>CM072518.1:8281121-8556452 GCA_036898135.1 Oncomelania hupensis | reverse complement strand
AGACGCGTATGCGCTTGAATCCATGCTTAGTGGTCTCACTAATTCCCCCCGACACCTCGTTAGTCGGCCCTCCAGGTACTGACGGTCTTCTAGTTACTGATAGTATTGTTGTTAAGCTGGCTTAGATTTTGTGGGTCTATACGTTAGACACCTTCCAAAGACGAACAGAACAATATCTATGACTGTTTTCAGATTGTTTAGACCGTTTGAAAGCCTGCTGGACAATAGACTAAAGCTTCCTGGATTGGAGTCTACATTGACACCTCAATAGTTTCATAGCTTTCTTTTTGTGTTGTTAGCGTTGTCCAACTTGCTTTCCATCCCCTGGCCGTGTGGTACAGGTGGTTAGTTGTCGGTTTTCTATGCCCTAGGGCGCGGGTTCGTTTCCCGCAGGCAGACAGAGAGAGAGAGAGAGAGAGAGAGAGAGAGAGAGAGAGAGAGAGAGAGAGAGAGAGAGAGAGAGAGAGAGACAGAGAGACAGACAGACAGACAGACAGACACAGAGAGACAGACAGACACAGAGAGACAGAAATAGCGACAGAAAGAGAAAGACAGACAGATAGAACACACACAGACACACACCAAACTTGCTGTCTCCCTCATCCTGTCTCGCATCGACTATTGCAACTCCCTTCTTTCCGGCCTTCCCCGCTCCACCACTCTCCCTCTCCAACGCGTTCAAAACAATACTGCCCGCCTCGTCCTCAGAAAGAAGAAATCTGACCACGTCACTCCCTTGCTCAAAGCCCTACACTGGCTTCCCATCTCCCAACGCATTCAATACAAGACCTTGTCTCTCTGCTACAAGTCCCTCAACAACTCCGCTCCTCTCTATCTCTCTGACTTACTTCACCCATACATTCCCTCTCGCTCTCTTCGCTCTGCCTCCGACCCTCTCCGCCTCCGCATTCCTCGCTCCAAACTCAGCACGTTCGGGTCCCGCTCCTTCTCTGTCTACGGCCCATCCATCTGGAATACTCTTCCACTCTCTCTCCGTCAGAAACCCTCTCCCACCTCCTTCCAGTCTGCCCTCAAAACTTACCTTTTCAAGCAGTTCTAACACTATGACCTCACTACGCACCCCATCGCCAGCTGTCTCTTGCATATAGTGTCTGGTCTGTTTGTGGTATGAGTATATTTGAGTGAATGTATTTTTTGCGTAATTGTTACACGTGTCATTGTCTAAAGCGTGCACATGCGTGCGTGAGTTGTGAGTGCGCGCTTAGAGTTATAATTATTATAAGATAAGCGCATTATAAATACAGTAATTATTATTATTTTATTAGAATCAAAGTTGGGGAGGGAAGGGGAGCCGGTAGGGAAGGAAAAAGGAGTTTTCAAATACTCAATATTATTAGGTAATGACCCATGACTGGCCTGCCACTCTCTATTATAAACGGAAATTCGTGCGCCGAGAGCTCATAAATCATTTTCGACTGGGCGAAATGTTAGACCCAAATTACCGTTTGCCGCTCATGCATGCCTCAGAATGAAAAACGATCTTCTGCTATAGTTATCTGATCATCATGTTGTTGGAGATTTAAGCCATAAAAATGTGTAAAGAGGACCCCATGCACACAAGTCAGGGTTCTTATGTGTTATAGGATGTAATGTGTCATGGCTGTGGCTTCGTACAGCTTCAGATTTTCGTTCTCTAATGTGAGTTCCAACTGTCACCGTGGTTATAGGTTGGTTAGATAATCAGTTAATAATTTGTTAGCTTTTAGTTTAGACAGTTAGCCCGTTTCTTTCCACATGTTAGGTAGTTTTGTACCAAGTTCGTAATTTTAAGTTTTTAAATCATGTATAATTTATTTAATTTTATGGCAGCCAACATCGTACCCTTGTGTCAATCAATCAAGCACTCTATCATTCAAACCCTTTCTCTGATCCTCTTCAATTTGCATACAAACCCAATCGTAGTACCGACGACGCTACTCTGACGCTTCTCCACAATGCGTATGATCACTTAGAGACCTCTGGTTCCTTTGTCCGTATTCTATTTATAGACTTTTCTTCTGCTTTCAATACCATACAGCCACACCTCATGGCTCAGAAGCTTTTGTCTTACACTGTCCCTCCTAGACTCGTCCTGTGGATCGTTCACTTCCTCGTGTCCAGATCTCAGGTTGTCCGCTTTCACTCTGCTGTCTCATCTCTCAAACAAACGTCCACAGGAGCTCCTCAGGGTACGGTTCTTTCTCCGGTACTTTTCACGCTCTACACAAACGACTGCAGAGGAACTGATGCCTCACCGGTCATAAAGTACTCGGATGACTCTGCCCTTGTGGACCTGTCCAATTCAAATGCTGTGTACTTCTCTGCAGTTGATAGGTTCAGCTCCTGGTGCAAAAAAAACTATCTGGACTTAAATCGTCAAGAAAACTAAGGAACTGGTCATTGACTTTCGTAAAAACAACACTCTCATTCCAGACCTTGTTATTGATGGTGTTACAGTCGAGAGAGTCACCCAATACAAATACCTGGGAACCATCATTGACGAGAAACTGAACTTCACTGCAAACACCCAGGCCATACACAAAAAATGTCAGTCTAGAATTTACTGCCTTCAAAAACTTCGAAATCTCCAAGTCAGTAGCCGCATCCTTCAGACCTTTTACTCTTCTTTTATTGAGTCCGTTCTTACCTTTTCTTTTATCTGCTGGTATGGAAGTTTGTGTGTAAAAAACAAAAGTATGCTGGATCGAGTAGTGAAAGTCTGTGGGAGGGTTGTGGGAGTGAAACAAGAGAGTCTGCAGGTGTTGTATGAAAGACGTGTTGTGCGGAAAGCTAGTTGCTTTGTGCTGGATAGCACTCATGTGCTTGCGCACCACTTCCAGCTCCTGCCTTCTGGAAGGCGCTACCAAACACCAAGGGTCAGAACTCTCAGAACGAAAAACAGTTTTATTCCAAAGGCTGTCTCATTACTTAATAAATGACATGTGTGTGTATGTGTGTGTGTGTGTTTTGTTTGCCCAAAATAATCTCATTTCACATTTGCTGTCGTTTAATGTTAGCATGCATAAGTGTAATTATATTCATATGTGACTGTGCATTTTTATCCTCATTGTCATTATGATTGTTGTTATTATTATTGTGATGTTTATTCCTTGTTGATTGTAATTGTACACCACAATGTAATTTCTTGTAAAAGATAATAAAGTTGTCTTATCTTATCTTATCTATCTTATCTTAACCCCAACTTAACGGACAATCACAACCAAAAACCTAGGTCTTACTTCCATTAACACGAACTCAACAAATAAAAATGGTCATAATAGGCTAGTTTGGACCCAGCACTAAGGCTTCTCCTGCTTTGGCTTTGTAAATTAAAGTCGATGCCTAGCAGACGACAGAAGTTAAGGGACTGTGCTAAGCATGTGTAAGCTAACTCTCACTAGGTAGGCAGAGACCTCATCCCGCTGACCTATATCCGCCACCCCCGCTAGAAGGCGCTCAGGTATCAAGAGATCTTGCAGGCTTTAATGATGACAGGGTTAAGGGAGTCAGTCTTTGTCTAACCCTCCCAGGAGAAGGACGCTCACGCTGAAAGCTCTCTCTAGCAGTAGACTACGCAGGTGACGGGTGAAATTCAATTCATCGCAGTATAGCCAAATCCTGACATTGTCAAAAAGGTAAATGATCAATCTTTTGTTTCATCGCGATTTATTGATATTATTATTGGATTATGCATGTGAAGTCTTGCCATGTTTTATAATTGTGAATGTTTGCAAAACTTTGCATGACCACGTGGCTGACACACGCGACCGGTTTCGACACTATGAGGTAGCCCATATGGAGCCACTGTTGTTTCTCTTATGTGTATTATTGCAGACCAGTGGCTGTACCGGAGAATGTGTATATTGTTAATTACTTCTCCATGTGTTTAGTTTAGCCATGATGTATATGTATAGGAATTATGTTGGAGATTCCAGTGGACCACGAACTTGGAAGAATGATCGTCTCTTGTTTGTATAAGTGGACGCGATCACTGAGGGCTGTTTCAGCCATCAGTGGGACGCTCTGCACACCATTTGTAAGCAAGGCGTTGCTGAAACTAACTTATGTTTTGTAGACGAGCAGGCATGGTCCGATGCAGGAGATAGACCACTGAGAGTCAACCCTGACATTCGGCCTGCAGTGGAGCATCGAGCACTGAGCTCCGATAGCCCAGTAGTCAACAAGAAGAGGAGACACCAGCGCCACACCTCAATGATACAGCTAGGTGCTCAAGAAACTCTGCACGAACACTGATCTAGAAGGACTGTGCGGTAGTCCACACTCCTGAAAACGAACAGTAGGCCAACCAGAACAAATTGCCCAATGATGAGACAGTAGCAAATATCGAGAACAGTAGCAGCATAGACCCATCAAGGAGCGAACTACTCGAAGTGAATTTGGACTGTTAAGTTAATCTTAGTTATATTACGTTTTGGACATTTAAGTTAATATAGTGATTAGAAAAGTATGTATAGAGTAGAGGAAATAAATGTGTGATATTTACTGTTAACAAGTGGCTGGACTACCTATGTTTCATAGTCATGCGAGAGCTAGTGTGTCAGTGAATCTTTTACACGTTTCTCCCCATCTCTATAACCCTATCCGCACACAGCCCGGGCTAATCATATAAATGTATTAAGATTAGTCATAGGGTGATTATACTAGCCGATCTCCGCAGACGAAAGACGAGTGGGTAATAGCATTCCATTGTGCAGAGCCCAGCAACAATAGACCCACCATCACAAAAACTATGACACTAAAAAGTTGAGAATGTTTAGTGTACATAAATCAAAATGATTTATATATACAGACATTCGGATATAAGTATGTCACATTCAAAATTGTCTTTAAAAGAAAAATGCTTTAAACATAGGCACTGTCTTGTCTAGGACGTGGAGAAAGTGTGGAACTTTAATTTAAAAGACCAAACATTACATATAAGAAGAGTGACATATCCATTTGGGAACGCATTGACCAGACCCATGTATGACACTCACGGCCTTTCGTTGTCGTTATTAAAGAAACTTGTGTTCGCTTTGTTGTTGATCACCGCCTGGAAAATGGTCAACTCGTTTTTCGAGAGATCGTTTTCTGGGGTAAGAATAATTTGCATTCGTTTTTATTCTATCGTTTTTTCACTTTCTCCGACACCCATACACAAACATGTTTTAATCAGTTCAGTTGAGCGGAATAAGAAATAGGTCTCGCCGTTATGTATTATTATGATAATGTGGTGCCCCGTTCAGTCATCCCCATAGGAAACTACAACTAGAAAAGCGAAAAAAAAATTGTATTTTCTGTGAAAGCTGAGATATGCTAAAGTCTTTAGTAGTACTACCTACATACCTCATCCCTTTAAACCAATCCCACGTGAGCTGACAGAGAGAGGGAGAGAGAGAGAGAGAGAGAGAGAGAGAGAGAGAGAGAGAGAGAGAGAGAGAGAGAGAGAGAGAGAGAGAGAGAGAGAGAGAGAGAGAGAGAGAGACTTTAGAATGTTTTATTGAATAAAGCAATTTGCGCATATCAAGAGGGTGGGGGATACAATGGGGATATTAAGAATAAATGGATCAATCCAAACAATAAAACTATATATTTTGCATGCAGATTATGAATATAATTGTATATTAAATAAATTTATTAATATGCAGATCCAAACTCAATATTTCTTACTTCATTTATCGAGTATTTGCATTCACGCATTTACCAAACCTACGCTCACATATTGCCTCATCCACTCACGACTTCCAGGCTCAACAACATAAGATAAGCTAAAAAAAATTTAAAACGGGTAAAAGAGTAAGCACTGGGAGCTTTTTTTTTACATCTTGCCCTTGGGGCTTGAACAATAATAATATTTAGTATAACAAAATAATGTATAACAATAACATCATAATGTAACAATATAATCAAGATTTGTGCACACATGCACATACGCTGAAACACACACTCACTCACACACAAACACACACACTTATTTAAAACAATCTAATGAATGTTATTAATGTAGAACTCTAATAAGTACTCCATCTTTCTCTGTTCTCAGCAACCCTCGTGGCTTCGCACTCAGTCAAGCCAGTCCTTTCTCGAATGTTGTCATCCCACCTCTTTTTCTGCCTCTCTCGTCTTCTGCCTCCTTGCACCGTACCTTGCAGGATGGTATTTGCAATGACTGATGCTCTGGCGACGTGGCCATACAATCGGAGTTTCCGTTTCTTTACCACTGTGACCAAGTCATCGTGTGGTCCAATGGTTTATGTGATGGTCTGTTGGACTTCGTCGTTGGTGATGTGCTGAGTATAGGAAATGCCCAGAAGTCTTCTGTAGCACCTTATCTCCATGCTTTGTATTCTTCGTCTGCTATGAGGGTCCATGTTTCGCAAGAGTATAGGTAGATGCAGATGACAAGGGAGCGCAGCAACCTTACCTAGAAGTGTAAACTGATACATGTAATCCTGTCTTTCCAAATGGGCTTCAACCTTGTCATGACAGCAGTTGTGTGTGCTATCCTGGAGAGGACTTCCTGTCGGGACCCATTGTCCGATAAAATTACTCCAAAATATTTGAAGCTGTGCACCGTGTTGTGGGATTGGCCTTAGACTTTGATTTCCGTGTCATTGGTGTTGTTAGTCATCACTTTGGTCTTTTCTGCACTTATTTCCATTCCAAAAGCTCTGGAAGTGGTGTCAAGCCGCTGTACCAGCTGTTCACGTTCTTGTTCCTCTCTAGCCAATTCACCAATGTCATCCGCAAAACGGAAGTTGGAGATTGCTCTACCCCTATGCTGACTGTTGACTGTGCCTTAATGATCTTCAAGGGCATCTGCCATGACGCACTCCGGAAAGATGATGAAGAGTGTTGGGGAGAGTAGACATCCTTGACGCACGCCGATTGTTGTTCTGAACCAGTTCCCGATGACCCTGTTGTGGAGGACAGCATTGATAGCCTTGTCATACAGGCTTTTGCCAAACGCTTGCTTGAAGTCTTCAAACACATTATATAGATGTTGGTGCTGTAGATATTTCTCGCAGATTATTCTGAGGTTGAAAATCTGCTCAGTTGTTCCTCGCCCTGGCCTGAATCCTGCTTGTTCTTCAGCTATGATTTGTTCAGCTTAGGGTTTCAACTTGTTGAGTATTATTTTCAGGAGACTTTGATGGGATGGCTGATGAGGCTGTTGGTACTGTAGTTTTTGTCACTCCTGAAGGTTGCCCATTTTGGGAAGAGTGATGACAAGCGACTGGGTCCATGGTGTAGGCTACTCCCCACTCTGAAGCCACATCTTCTCAAACCAAGCTACACGTCCGCCGTGGAGAAGCTGGAGCTTGAAATAAGAGATTGGAAATCAGCACCTGATGGCAAGTTCTAGAAGAAAAGAGAGAGCACGTGACTCGGATTCTGAGATGTCTGGTGACCGTGCGTTCTAATTAAGGATTTATCTTTTAATGTGTGTGAACTGTTGACACTCCCCGATCGCTCCAAATGAAAACTGGTGCACAGATGAGAGTGTGACAGTTACAAAGTAAAGCATCGCGTACTGGGGAAACCAATAACGCACCAACTTTGGGTTTCGGTTCTCGCTTTTTGTTGATTGATTTCCCTTCCCCCAATCATTTTCTTTCCTACTCTTGTGTGAAATAACATCACTTGGAAATACACATATAGGGTTTTTAAAATGTATGAACGGGGAAGAAATGGGACGGGTTCTGCCCGCGAAGGTCATGTCAGCTTCTTCATATCCCCGATTAACAAGGGGATGCGTAACGTTCGCTCATCTATACGCAGGCAGCGGGAGACAGATCACCGCTGTTTCTCGTGGAATTCAGCCATAAAAAATAAGCCATCTTAAATTTGTTCGTCGTGACAGGCAGCGAGCTGTGAAAACTGACCTGACAGTTTATCAGTTTCACGCTGCACAGCTCCGTCAGTTGCATCATCGTTAGCAGCTGGAGAGGCAACCTGCTTATTACAACCCTTGAAAACTCTTCATCCGGAAGTGAGGCTGGAGGCGCGGAATGTGGTGTACAACGGATGTCGTGTGGCGTCTACTAGACAGAGAATCTAGCGCCTCAGAAAAACGCCACGTTTACACTTTCAAAGAGTTTGAAGGATAACGAATAAGTGGATTTCAGATATTCCGGGGAAGGCTAGGCGCTCAATTTTCCTGTCAGTGTCAATGACGGAGGTGTTGCATGTCTCAGCTGGTTGTGTTGAAGTGTGTGTTGTTCTGGCTTTGATTTCTTTATCTGATGGAGTTAGAAAAGCTACCACTGTCGTTTGATTACATCCTGACACGGCCAATTTGGTCGTTGTGTGGTCATTGCCTGTCGTGTGTGGAACATTGAAGGGTAACATCTACTTCCACATGGCGATTTGATCGTTGTGTGTTCATTGCCTGTTGTGTGTGGATTATTGAAGTGTAACGTCTACTTCCACAAGCGATTTGGTCGTTGTGTGATCATTGCCTGTTGTGTGTGTAACGTATACTTCCCGATGGCGATTTAATCGTTGTGTGGTCATTGCCTGTTGTGTGTGGAACATTGAAGTGTAAGGTCTACTTACCGATTGCGATTTGGTCGTTGTGTGGTCATTGCCTGTTGTGTATGGAACACTGAAGTGTAACGTCTACTTACCGATGGCGATTTGGTCGTTGTGTGGTCATTGCCTGTTGTGCGTGGAACATTGAAGTGTAACATCTACTTCCCGATGGCGATTTTGTCGATGTGTGATCATTGCCTGTTGTGTGTGGAACATTGAAGTGTAACGTCTACTTCCACATGGCCATTTGGCAGAGGGAGATAATCATACCAGGGAAGAGGGGAGGCCTATTCTCTCCTCATGACAAAGCCTTTCATGCACTGTCTTCCACTCACAGACCATTACCATCATTACAATGCCCACGTCTCTCCGTCCACCCCTCCACCTTCCCCAAAGCCCACCACACAGTATAGTTTACATAAATAATAATAATAATAACAACAACAACATGGGGTGTGAAAACGTCTGTTCTACAACAACAACAACAACATGGGGTGTGAAAACGTTTGCTCTAACAATGTGAACGCGTATACGTCATCATAAAGAATGTTTTTTTTTTTAAATTAACAAAAAATCTTTCCCTGCAATCCCCACCTCAAACTGAATAAGAAAGGAAGGAAGAAAAGATTTTTTTGCAGATTCTTTATAGCTTTATTATATTGCTTTACGAGAGAGAGAGAAAGAGAGACAGACAGACAGAGAGAAAGAGAGACAGACAGACAGAGATGCAGGCAGGCAGACTCATATTATATCCTGAATGTCTTTGGATACGTTGGAGAAAGTTTCTTAGGAATCTTGCAAGATAAGCTAGCTATCATAGGCCTAGGCGATGTGGTATCAAATAGTCAATGTTTTGAATGGAATGGACAGAAGAGAACAAACCTTCAGGAGTCTTATAGCGCTCTCATGCCAGCAACATAGCATCATCAGCACTATCACTTTCAGAACATAATTGCAACTCGGACGACATAATTATCATTTTCGCAACCGGCCACGCCATTTACCCTTCGTCTGCTATTCGCACCCTCTCATTTATTTTGCGAAGAAAAAAAAAACCTCTACAACATCCGCTGTTGCCACAACAGGACCCGAATACATAATAATGTGCTCGTTAAAGGAAAAAATCTGATGACAAGCTATGCAAATGTATTTCCAGACATTCACATAGCCGAAAACTAAAAAAAAAAAGTTTACATTTTGTTGGCATTGTTGTCACTCCACTTTATCCCAAGGAAGCAAAAAGATAACATGGAACGACAGGCCCCAATTTGGATAGTCTGCCCCAAATTTTTAAAATCTCGGATCAGCCAATTATAGATGCATACGAAAACGTGTTTAGAATATGTTTAGCAGTAGTTAATTTTTTGGTAAAATAAAAAAATATGAATTTGGATTAAGTTATTCTTGATACACAAAGTGTGTTTTTAACCAAAGAGTGAATTTCAGAGCGAAGGATTGACCGTCTGACTGACCACCGAACTGCTATTGAAGGATGGCCCATGATTTGAAGTACTGTATACCACTACTGAAGAATGGCCCATGATTTGAAGTACTGTATACCACTACTGAAGGATGGCCCATGATTTGAAGTACTGTATACCACTACTGAAGGATGGCCCATGATTTGAAGTACTGTATACCACTACTGAAGAATGGCCCATGATTTGAAGTACAGGGTGTTCCAAAAGTCTTGGGCACATTTGAAGTCCCCATATCTCAATAACTATGAATGGTAGTAAGATAACAGTTGTGCCATTTTAAAGCTAATTACATTAAGTTTTTTGTAAAGCTGTTGATTTTTTTATTTCTTTTCAGACCCATTAATGGCGTTCACTCAAACAGAAAATGTAGGGACGCGTTTGGCAAGAATTTGACTATCGGCTTGATGTGTGTCGTGTGACCAATGGTGCTCACATTGAACATCTTTGAACATTCCGTGTAAAACTTGAGATTACAAGCTTTCTGAATTTACCAGATGCGTTTTTATATCCTTTATAGTTTCGGAAATATTCAATGTCAAAATGTGCCCAAGACTTTTGGAACACCCTGTACTGTATACCACTACTGAAGAATGGCCCATGATTTGAAGTACTGTATACCACTACTGAAGGATGGCCCATGATTTGAAGTACTGTATACCACTACTGAAGAATGGCCCATGATTTGAAGTACTGTATACCACTACTGAAGGATGGCCCATGATTTGAAGTACTGTATACCACTACTGAAGAATGGCCCATGATTTGAAGTACTGTATACCACTACTGAAGAATGGCCCATGATTTGAAGTACCAGTATACCAAAAGGGAAAATTCCACCAATCGCTTTAGCCGTTCCTTAGATATTGAGCATAACATGTTTAGCAACCTAACGACTCCAGTGACCTTGTCCTGTGCGGTAGAGCACATTTGATGACACGGAAGTCAGTCTACTAACCTAAGTAAACCAAACGACCCTCAGAACGACCTACAATTTACCAAAGATAATATACATCCCGATTTTATTCCTTCTGATTCCCCACCGTTTCAAAAAGTGTCCAGATATGTGGAAAATACAACAATAATAACAACAACAACGACAATAATAATAATAATAATAATAATAATAATAATAATAATAATAATAATAATAATAATAATAATACAAGTAATAATAATAATAATAAAAATAATAATAATAACAATAATAATAATAATAATAATAATAATACAAGTAATAATAATAATAATAATAATAATAATAATAATTAATAATTAATAATAATAATAATAAAATAATAATAATAATAATAATAATAATAATAATAATACTATTAATAATAATAATAATAATAATAATAATAATAATAATAATAATAATAATAATAATAATAATAATACAAGTAATAATTATAATACTAATAATATTACAAGTAATAATAATAATACTAATAATACTAATAATAATAATTATTATTATTATTATTATTATTATTATTATTATTATTATTATTATTGTTGTAGTAATAATAATAATAATAATAATAATAATAATAATAATAATAATAATAATAATAATAATAATAACATGTAAGCATGATTTCAAGCACTGTTGTCAGAAGGTGGTAGTTGGGCGGAGGGAGGGAGGGAGCTGGAAGGAGGGGACAAGAGATATCATCCCTTTTTTTTAAATTATTTTTTTTATATAATGACAGGTTTCATCTTTTTCTTTATGTACCTCCCTCCACCTCCACACCCCCGATTACCATCCACCAGTGATCGCCCCCTTCTCCTCCTCCGGCTCCCCTGATACTCTTCATTCCGTCTTCGTATTATAACTTCCCTCCTCCTATTTCAATGAATTATTTTTTTCTCTTCCTCCTTCCTTCTTTCTCCTCCATTTTTGTACTTCTTTGTTCTCCATCGTGTTCTCCTTCTTTTTCTTCGTCACCCCATTCTCCCACTTTCTTATCATCCTCTGTCTGTTTCTTCTTTTTTTTTCTCCTTCTCCTTCTACTCCACCTATCCCCTAACCCCCCATCCAGAACGTCCTCTTTCTCATTATCGCTTTTTCTTCTCTTCTTTGCTTTCTCTTTTCTCCTTCTTCCCTTCCTTCTCTGTCTATCCAGCACTTACTCCTCAGCCGTAATCATACCCGCCATTCACTTCCATTTCAATTGTCGGGAAAGTTGACGTTAGAAAGTCCTCATAGTGTTCATGGTAACAAAGAAACTAGGGCCGGATGTCTCGTCTTTCTGCACGCAAGATGCTAGAAGCTGTTGTTTGTAGATTATAGTCACACGACACTTTCGCATATAGGTGACTACTGGACCGATTTATACTGACACCAGCGGGCCAGTTGTTGGTAAAGGGGAAATTAATATGATCACACGTTGACCAATCCGGGATTCGAACCAGCGACCTTTCGGTTACTAGCAAGACGCTCTTACCAACTGAGCTACCCGGCCCCTCGAGCTAGAAGCTAAATAAAGCTCGGCCTTTTCTAGCAACAACACATGCCAAGAGTTGTCGTCCGTGATGACGAAAAGAGTTATCCCAAAGTGTGTCACAGAACAGCAGTATGAAATTACGCGCTATTTCTAAGCGAAAACTTATCAGAAATAAATAATTTTAACCAATAATTATTAATGAAAGCCTGTAGCTTCGGGGTTTTTGCAAAAGGAGACGTCCGCGTCCTGGTAGCTGAAATGGCAAGTGAAAAGGCGGGTTTTATCGTGATAATTGTTATTAAATAATAAGACCCCTCGCTAAAACTTTGTGTACAGATAATTGAATGCACCATTTCCATGTCAAAGCCAAAAAAAAAATTGAAATTCGACCGTAAAATACTTGAAAAAGTGGTTTTTAGTTCCTGCACGTAGCGTCAACATATGCCAAGAGTTGTCGTCCGTGATGACAAATAGAGTTATCCCTGAGTGACTGATAACTCTGAATGATAGGCCTATTTTATGCTTACACACTTCAAAATACAAATAATTTCTCATGCATGATACATTAAGTTTGAGGTTTTTTTTAATTTGTTTGCAAAGATCACATCGAGGACTAACTTATTAAAGCGTTAAATTAACATTCTGTCCAGTATATAAGCAGGCCATCGGCTGGTCACGTAAAATGGAAAAAGAGTTGAAAATGTTGATTCGGCGTTTTTTCTTTAATGGCTATTAAAAAAAAAGTTTTCGACTTATGTTAAAAAATGATTTTTTTTTTGGCAATATACATGTTATCCTGTATTAAATTTAGGGGTTTTGAAAACATGCTGTGTTGTTGCTAACTTTTCCCATAGTTTCAGGCTCCCAGTCCAGGCCAGTCCCTTAGGTAAGAGTGTACATATACAGCCAAACATGCGTACAACGAACATGCTTTCAGCAAACAACGCTTTTAAAGAATGAAAAAAAAAATCCCTACCGGAATAATTGTTACAACGTAGCTTCGCTAACACCGAATGTATTTTCTTATCCCAAACACCAAATTTTGATGGATATAACGAAAACCAAATAGCAAATGACGTTAATTTTCCGGAAATGACGTTCCGCATAAAATTTGATTTGTCTGTAGAAAGACCCTTCTTAACCCTTTGGAAACGATATCATTTTGCAAAGTAAAAAAAATAAATAAATAAATAAATAAAATGACAGGATGTGACAGGACTAACTTTTCCCTTTTGTTCTTGGCACCCAGGAACTGTTCACAAGTAAAGAAAAGTTTACATTTTCTGGAAATAAGTTGACTTAATTTTTGAAAATGTATCAGAATAAAGTACATGAATGTGTATTTTGTGAAAATATACGAAGTTGTTACCATCTTTTTAATCCAGTACACTTAGAAGAAAATATATGGCTCACAACTCACATCATTATTACGGTGTCTGCTTTAAAAAGGCTAGCAGAAGCATTCACTTTCGTATTATTAAACACAGAAAATTAATACATCAGACGAGATTTCATTGCTATAGTAGACGATCATTTACAGTGTCACAATAAATCCACGGGAAAATAGCTCGGGACCCGTCAAAACGATTGCCAATAACAATTATTTGCAAAGCGGGAAGTTAGTTTTTAGACACAAAGCATCCGATTAACCGGTTTCGTTCTTTGAGAGCGAATCCGAGACGATTCTCGTCCGGGGCCGGTACATGTTCTTCTTCGTCTTTTTGGCATAGACAGGTAGGGCCGATAGATCGGCCCAATTGTCTCGTAAGGTTACAAACATGGCTCCAAAACGAAAATTAATACAGCTCACTCTGATAGAGAACTTGAAATAATATCGCATTTGGGAGCGCTCCACACAAGGGAAAAAAACCCTCTAATATAACCAAGGAATTTGAAAGTCCATTGTCAACGCTAAGTATCTTCACTAAAAATACAGAATACAGACTATTCAGCCAAATGACAACAGTTACATTGCATATTGAACATTACCCCGATGTTGTTAAACAGCCACAAACACCCCCCCCCCCCCACACACACACACACACGCACACACACACACGCTCACACACGCACACACACACCCACAGCCACGCACACACCCATCAACACCACAGGCAAATATCATAATTCGTACAGTCATATATCTCTCACACACAAAACTATAATATTTCAACTTTTTAAAAAATTGACAGATACCCTGACACAATCACACTTGACACATAAAATACCAAAAATGGACATATGTATAATACACAATGCTATAAGAAAGGAAGCACGCGTGCACACACACACATGCACACACACATGCACAGACGCACGCACACACACATGCACACACACCCACATACACACACACATGTACACACCCACGCACACCCACCCACACACGTGCACACACCTACACCCATACACACATGTACACACACATGCTCACACACATGTACACATACATTTACACATACACTCAAAGGAAGGTGCATCAATATACGCTTAAAAGAACACTAGTGCATTAAAAATATATAATATACTTATAGAGTGAGAAAATAAGAAAAATATATGCATAAAAGTTCACGTCAACTTACAACGAAAACATCTCTCTCTCACTCTCTCCCCTCACCTCTCTCTCTCTCTCTCTCTCTCTCTCTCTCTCTCATGGATACTTCCACATGCAGGAAACGATATAAGCACACGTATTTGGACGAGCAAACACATGTGGGGCCGGGTAGCTCAGTTGGTAAGAGCGTCTTGCTAGGTCGCTGGTTCGGATTGGTCAACGTGTGATCATATTATTTTCCCCTTTACCAACAACTGGCCCGCTGGTGTCAGTATAAATCGGTCCAGTAGTCACCTATATGCGAAAGTGTCGTGTGACTATAATCTACAAACAACAACAACAACAACGAGCAAACACAGGTAGACACACACATACACCTCAAACTTTCGAGACCAGGGTGCTAAGTCATTCTCGCCCACTCGCTCTCTCTCTCTCTCTCTCTCTCTCTCTCTCTCTCTCTCTCTCTCCCTCCTCCCCTTTCATCTGGCAGCACTCTTCTAAACTCAACCCCTTTTGCAATAACATGAGGAGATTACAGCTTGACGTGCTCTGGGCTGGAGAGAGAGAGAGAGAGAGAGAGAGAGAGGGTGGGGAGGGAGGGAGGGATGGAGGGATATATATATAGGGTGTTCTGACCGCATTTTTTGCACTATCAGTTTTTCGCAAGGTCAAAAGACAAAGGTAACTAGATTCTCCAAGAGCATAATTATTATCGGTGTGCATTTGTCAACAAAAATATTCATAAATCAGGTTGCCAACAAGGACCACTCAAGGAAAGAAAGAAGAAGAAAAATATTTTAAAATCTAACAAGCGAGTTTCTGACAGGTAAAAGTGCCAAGAGCGTTGGGATCAAGTTCGCCGTGGGCAGACAAACCCTGTTATTATCATATCCTCCCTCAATGAGGTACCATACTTGACCCCACCCTTTTGTATTCGTCCGCCAGGGTTGTAATTATTGTAGCAGAGCCCAACGGGCTAGGCACTACTTCATCTGTACCCTTTTGTGTTCCTAAAATTTGCCTTGCCTTGCCTTGCCTTACGCGCTCTGGGCCTGGCTTACGTACACAGAGTGCTGAGATTGGGATTTGCGTTAATCCTGTTCAATCCCGGTTGTCCCTAGCCGGCAATTAGTTAGCACCCCCATTGTGCCAGGAAATCACTCGCAAGGGCCGATAAGGAGGCATATCTCTGTGATCGCGTTTGTATTAGCTCAACCCTAACGCTAACCCTATGTTAGGTGTACGGCATGTTCATGTTTACTGTCAAAGAAGAAAGCCAAAGGTTTCTGGACAAGTAACAAGAACCTTGTGTTGTACATGCTTCATACCTAGATCCCTGTTTTGTATGTACGTTTTGATACACAAACCCTCTATAAAGTGAGTCTTACTTAGGGCAAAAGCTTGAATGTTCTAAAAGAAAGCATTAAGACAGAGAAGCAAAATCAAACTGGTTTGATACATAATCGAAATGGGTTAACACACACACACACACGCACACACACACCTACACACGCACACAACCACACACACACACAACTTAGGTCTTAGTAGGTTAGCAACTGTTTTTACTAAAACAAAGAGGGGAAATAAACTGCAGCAGATGGAAACAAACCCTACCGCTCAATTATCGTCTTTGATGCAAACAGCATCAACAACATTGATCACGTGCTGCTGACCACAAGGTATTTGATGCCCGATTGCTAATTTGGGGGTGAGCGCGTAAATAGCATCCATTATCATCATCATTATTATTATTGTTATTATTATTATAGAGATAGCAATAATGGGCTCTTTGCCCCAAAGCTCATAGAGTTACTAAAGGAGGCCTTTTATTGCAATTTATGGCTGTTTTATGAGCTTTTTAAAAAGCGCTCCAAACATTCTGGGAATCCGCAATTTGCTAAATATAATATATATTCGTATATCTAACTCCAAAACATAGCCAGTTATTTAGTTATTAGTCAAAACTTATTTAAAAACTTAGAAAAATGCCTTGCAACAAATTGGAAATTTTTACAAAAACCGGTGGTAGCACTTCCCGCTTGGACTCTCTCCCTAACTTGGTGGAGTGGGACGGACCCCTCGACCTTTTGCACGCATCTCCCACTCCACCAAGTGAGCCCAAGCGTTGTGGCATGTGCTGTCATCAAACCCCAAATGGGGAATCCCTACGAGACGAAATTAGAGAAACCCACGGAGGTGTACTGACTGAACTTTGGCTGCGAGCCGGACAGTTGGATTAAGTAGGAGGTTCCCAGGATACAGCGCGCAGCCTCCTGTCTTACCCAATGTCATGCAACCATTCGTTCTTGCGTTCAATATCTGTTTACTTGTTGCTTGAGGACTGAAATTGGATTAAGTAGGAAGGGATCGAGAGTTAGCGTGCACCTTCCAGTCTTATCCATTGTCATGGCAATTTTCAACATGTATCCAAGCCACTTGCCACTTTGTACACTGTGTCTATTATTGCAATAGGACAGACATTTGGCCTTAATGCCTTAGCAAATTCAACACATGCCACAGAAGTGACTAACCACACCGAAAATCTATACTTCCTTTTTTCTTTATATCCCCATCCAGATCGCTCATAAAAGAAGATTGGGCTTGGGAAATTACATACAACAAACCAGCATTAATATTCGTTATTCTAAATGTACAATTCTAAATAATACACCATTAAGTGCAGCAATCTTTATTACATATTGTTCATATTAATTTTTAAAAGTGTAACAAATAGATATATAAATAAAAATTTATATTAAAGCATGTGTTTCCCATTTACTAGCTGTAAGTTAAACCAAGGGAAATAATTTGTGTGTATTTTAAACATGCATTAAGCATGTGATCCAGTTGAAAAACAGAATCGGAAATTCCCCTTTACTAGACCAGAGGAAATAATTTGTGTACAGGAATATTTGTGTGCTTTCTCTGTGTGAATGTAAAATCCTTAGTAAGTTTTTTGCCTTTGCTTAGATATATAAAAAGAAATTTATATTAAGCATGTGATCCAGTTGAAAACAGCAAATAGAAATTTATATTAATCATGTGATCCAGTTAAAAACAGAACCTGGAATTCCCTTTGCTAGAACAGTGTGAAATAATCAATATTCTTGGCCTAAGCCCAGTTTATTCAATCGGGAATTCCCGCAAACATTAATGTTACAACCTTATACAGAGTGTTTTTAATTTAAATTTAATTTAATTGCTATCAAAACAGCCAAATATTGTACTAAAAAGGCCTTTTAAGAGTTTTATATTAAGCATGTGATCCAATTAAAACAGAACCTGGAATTCCCTTTGCTAGAGGCAGTGTGAAATAATCAATATTCTTGGCCTAAGCCCAGTTTATTCAATCGGGAATTCCCGCAAACATTAATGTTACATACAATCTTATACAGATTCAATATAAGCCCCATTCAGTTAAGGGAAGTAATAAAAACATTACTACGCATTCATAAGTAAAGTTGCGGTTGCTTCCCTTTGACTGTATTTGGTGATTTGAAGCCTAAAAATCCATTTTTTTATTTAATTTAAAGTTTTGTTATCAGTATAAAAATGACGGACACAAAAAGTCTTTCGCAATCTCCTTTGTTTAAAGACATCTTTCAAACTATACAACTTCAAATTTTTGACAGTCAAAATGTTATTAAATCTGTTTATAATAATTATGAATTTGTACTTAACAATTTTACTTTCAAATCCCCTGTTAAAATTCGCATTCACTCTCAAATAACTTTTATTAAACCCGGCAGTATTGATGAAACGATGACTGTGTGGATTTCTTCAAGTCAAATTGAAGTGTTAAAATCTTCAGACCTAGACAATGCTTATAACAACATCTTGATCAACCAGTTACAAGACAGCATAGAGCGTGCAACTTTGAAAGGGTCTGGATGGGCAGAGGGAAATTTAGAATCATTAGAACTGAACATTGCAAAGTATAATCCAATCAAAGGGAAATCTTACATCCCTCTTCCCAAAGAAATTCTTGACAAAAAGGCTGTATTGAATATTAAGAACACTGACGACAAATGTTTTGTGTGGTGTGTTCTGGCTAAACTATATCCTATTCAGTCGAAACAACATCCCGAAAGGGTGGCGCTATACAAAGATAAAGTAACGAACTTAAATCTCAAAGACATTAATTTCCCTGTTAGCCTTGACGCCATTGACAAATTTGAATCCCAGAACTCTCCTATAACAGTCAATGTATATGTTTGGGACCCTGAATCAAAACTTATGCCTTCACGAATCTCTCCTAATGCCCCATCGTTTTCAGACCTCAATCACCACGTCGATCTTTTACTAATAACAGACCCGCAAGATCCTAGCATGCAACATTATACACCTGATACGAAACATATCTAGATTATTAGGACACACTTCAAAACATCATGGCAAACAATATTTGTGCAGACGCTGTTTAACTAGAGTCTCTAATCTCCAAGTGGCTGACAAGCACAGTAAGGTATGTAAAAGTATGACAGACATCCAAACCCGTCTTGTGTTACCAAAGCCGGGTTCTCAAGTATATTTTAAAAACATAAACAAACAATTCAAACAGCCTTATATAGTTTATGCCGACTTCGAATCATTGATTTTAAAATACCATGGCCCACAAGGATTTTGTACGCCTAATTCATTCCTCACACACCTTCACGAAGTCTGCAGTTTCGGGTATGTAGTTGTTAGAGCCGACGGACAACATACAGAGCCGGTAATTTACAGAGGGCCAGACGCAGCTAGGAAGTTCTTAGATGAGATGAACAAAATATACAAATTGTGTTTACTGCAGCTAGATAATCCGGTGCCCATGATATTTACTGAATCTGACTCCCATAATTTTAAAGCAGCTACACATTGCCACATTTGTAATAAAGAGTTTGACCCGAAGGACACAAAGGACACAAAGACCCAAAGGGTGAGAGATCATTGTCACATAACAGGGGCATTTAGAGGTGCAGCTCATCAGAAATGCAACTTGGAATATGGAATCAAACATTTCTCTCTCCCTATTTTCATTCACAATCTTCGAAATTACGACTCCCATTTAATCATGCAGGCAGTGACGAAAGCATACAAAGTGTCATGTATTGCCGAGACAGAAGAAAAATATAAAACTTTCACTCTGAATAAATTAAAGTTTTACGACAGCTTTCAACATTTGTCTTCCAGTTTAGAAACACTAGCTAAGAACTTACCCAGCTATCCTATCACTAGCAAATATTTTCCAGACGTTACACTAATTCGGAAAGGCGTGTATCCTTATGAATACATGGATTCTTGGGAAGTGTTTGAAGAACTAGAATTACCCCCTAAAGAGAACTTCTATTCTTCACTCAATAAAAAAGTGATATCGATTATGAACATGCCCAGAATGTCTGGAATGCACTCGGATGTAAAAACCTTGGTGACTACCACGACATATATTTAAAAGCCGACGTCTGTTTGTTGGCTGATGTGTTTGAAAAATACAGAGAAACGAGTTTACATCATTACTCCCTCGACCCTTCTCATTATATTTCTTCACCAGGAATGAGTTGGGATGCTTTCTTAAAACTTAGCGGTTCTAAAATTGATCTCATAACTGACCAGGTAATGATGACAATGATTGAGTCGGGCATTCGTGGAGGAATAAGCGTGGCAGCTCATAATTATTGCAAAGCCAACAATAAATACCTGAAGCACTATGACCCCTCGCAGAAATCTAATTATATAATGTACTTTGACGCCAACAATTTATACGGTTGGGCAATGAGTGAGCTTTTACCGGTTTCAGATTTCAAATTACTTGTTAATCCAACCCCGCAAACTTGACTTGGTTAAACAGTATTTTAAATCACCCTAAAAAGATCATACTATAGGGTTTATTGTCGAAGTTGACCTAGAGTATCCCAATGCTTTACACGACCTACATAATGATTACCCATTAGCACCAGAAAGATTGCATGGTACAGACAAGCAACTTAAACTTATTCCCAACCTCTATAATAAATCTAATTACGTCTGCCACTACAGAAACCTGCAGTTCTACATTAGACACGGCATGAAGTGCACAGCGATTCACAAGCTTTTATTCTTTAAACAAACGAATGTCTTGGCCGGGTACATCAATAAAACACACAGCTCAGAAAACAAGCGCAATCTACGTTTGAAAAAGATTTCTTTAAGCTGCTGAATAACAGCTGTTTTGGTAAAACTATGGAGAACCCATACAAGCGAAAAGATGTCAGGCTAATTACATCACCCAATCAAGCAATTAAATTAACATCTAAGCCTCAATACCTTGGTTACAAAGAGTTTCATGACTCCCTGTATGCAGTTACCATGAAAACCACGCAAGTTAATTCTAGACAAACCAGTGTTTATGGGGATGACTATTCTTGACCTTTCTAAATTATTAATGTTCGAATTTTACTACGATTACTTTAAACCTAAATACCCGGAGGCCAGAGTTTTATACACAGACACAGACTCCCTTATACTTGACATCCCTACTGAAGACATTTATAAAGACTTAGAATCGGAACTACAACATTACGATACTAGTGACTACCCTGAAACTCACCCTTTGTACAGCAAAGCAAACCAAAAGAAAATAGGTTTGATGAAAGATGAAATGAACGGGAAACTTATTGAAGAATACGCAGGACTGCGATCTAAGCAGTACAGTATTAAACACGAATCGGGAGAATCTTCAAAAGCGAAAGGCACCCAAAAAGCTGCAATAAAAAACAGAGATATCAGACACGAAAACTACCTGGAAGCCTTAGATGGGAAAGAAGTTAAACCATACCCTAACACAACTATAAAGTCTAAAAACCATATAGTGTCCACTGCTGTGACGACAAAAAAACATTATGCGCTAATGACACAAAGAGAATAAGAGTAACTAAAGAGTTCGCATACGCTCTAGGTCACTATAAATTACAGGTAGAAACAGCGACTGCGACTGCGACTACGACTACGACTGCGACTATGAGTAAGGAGGAGGGCCTGTAAGGTTTGAATAAATGTTAACTGTATTTATTCTGAAGCAATGAGCTTTTTCTTCAAAGCATCTAGCTGCTCTTTCCGTCCCAGTAGTCTCCCTTCTTCTATTAATTTTTTTTTAATTTCTTCAACATTAACAGGTGCAGACCTAGATTTAGATTGGATGTCGTGCTTCAACTTTTTATATTCTTCAAAATCTCGCTGGATAATTACAAACTCTTGGTCTGTAATCTGAGTGTCTTCTAGAGCTTTTGAAATTATTAAGTTCATGCTAGTAAGTTTTGCTATCGCCAGGCTAGAAATGAGGTCGTGTTTTTCTAGTTTCTTAGATACTTTAGTATTAATTACGCCAAGAAAACTGACATCACTGAAGATAATCCGGCAGCAACCCCTAATCCAATACTAATTGGTATACCAATTCCAGTCACCAATAATCCCACGCTGGCAGCAGCTTCCGCAGCATTAATAACATTTAGACCAGTAGACACGTAATTTATTGTGCTATAAGCACCGGAATACCTTCGTCTGCATCTAGAGTACTTTTGGATATCTGATTCAATTTGAGTCCTAACTTTTCTTATTTCTTCCAGCCTGAACGTTTGAACATTACTTAAGTCTAACGTTGGAGCACTGGGTTGCATTGGTTGTTCATCCACTACTGCTTCTACTATAGCAGGATACAATTTTGTCGTCATATTTTTAGTGTGAAAAAAAAGGGTTAACAATAATTAACTTGATTTTAGTTTATTAGCAAAATATTCTATTTGACTATCAGAAAATATCTGATCGCTGAAATAAAATGCTAACAGATCTACGTTGTCTAGGCTAATTTGCGCTATTCTGTCAATAGGATTTGGAACAGGGACAAAAGTTATCTTGGGTGATGAAGTAAATACGGAAAACTGATTTTCATTTTCTCTTTTCTTCATAAATACTGTAACTCGTCTGGGATCCTCATCTAAATCAACCCAACTTAGAGACACTTGCGGAATTACATTAAAATTTCTCTGCGTAGGCCTGTGAGCAATTATGTCCAGTACTATCATAGCTGTGCTACCTAGCTGTAAAGGAGGCTGCAGAACAAGTCTGACATTTTTCCCTGCGGTTTCACGCTTATGTAAAACATAGTTGCTTTTTTTGTAGGCTTTGACTTCTATGGTTTCCCGATTGTTTTCATCCGGCACTAGACTAACTAACATAGGCCCGGCGTTAATAATTTTCTTAAATTTATTGTCTGGCCCCATAAAAGTGTAAGGGCTTTCGCACTTGAATTTAATAAGCCAATCTAATTCTGTGTCTATAGGTGTTAAAGACCAGGTATTTTCTCGTTTAGTAATAGCATACTTAAAATCGGGATCTACTTTACCGGCATTAAAGTCCTTTAGCTGATCGATAGACGGTTTTTCTGGCAATACTGACGGCGGCACTGACGGCACTTCAGGCACTGCCGGCACTAGCGCTCGTTTATAATATCCATTTTGTGTAAATTCGAAACCGTAAATAGACCCAACAATAGCATTCGCATCAAAGTCAATTGTGTCTGCTAAGTCTTTCAGTTCAATGGTAGGACAGGTTACTGGAATTTGAGGGCCGATTGACATTGTATTTTAAAATTAAACTTTATTTTATCTCGAGAATAATTGTAAGATCTTCAAAGTCTACAATTTCGTTGTTTTGGTTAGTTATTTTGAAGCAGAAACTAGTATGATAGTCCTGACTTAAGTGGCGTTTTTGAGGCAGAAATTTCAATGAAACTGGATCGCAGTAAGATTCTCTCTGAGTTGAGATTATCCTTAGCAATGTACTAGGAGTTCCGTTTACTAAGTTTTCCGATGTCTTCAGTTGATGAAGGTACACAAACAATCTATTATTAATTAACAAATTCATAGGGTTTGATCCAATAAATCTTATAGAACTGCCGACGGTGCTGGAGCTGTCAGATAAAGATAATTCATTGCCAGGGAAACCTAATATTTCTGCCAGCTTTGGCGCAAGTGTAACGCTGGTAATGTCTTTATGCTGGTTTTTATGGAAAGTTAAAGTTACTATCAAGTTTGCAGGGTTCATTTTTGCTTCAATCGAATGAGGTTTAAACAATTCTTCAGTAAGTCTGCAGAAGTCATAATAGCCGGCATGAATAAAGTGCCTTTTTTTTTATTAATCATTATCCAGTTGTTGTTTAGATCATGACTAATATTTAACCATTTAACCGTGTAGAATATTTCGTGAAGGATTACGTTAAGGTCCCTGTTTTTGTTGTCAATAGGATGCTGAAGTTCAATGGGCACACCTGATTTTACGAATTCGAAAGTTACAAACATATTTTTTTTAATATAATAAAAATGTACGCGCCTTATAAATATAACAAAGCTGCAAAGTATACTACAGGGCCTTATTATTACGAAAAAGCAGTCGACCTAACCAAGCTGACAATAGCTGTGGCAGCCAACGTCCATTTCGAAACTATCCCCCATAATATTTTTGATCATTACCTCAACCCAGACATTACGAGCGACTTTTTAGCTAACCAATGGCTAAACAAGGGGGGTATGCAGTTCTTTCAGAATCAAATTAATTTTGCCGTGTCATGCGCTACAACTGGTTGCGGAGTTTCTTACGTTCATCACCTTAATCACCCAGATCCCATGTTGAAGTCTATTTATCTGTTCCATTTGTATTATCAAGTGAGGCGGGTGTTGTCTGAACTTCAGGCTCCGTTACCTACTGACAAAAACTTTAATCCCTTTAACAACGGCTTTGACAAGAAAGCGTATCAAAGGTTGTGCAATGAATTCGGAATTGATACTAAAACAGACTTCAGACAAAAACTAGACCTCAATCATGGAATGGGAACTTTATTTAGATACGCTGTAGGTAATTTATACACGGGGCCTTACGTACCTGGATTTACATCATTTAACCACAACAGCCAGGTTCCTTTACTGTATATCAGACAAAAACAAAGTGCAGCATACAGCACTTTTATATTAGACACATCAAACGGATTTACTCAAAGTGGGGTGGAAAGGCTGAATGAATCTATTCGTACGTATGCGTGGTGCATTCTGGGGTCTCAAGCAGAAACACGAAGTAATATCATTGGGGAAGGAACTAGCTTCGATGCACAAAAGCAGTTTCTAGCCAACATAGAAGATTCTATTAATTCGGCAGTAGATTTGCCCGCGAGTATTAAAAGATATCAGGACACTTTAAAGTATGCTAGATCGAAAGTAGATTACGTAATAGGTTTAGGATTGTATATGTTGCCTTCAGACCTTCAGCTTAGGATAGGAACTATATCAAACTACAACAACAATATAGTGATTGCAGACCCTCAGTTTCATATAGGCTACAATCCTACAATAAACACTTTGAATACAGTAAATACAGTGAATACAGCAAATACGGTATTTACTGCTAGGCCTAATAATGAACCTTTAAGTTCGCCACCACTTCCGAGCCTGCCAAGCCTACCAAGCTTGCCGGTAATTGATCATGGGGTTTCACGTCTAGCGCTTACAGGGGGTTTATTGTTTGCTGGGTTAATTGGGATTTACTATTTTAAGTAACCAGAGTAATATTATTATAAACAAAGACCACAGATGCTCAGACGCCCAAACCACAACTTTAGAAGCAGTATTAAATATCCATGAAAATACAGAACCTAATATTCCTGGAAGTGCGTCTACAAGTTTGTCACCTAGGCGTTTCAATAAGTTAGCTATGCTTTGTAAAGTCTTTTTAATCCAGTCTTTAACCGGACTACCGCCAGGTCCACCAGATCCGTCAGGTCCACCGGCACTGATGCCTACGGTTCTAGTCAGTGCTAAGACTAGTGTGCTTATTGTCATCCCAACAGCTGTAAGAATGCTAAATATTGTAACACCTTGCTCTCTGAACAGTGTTTGAATTCTTTCTGCAAGTGTAGTGTCTTCGTGTAAAATTTTATGCACCGTTTCTTTTATTCTGGCGAAATTAGTTATTAATTTTTCTCTGTTTATGGATAAGGCTTCTAGCCTTGCCGCGCGTTCTGTGTAAAGGTCTGCGAGCCTTTTTTGAATCATCTTTTTTACCTCAATGCTTAAGTTTGCGTCATCAGCTTCTGCTAGTTTATTTTTTTGTTTTTCTATATGTTTGTCGAGCTCACCGAGCTTGGCTAAATTCATCATTGTCTCCCCTCTCACAGATTGTAAAGCTTTATCTAAGCCTTGAAGTTCACGCAGTGGCAATAATGGCGTGTCATTGATAGTTTCCATAACCTGATCAATATTGGTGTCCTCATTTGTTTGTAAGGTTGTTAACTCTTTATTTACTTCTAATGCAGAACTAGTTAAGTTAGTTAAGTCTTGTAGTTCTATTTCTGAACTTAACGATGCATCTATTCGTTGAAGTGAAGCTACTGCTTGGCGATGCAACGCTGGCACTCTATTATCGGAAAGCCCCAATGATCGTATTACAGTCACTGGGAGTTTAGTTTTCAAAGTAGACCACGCATAAAATTTATCAGGATTCTTTAACATAGTTAACTGTACTCTCACTTTTTTACCGGATACAATAGTGTTTATAAACAAGTGATTATTTTTGTCTAGTTCGAAGTCGCTGGGACTAACATAATCAGGTAACTCACGCCCGATGTAATTGTAAAATTTATTGATTTTTCTGGCTTTTTGGGTTTCAGTTACTTGACGTAATTCTTCTCCTATACTCGGTCTTGTTTGGCTCATGTCATCTCCTACCATAGAAAGCAGTCTGCTGGTTGTGTCAACGTTGAGGTCTTCATTAGGCTCATTTGGTTTAAACACTTCATCAAGAGCTTCACCACCTGTTGCCATTTTTAAATATAATTTTTTTTTATCGCATTAAAAATGCAAAGCTACGGAAACTTGTTAGACCCTACACGTCGATTGAGGACGCCTTTAGGCATCAAAGGTGAGAAAAGCACAATAATTATTACAAACAATCCAAGCAGCATAGAGCCTAATCAGCTACTAACCATAAGATTTCCAAATTTAGGTCCTGATGATGTAATAGTTCCGGGCAGTCCTAAACTAGGATTTAAAATTAGTCTGAATTCTGACGATGATCCTAACAGAACCGTAGTCAACAATCTAGGCAGAGCTATAATTAAAAGAATGGTTATTAAACTTGATGGGCGAGAAATCCAAAGTATCGATGACGCCGGTGTTTTGTTTTGTTACACAGATCTGTGGCTGAGTAAATATGAAAGGGAAGATTTAGTTGGTCAGGGGATTCAAGCCGCCAATGTGGCGAAACTTCGAATCAAAGCTGGCGATGCTGTCGTTTCTAACAAAGGTGAAAATGCATTAGCTGCTGTATACAAAAACAGATTTTATTTTCCACTCGATTTTGAACTGCTACACAGTCATCTGCCATTTCATCAAGGTTCATTTAACGATAGGCTGTCTTACGAAATTATTTTCAATGATTATTCTCAAGTAGTAATTAGCTCTGACAATGATGCTAGGTATACAATTACAGACATCACGCTTGAATACGAAGTGGTCACTCACGCTGAACTCAGTAGGATGATCAGGGGACAATATGACAAACTAGCAATTTATTATGATAGGATCGTTCGCTACAGACAATTTAATAAAGATTTATTAGATGCACTCTGGACCATCAACATAAATTCACCTGCTCGAAGTTTTAAAGGTGTACTGTTGTTGTTTGTGAAAGAATCTAATTACAATCGTGACAGCGAGAATTTTATCAATCCTAATATTTCAAAAGCGTCTGTTGTGATTGAAGGTAAACCTAATCAATTATTTGCTAATGGAATGATGGGGTTTCAACAGTTTGATGAGATTAGGAAAATCTTGGGTGGAGGTAGATTACGGACTGACACTGTGGATTTGATTTCTAAAGATCTTCATTTGCATGACACAAGACTGCAAGATTATCTGGTGAATAAATTTGCGTTGTGGTTAGACTTTCGAACCATACCCACCAATGAACTTCATGGATCTGGAAGAAGAATTGAAAACGGAACAGATGGTATAACAATTGAATTGCATAGGGAAGCAAGTGCTAGGTCAGAATCAGTTACAGTATACATGTATATAATTATGGATGCTCAGCTAAACATTGAAAATGGAAGATTAAAAGATTTAGTATATTAAAAAATGACCTCTTTGTTACCTCGTGATCCTCATTGTGGAATGATCGTTGGCATGACGTCATGCGGAAAGACCGTCTTTGTTCTGGATTTGTTAGAAAAATATTACGCAGGACACTTTGATTATATAGTAATTTTTTGCCCAACTATTCAATATAATAAAACCTACTTAGATCGTAAGTATGTCTGGACAGATGAAAATATCTTTGTTGTAAATACCAATGGCAAGCTCAATGAGTATTTAACGTATTTTTATAACCTGTTTGAGAATGAGGGTAATACGTTATTCTTAATCGATGATTGCAGTGCAGAAAAAGATATTGTATTAAAACGGAACATATTGAGCAAGCTGGCTTTCAGTGGACGCCATGTGAAAATTAGTGTCTGGTTAATCACGCAGAAATTTAATTCCATATTAAAGGATTTTAGAGAACAAGTAAAATTCGTGTGCCTGTTTTATTGCAAAGATCGAGACAGCTTTGATAACTGTTTAAAAGAAAATGACGTAATTGAATCAAAAGAGGAAAGAACTAAATTAAAAGAACAGCTAAAAAAAGGCAAGCACTTAAAATTATTATTAAAAACTGACCAACCAACTGGCTATACAATACTTATGTAAGTAAGTAAGTTCTTTTATAATTTAATTATTGTAAGTTATAAGTTTTTTTTTAAAAGTCGACTTAATTAAGTTAGATGCAAGTAAGTAAGTTCTTTTATAATTTAATTATTGAAAGTTATAAGGTTTTTTTTAAAGTCGACTTAATTAAGTTAGATGTAAGTCACTAAGTAAAAAAAAAAGGTTGAAGGTAAGTAATAGTGGTGATGATTATAGTTCATTTATTTTAATGGCTCTGTGTCTGGTGGAACAATCTGAAGTTCTTCTTTTACAAAGTTTCTTTGTGGTGTTCTACGATCGCTTCTCGGTCTTAAATAATATACAGGCGGATCAGTAGATAATGCTCTGTCAACTTCATAAACGCTTAATGACCAAATTGGGTCTGTAGCTCGTCTTCTTGTGTCATTAGCAACTTCTCCAGGCTGATAAAGGTATCTAACAGTTTTGTTCATCAAAGTTAGATCCGGCTGACCAGGCTTTGAAACGGTAACAACAATCTGTTTCTTTTTAATAGCCTCAACTGGTTTTAATCCTGTAACTCTGGTTGGTTCTGAATTCATTTCCCTTAAAACTCGAGGCAGCCTAACAACCCATTCTGTATTAGTGGTTTCAGTAAAGAGTTCCTTTGAATACTGATAAGTGAATAATCTTTCTGCCAGTTGCCGATTAAAGTTTTCTACAATACCCTGTGATCTGTGCAATCCAACAACTCCTCTTCTAACAGTTACATTATGTTTTAACAAAAGCTGGTTAACAGCTCCTTTGAATTCAGACCCTTCATCGCATTGAATAAGTCTAGGGAACCTTAGAGGCCCTCTTGAATAAATCGCATTTAAGGCTTGAGCGACCTCAGCAGAATTTTTTGTCCTAAGAGCATGCGCGTCTTTAAACCTGGTAGCTATATCAATAACAGTAAGGGCATACCTGTATTTCTTTCTATATATTTTGTCATGGGGAAGATATAACAAATCTATTTGATGCGTGTCATTTGGTCTGGAGTTTTCAAATTTTGGTCTTATTATTTTCTTCGGGGGTGGAAGATAGATTTGCCATACAGCTTGCTTCGATAACCATTGTTTAACTACGTTTGCTGACAAGCCAGTCTTTTCTACTAGTTTATTAACTGCCGTCATCCCTTTCCAATATCCGGATTGAGAATAATATAATCTAGACAAACGCGAAGTCATATTTTATTCAGATTTATATTTTTGTTTAACGAGGTAATAAACTACTGTTATTCCAAACACAATTAAAATTAATTCTCCGGTCTCTGACATTGTAGGTGCAATGTTAGGTGTGTAGTAATCGGATAACACTGGTTGCTTTAATGAAGGTAGTGTTGTGCCAGTGAATAAATAATATTGGTGCAAAGCTTCATCAACGTCTTCGAATGTTTTATCAGCATGACCTTCTTCTTTCAATCTTGTATTAACAAAATCAAGCTGCATTAGTCTGTTTTTCTCGTATTCGGCCTGATCTTGTTGTAATTTTTCCATTGCTAAGTTATGCCGTTTTGATTCTTCTTTACTGTCCAGTTTTGAAAACAAATAATTTGATCCTGAAAAGGCTAAGGCATTTACAGCAGCAGAACCAAGCACCATTGCAGCACCAGCCATTTTTTAATTTAGTTTTTTTTATTTTATTTGTATTTAAAATGAATTGTGATGACTTGTTAATGCAAGAAGCTATTAATGTCACAGGTACTGGTGTTGACAACGAGAAAAAAGACAGGCTGGTTGCATTAGTAGCTTCCGGAAAGTCAAAGTATTATCTCGGTGTTGACTTAACACCTGAACAAGTGCAAAGACTGAGGCCAGAAGAGATCATTATATTACATAATAAATATGATAAAGTCCTCGGTGCTTTAATGGTTAAGAGTTTAGGGCGTTCGATTGTGAAATTATATACCAAAGCTGTGTCGACCTTTGTTACTTTAGATTGTGAGAATGATTTATTTGATGATTTGGTTCAAGATCCAGTTATTGTCAATGGGATTAGTGAGGTATCAAGAAATCTATATTATAAGTTTGGAAGCTTGTTGGCACCATTTTCAGCCGGGCTAATTACTTTTCAACACATAAATTTCTCTGCTATTAAAAATGGACTCTTCCAATCCAGAGATGGAGAAGAAGACGGAGGTGAAGAATTCAGAGAATCAACAGAACCCAGTGACAGTCACTAAACAAAAGAGCCCAGGAAGAATTGCAGCTGGAAAGAAGTTAGCAGAATTTAACAAGTTACATAGATGGAACAGACAAACAAAAGCAAACATATTAGGAAAAAAGGAATCACCAAAAGAAGAAACAATAATGCAACAAACATTAACAACAAATAAAGAAGAACCAATACAACCAATACAACCAGTACAATCTTCAAATAACATATATTATTTATGTATAGCCGGTGTAGTGGGTGCAAGTGGGTACATAATATATAAATACCGCCAAGGAAAAAAGAAACAGAAACCCTCAAAACCACTTGTAGAAAAAGAAATTGAATTATCTCCATCGTTGAAGCCATCATTGAAGCCATCATTAGATGTGTTTTCAATGCAGTAATAATTTATTATTATTTTTTTTATTATATATAAAAAATGAGTGTACCATATGAACAAACAATTGTTAATCTTGGATACCATAGTGTTGTCTTAGTGGGCTTAAATACAGCTTATGCCATGATTGCAAAATCTCTTTTAAAAATGAAACCTATTGAATTAGGAAAAATGGATCTTTCAGATGCTGGTAAACTGGTTGGTATCTTTTCATTATCGTTATTTACTCGGGACTATCTTGTTAAACAAAAGATCATTCCAGCAGATATTAATGTGTAATGTTATACAACCATAATGTAGAAGGGTTGTAATTTTTTTTGTTTTAACCAAAGACGCAAGATATACGAATATGTATTATATTTAGCAAATTGCGGATTCCCAGAGTGCTTTGGAGCGCTTTTTAAAAGCTCATAAAACAGCCATAAATTGCAATAAAAGGCCTCCTTTAGTAACTCTATGAGCTTTGGGGTTCAGAGCCCACTATTGCTATCTCTATTATTATTATTATTATTATTATTATTATTATTATTATTATTATTATTATTATTATTACTATTACTATTATTATTATTATTATTATTATTATTATTATTATTATTATTATTATTATTATTATTATTATTATTATCAGAAGTAATTTGCCTTCTCTAATTCCTGTTAGTATTAAACAAAGAACTATAGTATAACTTTAGAAATTACAGATTTCTTAAAGAACATCACCACTGGATTCAGCAGGGAACTTTCTATCAGAATATACTATATAAACTTTTTTTTGTTAAATGCTGCAGCAAATTGGAAAGAGAGTGCATGTGATGTATGTGCAGTGGCCCAAAACCGCAGTTGCTGAGGCCCTGGTTTCCTGTGCATGCTAAATGTGGGAGGTTCGAACCCCGCAGAGCGAATTTATTCAGGTGATGGAGGGGTTTCTTCCAGTACTCCGCGTTCCTCCATCCTTTCAATGGTATTGGAAAGATTTGAAAAATAACAAGATGGCAAGAGACTCCAATGCCAAAAATAAACATGTTCAAACTGTTCATTTTCTTGGCGCTTGTGAGGCTGGGCTTTATTCTAATAAAGACAAAAGGAAAACATGGAATGATAGGCTGTTATCTGCAAGCCAAACATCAAAATCGGTTGAGCCAATTTTTAAATACGTGTTTAAAAATTGTAAAGCACAATGACCTTGACCTTTGACAAAATTCAAATCCGAATGATCTAGCACGCATTCGGAGCGACGAAGCGACCGACTGCCCGAAAAATGGAGTCCTACTGGAAGATGGCTCATTATTTGGAGTACCTGCATATCAAAACTCAACCAAATCGCTTTAGTCGTTTTGGAGATATGGAGTAAACGTGTTTAGCAACAACATGACCTCCGTCACCTCGAACCTTACCCCCGTTGGGTTGCCGGGGGTTTCAGTATAAATAGTATCCCCACTTTCTGGAAATTCCCACTGTCGCTGTCTTTCTCATTTGTTCTTTCTCATTCCTGCTCTGTTCTATCAACCTGCTATACTATCTTCTTCTTCACTAGACCAGTCATCTACCTTTTTTTCTTGAAAACTCTTCCAGGACAAGACTCCTTATTTGTGTATGAGGTCTGTTGGATCAGCTTGGGAATATTGGACGCTTTCTGCCAGGTGGTCACTAGGACTTCCTATGATGTTATTATATTAGCAATGTAGGCATTTTATATGTATGTGTTTTGTTGATAATTTATAATGATGTTTGTATTCTATTTTGTTTTTGTAAACGGGGGTTCGATAAATTAGAGTACAGCCTCCGCGTCCCCTGCGTGGGATGTCTTTATTGTAAAGTGACTGGCTGGTGGAGAGCTTTCAGTTTTACCACTAGGGTTGTTTCAGCAGATCTTTTATTCGGATTAGGGGTTGTCCGGTCCTGATTTGGCTCGGAAGAGTCCGCTGGACCTAAAGCAATAATAATGTAATGTAATGTAACGCTATTATGAAAAAAAAAATATTGATATTAAAGGGAGGTAAAACATGCCTTACAGGTGGAGGGTAAAAATCCAACATTAGTTTATAGCGATACACAAAACAGATGTGATAAAAGGGAGACAAGCAGGAAGTTAAATTGCAATAAAATTGATCAAAATATTATGATTTTTTTTTTAAAAATAAGCCCTATGTTAAATCTCAAAATCATCAATTTCACAAGTTGTCACGTGGTTTGTGAATTTTAGCTTTTCATTGGCTAATGCAGCTGTCACTCAACATTAGGCGCTTTAACTTTCACAGTGACTGACATTTAGAAGCCGCATTCCTCGAAAACAACATCTATATATATCTATATATAATGTGTTTTTTAGACTTCCTGAAAGCTTTTGACCGAGTCTGGCATGCAGCTCTGTGGGCAACCATGTGTTACGTTTGCGACGCGCACGATAGTACGTGTGAGACGTGCACGATAGATCCGATCGTTTTGTTTGGCAAAGCATTCAATAACAGAGTGTATTTACCTTTGATTTGATTTTGCGTTGTTGTTAGAAGCTTGGTATATTGTTGATAATTTTCGTTGGTCGATATTATTGGAGAATTTTATAGGATTGCTTGTTTATTACCGATCGAAGCGTCTAGATAATCTACTGGAAGCTGAGAAAATTCTTGGACCCTAAAGAAAGTTGTATGACAGACCATAACACAAACCCTTGGACAACACGATGACATGGTCACAGTGGTGAAGAAACGGAAACTCCGATGGTACGGCAACGTCACCAGAGCATCAGACCTTGCAAAGACCTTCCTGCAAGGAACGGTGCAATGAGGCAGAAGAAAAGGGAGACAGAAAAAGAGGTGGGAGGACAACATTTGAGAATAGACTGACTTGACACTAAGCGAAGCCATGAGAGTTGCTGACAGAGTATAGAGTACACTGGTTAAACGATCATCTATGGTGTCCCAACCACTTTCGAGTTACAGGATAGGATAGGATAGGATAGGATAGGATAGGATAGGATAGGATAGGATAAGAGTAAATCAGTTTCTCTGTGGCACATTATTATTTTTGTTGTTATTATTTTTTTTATTATTTACTTAATTTTTGAGCGCACCGAGCATGCTGGGGCAGCAAGGGGTCTGAGGTTTACATGTGGACATCATCATCATCATCATCATCATCATCATCATCATCATCATCATCATCATCATCACCCATCGATGTCTACTTCTGCACTTGAGATGGTACACTCACCGCTGCGCTATACGGGAACCTAAATCGTGCCATGCCCTTGCCACTTTGTATCCGTAAGCTATGCATTGCACTGACAGTACAAGGCAATTCAAAGATATCATGCATGTACACATTAAAAAATGCCAGGTCAAACTTGTAAGAGTTCCAGGAGCTTGGCTGATGCTGACAGCAATTGAAGTCACAACAAATGAAGTGAACAAATCGGATTCACAAAAATACGTAAAATTTGCGTGTCGATTATAAGATAAGACAAGACAAGATAAGATAAGTCTAAAAACGTGTTTGTGTTTAGTCTAAACATTAAAGAGAATCTGAGGTCGAGATGAAAATTGCACAAGGGAGAAATATGGATAGATAGATAGATAGATAGATAGATAGATAGATAGATAGATAGATAGATAGATAGATAGATAGATAGATAGATAGATAGATAGATAGATAGATAGATAGATAGATAGATAGATGGATGGATGGATGGATGGATGGATGGATGGATGGATGGATGGATGGATGGATGGATGGATGGATGGATGGATGGATGGATGGATGGATGGATAGATAGATAGATAGATAGATAGATAGATAGATAGATAGATAGATAGATAGATAGATAGATAGATAGATAGATAGATAGATAGATAGATAGATAGATAGATAGATAGATAGTCATTCATAGTTTTTATGTGTCTGGTATGTGCGACATTTGGATCTAAAGGTTTCGTGTAAGCGTTGGACAGATGGTCTGCTAGAAGTGTACAATCTCCGTGTAAGCGATGGTCAGATGGTCTGCTAGAAGTGTACAATCTCCGTGTAAGCGATGGGCAGATGGTCTGCTAGAAGTGTACAATCTCCGTGTAAGCGATGGGCAGATGGTCTGCTAGAAGTGTACGATCTCCGTGTAAGCGATGGGCAGATGGTCTGCTAGAAGTGTACGATCTCCGTGTAAGCGATGGGCAGATGGTCTGCTAGAAGTGAACAATCTCCGTGTAAGCGATGGGCAGATGGTCTGCTAGAAGTGTACGATCTCCGAATAGAAGTTCGTGAAACTCCACGAACCTTCCAATTACGAGTAAGACAGGTTATTTGAAGACCTGTGTAGGTTCACCAAATGAAAATCGTCGGAGCATGATCAACATGCATTAGCACTTTGGCTGTGGATTATACAGAGGAGAGGACTATGTACATGTGATATCGGATGACGTTTGATGATTGTATTAAGGAATCTTTTGTTTTCTTGTTATTAAAACTCGTGAGGTAAAGCTATCGAGTGAAGCGAACGTCTTTTATTTCACGCTCGTTTGCAAGCTTTCACCTCTATCAAGTGCTTTAATAAACTCTTATGTGCTCATACTATATCTATCGTACAAGTCTGGAGAGAGAAAGAAAAAAAACGCACTCACTTTAATGTTAAGAGCATTTCGGACGCTTCAATGACAGTCATTGATGCTGATGCATGCAGCATTAAAACCTGACAGCATTTTACTAAATGTCAAGCTTATTTGTATGCAGCATTAAAATTTGACAGCATATGAGACGCTTTCGTCACAGTCTTTGTGGGTGTTGAAAGATCTACTCCCACACCAAAAGATATTTTAATCATGCGTACAGGGGCTGAGAACAAGAGTGTAGTTATGCAACTGTTCGGCGGCTCAAATCACGTGTGTTTGTGATACAGAGGGTATAGTACTGAAAACAGTGGAAGACGAGTCAGTGCGGGGGTGGGGTTGGGATGCGGAAGTGGGGATGGGGAGGGGGTGGAAGGAGAAGAATTATGTTTATGTGTTTCTGAACCCCTTGGGGTCATGAGCAATCTTGCCACTGTAGATTGTTCAAACCTATAAAGGGAAAAGTGAAAACCACAGTTGAAAACCTGTCTTTCCTTTATAGGCAAGACAGATTCACTGCGGCAACAGTACCCCCGTTGGAGTGCCGGGGGTTTTCAGTATAAATAGTATCCCCACTTTATGGAAATTTAGTGCTTTAAATTCCCACTGTCGCTGTCTTCCTCATTTACTCTTTCCCATTCCTGCTCTGTCCTTCACTCTGATATACTATCTTCTTCTTCGCTAGATCAATGACCTACCTTTTTTCTTGAAAACTCTTCCTGGACAAGACTCCTTGTTTGTGTATGAGGTCTGTTGGATCAGCTTGGGAGTGTTGGACGCTTTCTGCCGGGTGGTCACTAGGGCTTCCTATGATTGTACTATTTAGCACTATAGGCATTTTATATGTATGTGTTTTGTTGATGATTTATAATGATGTTTGTATTCTATTTTGTTTTTGTAACCGGGGGTTCGCGTAGTTGAGGTCAACCCTCAGCCGTCCCCCGCGTGGGATGTCTTTATTGTAAAGTGACTGGCCGGTGGAGGGCATTCAATTTTCCCACTGGGGTTGTTTCAGCAGATCTTTTATGCGGATCGGGGGTTGTCCGGTCCTGATTTGGCTCGGAAGAGTCCGCTGGACCTAAAGCAACAATAAATCAATCAATCAATCAATGTGTTTCTGGCCTATCGTACATAATATATTCAAAGACCGAACTACAAGAACGAGGCAGAAGGCGGTACATTTATACGCCATCAAACGTTTTGCGGATGTTGTAATAATGCCAGTAAAACTGAGGTTATTGTTTTTGCTTGTCAACTTTGTCATTGTGTCAGTAATACAATGGAATATTGATTCTCAAAGTGAAAAAAAAGAACAAAAGAAAATAGATAAATGGTCTTCGGGCGGCGCACCTATGAAACAAAGAGTAAATCCATTTCAGCTTTGACACGTTGTCGCAATAATACCATCACAGCTTGAACGAACCGAGCAAGAGAGAGAGAGAGAGAGAGAGAGAGAGAGAGAGAGAGAGAGAGAGAGAGAGACAGACAGACAGACAGACAGACAGACAGATAGAAGCAGAAAGACAGAAAGTAGAGGTGGAGGAAGACAACGACGACGAAAAAGAAGAAACAAACAAACGAAAAAAAAAAATTAAGTAATAATAATAATAATAATAATAATAATAATAATAATAATAATAATAATAATAATAATAATAATAATAATAATAATAATCCCGATAAAAAGGGACAACAAAGCATTATATATTAAAAAAAACTAAACTAATAATAATAATAATAATAATAATAATAATAATAATAATAATAATAATAATAATAATCCTATCCAATAACTCGGAGGTCGTAGGGGCACCACAGATGATCGTTTAACCAGCGTACTCCATCTTTCCTTGTCCTCAGCAACCCTGATTGTTTCGCTCAGTGTCAAACCAGTCCATTCTCGAATGTTGTCCTCCCACCTCTTTTTCGGTCTCCCTCTTCTTCTACCTCCTTGCACTGTGACTTGCAGGATGGTCTTTGCAAGACCTGACAAACACTGGGGCGCCCCAAGGGCGCGTGCTCTCCCCCGCCATCTTCACCACCTACACCGCCGCCTGCCGCACCGCCGACCCCTGCAACGTCCAGATCAAGTTTGTGGACCACACTTCCCTCACTGGCCTCATCAAGTCCGATGAAGTGTCGTACCGCGCCGCTGTGGCTGAGCTGGTCGACTGGTGCGACAGGCATTACCTACAGCTCAACATCTCCAAGACAGAGTAGATGGTCATCGACTTCCGCCGGCAGCCCCAGGCCCTCGAGCCCCTGGTCATCAAGGGGGAGGATGTGCGCACCGTCAGCACCTACAAGTACCTGGGCACAGTCATCGATGACAAGCTGGATTGGTCCCCTAACATCGATGTCTGCACCAAGAAGGCTAACCAGCGCCTCTTCTACCTATGCAAGCTCCGACAATTCAAGGTCAGCAGCACCATCCTGAAAATGTTCTACCAATCTGTGGTAGAAAGCACACTGCTCTACAACCAGCTGTGCTACTACAATGGGGCCAACGAAACCGACACAGAGAGGTTGGATCGCATCATCTCCACCGCTGAGCGGCTGCTTGGCAACGAGGTACGACCCCTGCGCCAGGCCTACGACACCGCGGCTGTGAAGAAGATCCGCCGGATCCTGCAGGACGAGACCCATCCGCTCCATGCAGTGGTCTCAGCTGCCGAGTTTAAGCGCCGCCCTGGCCGCTTCCTGTCCATGCGCTGCCGCACCAGCCGCTACCTCAACTCCTTCCTACCGTCGAAGCCAGCCCCGAATGCTGACCAGAAGAGACTTTGGAGAGAGAGAGAGAGAGAGAGAGAGAGAGAGAGAGAGAGAGAGAGAGAGAGAGAGAGAGAGAGAGAGAGAGAGAGAGAGAGAGAGAGAGAGAGAGAGAGAGAGAGAGAGAGAGAGAGAGAGAGAAGTGTGCACCAAGTCATGTGCCACAGAAAAACAGTTTTATGTGTGGTGTGGTGTGGTGGGGTGTGGTGGGATGTGGTCTGTGTGTGTGTGTGTGTGTGTGTATGTGTGTGTGTGTTGTTGTTGTTGTTGTTGTTGTTGATGTTGATGGTTTTTGTTGATCATGGTAAAGTTTCGTATCCCCGCTCGGTTTTCTGCACTTTTCTCTTCACTTTAAACCATCCTAAATTCAATCAGTGTTTTTTTCCTTTTGATAAAATGTCCGTTATTGTTTGTTTTTCTGCTTTCAGAATCACGACCAAGTCATAATGTAAACAGACGAACAAGTAGCTGGTAAATTGTTTTTTGGTTGTGTTTTTTTTAAATCTTCTCTAGCCCTTTCTGATATTCTTCTTCCCCCCCCCCCCTCCCCCTTCCTTCTTTGGCTCCTCCTTATCATTCGGCTCCTCCTCCTTCTTCGCAGGGCTCGAAATTAGCGGGGGCCCGGGGCCAAAAACCAGCAAAGTTGATTTCGGGCTCGGAAAGTTGAAAAACGAAGGGCCCGCTTGGCCCGCAAAATAATTCGTCTGCTACAGCTAGCTCTACTCGGCAGTTTCGTACTTGGGCCAAGGGAAGCAACCCACACCGGTGCCCTAAATTTGGACAGAAAAAAAAAACAGAGAAAAGAAGCGAAAACCCTTTAATTTTGCACTCAAAAGTTTAATAAACACTTCAATATCATTTTAATATAATAAACAAAAGGCTATGGCACAACATAAGCGCAAAATGTCCATCTTTGCAAGTACGAAAGTATGGCTACATATCGTCGCCATACAGTTGCTAAAACAATCGGCGATGGTGTATTTTTTAATTTTTGGGAAGCAAAAGACGCCAGAAGAAAACGTCGACGAAAGGAAAGAAGAAGAAAAAGAGAGAAAAAAGAAGTATGAAGAGGAAAAAAGATCAAGGAACTACAATGAAGGGTGGAAAAAAAGATTTCCATGGCATGGCCTTGAAGTGAACGAGGAAGAGTACTGTTAAGTTTAGTTCCCTTTCATGGTTTTGTTTTGAACTTTTGTGCATTGAGGTCAGATTTTTTGTTAGGTTACTCATATTAAAAATTTAATGATGTGTATCGTGCAATACTCAGTCACAAAACTGAAAAGTATTATACAAGAGACTCACTGGATTTTTTTCTATTTTGTTTAATGGCCATTTCAGGCTCACTAGTCACTGGAATATGTGTGTCACTGAATGTGTGTGTGTGTGTTTTTTTCCCCCTTTTTTGTTGGTAATGTTTGAAAGTGAAAGAAAAAGCATATAAAAATGACATCACTCAGCAAAATTGGAAATTCAATTGTTTTTATTTTAGATTATCAGACAAATTGTACTTTCTACTTATTATATTGTCATTACTTATTTTGTTTTTTGTTTGCATTATTTTTCAAGTTGGGCCCCGAAAGTTGCTTGTGGGCCCTCAAATTTTTCAATCAAGGGGCCCGGTGGCCTCCCCCCCCCCCCCCCCCCCCAAAAAAAAAAAAGTTAATTTCTAGCCCTGTTCTTTCGGCTCCTCCTCCTTCTCTAACTTCTTCTTCTTCTTCTCTTCTCTTCCTCCATTCTGTTCATCGTGTTTCTTCCTTCTCTTCCAACTGTTTAGTAGGCGTAGAGCGTTCTCTTTTTCAAATAATGGTTTCCTCCTCTTCGTCCACCTTCTCCACCATCTCTTCTGCTTCTTCTCTGAAAGCCTCGTCTTTTCTTTCTCTCTAACACTAAATGGTACACTTTGTTGAAAGGAGCGTCCCTGTCTTGCATGCATCACTGACTGGTTAATGAAGTGCGGTTGATTGTCTTCTGGGTGTTACAGTCGAGAGAGTAAGTCAGTCCAGATACCTCGGAGCCATCGTTGACAACAAACTAAATTTACTGCTAGCATCCAGGCCATTCACACACACACACACACACACACACACACACACCACACACACACACACACACACCCACACGCGCGCGCGCACACACACACACAAATGTCAATTCAGAATCTACTGTTTTCAGAATCTAAGGAACCTTCAAGTCAATAGCCGCATTCTTCAGACCTTGTGCACTGCTTTTTTCCGAATTCATTCTTACTTTTTATTTTATTTGCTGGTACGGAAGTTTATGCGTGAAAAACAGAAGTATAAATTATAAAAGTTTAGTTGAGATGCATGTAATGAAAATGCACTGGTTAATTTCAAATAGAGATAGAATCAGATTTTTATCTTATACTAAACAATTAGAGTAATAGAAAGAAAAAAGAACTACTAAGGTAAACAAAAAAAAATTATTTAAACAACACGCTTCACAAAAACATTTTATACAAACAAGACCACACACAGAATGATGGGGAAATGGAAAAACAATTTATTTTCTTCTTTGGGCGTTGTTTTGGTTTTCACTCATAGTCATGAAAAGTTTTTAAGTTCAGTTCAGTAGTTAGATTAACGTCTCCGGACACGTTGCGTATAGGAGACAAGGAGCGATGATAGCCGTTGAAATAAGAGCAGGATGGAGTAAGAAATCGTGTTGTTGTAGGAAGGTCGCGTGATGATGGAGCGCATGAAGCCGCTGCAATCGACAACAGAAGGAAATCACGATGAGATTTTTTTTTTTAAATCAGTTTATAGTCCCCTCTCTTCCCGATAGGGATTTTCAGAGAGGAGACTGATAGCATAATACGATGAGATGGTTGCTGTGAGAAGTCGTTATGATAAGACGGTCATGAAGCAATAAGAAGTCAAGCTGATGAAGGGGTGCCAAACAGGTCGCCAAGACGGTCCGTGAAGAGGAGTGCCGATGGGGCTGTAGGGAGGTGACCATGCATAGGCCGCGTGTAGGGAATTACCGCTAGGCCTATATCGACTTCCCGCGCTTACGGCTATAATACGGCATACTTGATGTCAACAATCTCCAAGGTAACAGTTACGATGGAAGCTGGTTTGCCTTCGTGCTTATCGATAGTTTTTCAAGACGACCAAAGAATAATTGGAACAGTCGAGACTGACAATGATGTCGCTGATGTTTTATCAGCATTTCAAAGATGCTACATGGCAATATAGGGAGAACAAATAGGTTGTAATATAATTGTTTTGAATTTTCATTGTGAATGTTACTGTTTTTTATCTCATCATCACTGACTATTTGCCCTGTTTTGGTATCATGTAGCAGTCCTGTGTGGTCCTCGACATCTCATACAGCAGTACTCTATGGTCTTCGCCATCTCATGTAGCATCTTGTATGGTCCTCATTATCGCCTGTAGACGTCCTGTTAGGTCCTCACGGTCACCATCTCATGTTGCAGTCCTGTATAGTCCTCGCCATTTTATGTAGTGGACTAGTATGGTCCTTGCCATATCATTAAATTGACTAGTAATGGTCATCGCCATTTCATGTAGTAGACTAGTATGGAGAGATAGCAATAATGGGCTCTGAACCCCAAAGCTCATAGAGTTACTAAAGGAGGCCTTTTATTGCAATTTTTGGCTGTTTTATGAGCTTTTTAAAAAAAGCACTCTGGGAATCCGCAATTTGCTAAATATAATATATATTCGTATATCTTGCGTCTTTGGTTAAAACAAAAAAAAATTACAACCCTTCTACATTATGGTTGTATAACATTACACATTAATATCTGCTGGAATGATCTTTTGTTTAACAAGATAGTCCCGAGTAAATAACGATAATGAAAAGATACCAACCAGTTTACCAGCATCTGAAAGATCCATTTTCCCCAATTCAATAGGTTTCATTTTTAAAAGAGATTTTGCAATCATAGCATAAGCTGTATTTAAGCCCACTAAGACAACACTATGGTATCCAAGATTAACAATTGTTTGTTCATATGGTACACTCATTTTTTATATATAATAAAAAAAAATAATAATAAATTATTACTGCATTGAAAACACATCTAATGATGGCTTCAATGATGGCTTCAACGATGGAGATAATTCAATTTCTTTTTCTACAAGTGGTTTTGGGGGTTTCTGTTTATTTTTTCCTTGGCGGTATTTATATATTATGTACCCACTTGCACCCACTACACCGGCTATACATAAATAATATATGTTATTTGAAGATTGTACTGGTTGTATTGGTTGTATTGGTTCTTCTTTATTTGTTGTTAATGTTTGTTGCATTATTGTTTCTTCTTTTGGTGATTCCTTTTTTCCTAATATGTTTGCTTTTGTTTGTCTGTTCCATCTATGTAACTTGTTAAATTCTGCTAACTTCTTTCCAGCTGCAATTCTTCCTGGGCTCTTTTGTTTAGTGACTGTCACTGGGTTCTGTTGATTCTCTGAATTCTTCACCTCCGTCTCCTTCTCCATCTCTGGATTGGAAGAGTCCATTTTTAATAGCAGAGAAATTTATGTGTTGAAAAGTAATTAGCCCAGCTGAAAATGGTGCCAACAAGCTTCCAAACTTATAATATAGATTTCTTGATACCTCACTAATCCCATTGACAATAACTGGATCTTGAACCAAATCATCAAATAAATCATTCTCACAATCTAAAGTAACAAAGGCCGACACAGCTTTCGTATATAACTTTACAATCGAACGCCCCAGACTTTTAACCATTAAAGCACCGAGAACTTTATCATATTTATTATGTAATATAATGATCTCTTCAGGCCTCAGTCTTTGTACTTGTTCAGGTGTTAAGTCAACACCGAGATAATACTTTGACTTTCCGGAAGCTACTAATGCAACCAGCCTGTCTCTTTTCTCATTGTCAACACCTGTAACTGTAACATTAATAGCTTCTTACATTAACAAGTCATCACAATTCATTTTAAGTACAAATAAAATAAAAAACTAAATTAAAAAATGGCCGGTGCTGCAATGGTGCTTGGTTCTGCTGCTGTAAATGCCTTAGCCTTTTCAGGATCAAATTATTTGTTTTCAAAACTGGACAGTAAAGAAGAATCAAAACGGCATAACTTAGCAATGGAAAAATTACAACAAGATCAGGCCGAATACGAGAAAAACAGACTAATGCAGCTTGATTTTGTTAATAAAAGATTGAAAGAAGAAGGCCATGCTGATAAAACATTCGAAGACGTTGATGAAGCTTTGCACCAATATTATTTATTAACTGGCACGACACTACCTTCATTAAAGCAACCAGTGTTATCCGATTACTACACACCTAACATTGCACCTACAATGTCAGAGACCGGAGAATTAATTTTAATTGTGTTTGGAATAACAGTAGTTTATTACCTCGTTAAAAAAAAAATATAAATCTAAATAAAATATGACTTCGTGTTTGTCTAGATTATATTATTCTCAATCCGGATATTGGAAAGGGATGACGGCAGTTAATAAACTAGTAGAAAAGACTGGCTTGTCAGCAAACACAGTTAAACAATGGTTATCGAAGCAAGCTGTATGGCAAATCTATCTTCCACCCCCGAAGAAAATAATAAGACCAAAATTTGAAAACTCCAGACCAAATGACACGCATCAAATAGATTTGTTATATCTTCCCCATGACAAAATACACAGAAAGAAATACAGGTATGCCCTTACTGTTATTGATATAGCTACCAGGTTTAAAGATGCGCATGCTCTTAGGACTAAAAATTCTGCTGAGGTCGCTCAAGCCTTAAATGCGATTTATTCAAGAGGGCCTCTAAGGTTCCCTAGACTTATTCAATGCGATGAAGGGTCTGAATTCAAAGGAGCTGTTAACCAGCTTTTGTTAAAACATAATGTAACTGTTAGAAGAGGAGTTGTTGGATTGCACAGATCACAAGGTATTGTAGAAAACTTTAATCGGCAACTGGCAGAAAGGTTATTCACTTATCAGTATTCAAAAGAGTTGTTTACTGAAACCCCGAATACAGAATGGGTTGTTAGGCTGCCTCGAGTTTTAAGGGAAATGAATTCAGAACCAGCCAGAGTTACAGGATTAAAACCAGTTGAGGCTATTAAAAAGAAACAGACTGTTGTTGTTACTGTTTCAAAGCCTGGTCAGCCAGATCTAACTTTGATGAACAAAACTGTTAGATACCTTTATCAGCCTGGAGAAGTTGCTAATGACACTAGAAGGCGAGCTACAGACCCAATTTGGTCATTAAGCGTTTATGAAGTTGACAGAGCATTATCTACTGATCCGCCTGTATATTATTTAAGACCGAGAAGCGATCGTAGAACACCACAAAGAAACTTTGTAAAAGAAGAACTTCAGATTGTTCCACCAAACACAGAGCCATTAAGATAAATGAACTATAATCATCACCACTATTACTTACCTTCAACCTTTTTTTTTGACTTAGTGACTTACATCTAACTTAATTAAATCGACTTTTAAAAAAACTTATAACTTACAATAATTAAATTATAAAAGAACTTACTTACTTACATCTAACTTAATTAAGTCGACTTTTAAAAAAAAACAACTTATAACTTACAATAATTAAATTATAAAAGAACTTACTTACTTACATAAGTATTTTATAGCCAGTTGGTTGGTCAGTTTTTAATAATAATTTTAAGTGCTTGCCTTTTTTTAGCTGTTCTTTTAATTTAATTCTTTCCTCTTTTGATTCAATTACGTCATTTTCTTTTAAACAGTTATCAAAGCTGTCTCGATCTTTGCAATAAAACAGGCAAACAAATTTAACTTGTTCTCTAAAATCCTTTAATATTGAATTAAATTTCTGCGTGATTAACCAGACACTAATTTTCACATGGCGTCCACTGAAAGCCAGCTTGCTCAATATGTTCCGTTTTAATACAATATCTTTTTCTGCACTGCAATCATCGATTAAGAATAACGTATTACCCTCATTCTCAAACAGGTTATAAAAATATGTTAAATACTCATTGAGCTTGCCATTGGTATTTACAACAAAGATATTTTCATCTGTCCAGACATACTTACGATCTAAGTAGGTTTTATTATATTGAATAGTTGGGCAAAAAATTACTATATAATCAAAGTGTCCTGCGTAATATTTTTCTAACAAATCCAGAACAAAGACGGTCTTTCCGCATGATGTCATGCCAACGATCATTCCACAATGAGGATCACGAGGTAACAAAGAGGTCATTTTTAATATACTAAATCTTTTAATCTTCCATTTTCAATGTTTAGCTGAGCATCCATAATAATATACATGTATACTGTAACTGATTCTGACCTAGCACTTGCTTCCCTATGCAATTCAATTGTTATACCATCTGTTCCGTTTTCAATTCTTCTTCCAGATCCATGAAGTTCGTTGGTGGGTATGGTTCGAAAGTCTAACCACAACGCAAATTTATTCACCAGATAATCTTGCAGTCTTGTGTCATGCAAATGAAGATCCTTAGAAATCAAATCCACAGTGTCAGTCCGCAATCTACCTCCACCCAAGATTTTCCTAATCTCATCAAACTGTTGAAACCCCATCATTCCATTCGCGAATAATTGATTAGGCTTACCTTCAATCACAACAGACGCTTTTGAAATATTAGGATTGATAAAATTCTCGCTGTCACGATTGTAATTAGATTCTTTCACAAACAACAACAGTACACCTTTAAAACTTCGAGCAGGTGAATTTATGTTGATGGTCCAGAGTGCATCTAATAAATCTTTATTAAATTGTCTGTAGCGAACGATCCTATCATAATAAATTGCTAGTTTGTCATATTGGCCCCTGATCATCCTACTGAGTTCAGCGTGAGTGACCACTTCATATTCAAGCGTGATGTCAGTAATTGTATAGCTAGCATCGTTGTCAGAGCTAATTACTACTTGAGAATAATCATTGAAAATAATTTCATAAGACAGCCTGTCGTTAAATGAACCTTGATGAAATGGCAGATGACTGTGTAGCAGTTCAAAATCAAGTGGAAAATAAAACCTGTTTTTGTATACAGCAGCTAATGCATTTTCACCTTTGTTAGAAACGACAGCATCGCCAGCTTTGATTCGAAGTTTTGCCACATTGGCGGCTTGAATCCCCTGACCAACTAAATCTTCCCTTTCATATTTACTCAGCCACAGATCTGTGTAACAAAACAAAACACCGGCGTCATCGATACTTTGGATTTCTCGCCCATCAAGTTTAATAACCATTCTTTTAATTATAGCTCTACCTAGATTGTTGACTATGGTTCTGTTAGGATCATCGTCAGAATTCAGACTAATTTTAAATCCCAATTTAGGACTGCCCGGAACTATTACATCATCAGGACCTAAATTTGGAAATCTTATGGTTAGTAGCTGATTAGGCTCTATGCTGCTTGGATTGTTTGTAATAATTATTGTGCTTTTCTCACCTTTGATGCCTAAAGGTGTCCTCAATCGACGTGTAGGGTCTAACAAGTTTCCGTAGCTTTGCATTTTTTAATGCGATAAAAAAAATTATATTTAAAAAATGGCAACAGGTGGTGAAGCTCTTGATGAAGTGTTTAAACCAAATGAGCCTAATGAAGACCTCAACGTTGACACAACCAGCAGACTTCTTTCTATGGTAGGAGACGACATGAGCCAAACAAGGCTAAGTATAGGAGAAGAATTACGTCAAGTAACTGAAACCCAAAAAGCCAGAAAAATCAATAAATTTTACAATTACATCGGGCGCGAGTTACCTGATTATGTTAGTCCCAGTGACTTCGAACTAGACAAAAATAATCACTTGTTTATAAACACTAGTGTATCCGGTAAAAAAGTGAGAGTACAGTTAACTATGTTAAAGAATCCTGATAAATTTTATGCGTGGTCTACTTTGAAAACTAAACTCCCAGTGACTGTAATACGATCATTGGGGCTTTCCGATAATAGAGTGCCAGCGTTGCATCGCCAAGCAGTAGCTTCACTTCAACGAATAGATGCATCATTACCAAATTCAGAAATAGAACTACAAGACTTAACTGACTTAACTGACTTAACTAGCTCTGCGTTACAAGTCAATACAGAATTAACAACCTTAAAAACCTTACAAACAAATGAGGACACCAATATTGATCAGGTTATGGAAACTATCAATGACACGCCATTATTGCCACTGCGTGAACTTCAAGGCTTAGATAAAGCTTTACAATCTGTGAGAGGGGAGACAATGATGAATTTAGCCAAGCTCGGTGAGCTCGACAAACATATAGAAAAACAAAAAAATAAACTAGCAGAAGCTGATGACGCGAACTTAAGCATTGAGGTAAAAAAGATGATCGAAAAAAGGCTCGCAGACCTTTACACAGAACGCGCGGCAAGGCTAGAAGCCTTATCCATAAACAGAGAAAAATTAATAACTAATTTCGCCAGGATAAAAGAAACGGTGCATAAAATTTTACACGAAGACACTACACTTGCAGAAAGAATTCAAACACTGTTCAGAGAGCAAGGTGTTACAATATTTAGCATTCTTACAGCTGTTGGGATGACAATAAGCACACTAGTCTTAGCACTGACTAGAACCGTAGGCATCAGTGCCGGTGGACCTGGCGGATCTGGTGGACCTGGCGGTAGTCCGGTTAAAGACTGGATTAAAAAGACGTTACAAAGCATAGCTAACTTATTGAAACGCTTAGGTGACAAACTTGTAGACGCACTTCCAGGAATATTAGGTTCTGTATTTTCATGGATATTTAATACTGCTTCTAAAGTTGTGGTTTGGGCGTCTGAGCATCTGTGGTCTTTGTTTATAATAATATTACTCTGGCTACTTAAAATAGTAAATCCCAATTAACCCAGCAAACAATAAACCACCTGTAAGCGCTAGACGTGAAACCCCATGATCAATTACTGGCAGGCCTTGCAGTTCCGGCAAGCTTGGTAGGCTCGGAAGTGGTGACGAACTTAAAGGTTCATTATTAGGCCTAGCAGTAAATACCGTATTTGCTGTATTCACTGTATTCAACGTATTCAATGTATTTATTGTAGGATTGTAGCCTATATGAAACTGAGGGTCGGCAATCACTATATTGTTGTTGTAGTTTGATATAGTTCCTATTCTAAGCTGAAGGTCTGAAGGCAACATATACAGTCCTAAACCTATTACGTAATCTACTTTCGATCTAGCATACTTTAAAGTGTCCTGATATCTTTTAATACTCGCGGGCAAATCTACTGCCGAATTAATAGAATCTTCTATGTTGGCTAGAAACTGCTTTTGTGCATCGAAGCTAGTTCCTTCCCCAATGATATTACTTCGTGTTTCCGCTTGAGACCCCAGAATGCACCACGCATACGTACGAATAGATTCATTCAGCCTTTCCACCCCACTTTGGGTAAATCCGTTTGATGTGTCTAATATAAAAGTGCTGTATGCTGTACTTTGTTTTTGTCTGATATACAGTAAAGGAACCTGGCTGTTGTGGTTAAATGATGTGAATCCAGGTACGTAAGGCCCCGTGTATAAATTACCTACAGCGTATCTAAATAAAGTTCCCATTCCGTGATTGAGGTCTAGTTTTTGTCTGAAGTCTGTTTTAGTATCAATTCCGAATTCATTGCACAACCTTTGATACGCTTTCTTGTCAAAGCCATTGTTAAAGGGATTAAAGTTTTTGTCAGTAGGTAACGGAGCCTGAAGTTCAGACAACACCCGCCTCACTTGATAATACAAATGGAACAGATAAATAGACTTCAACATGGGATCTGGGTGATTAAGGTGATGAACGTAAGAAACTCCGCAACCAGTTGTAGCGCATGACACGGCAAAATTAATTTGATTCTGAAAGAACTGCATACCCCCGTTGTTTAGCCATTGGTTAGCTAAAAAGTCGCTCGTAATGTCTGGGTTGAGGTAATGATCAAAAATATTATGGGGGATAGTTTCGAAATGGACGTTGGCTGCCACAGCTATTGTCAGCTTGGTTAGGTCGACTGCTTTTTCGTAATAATAAGGCCCTGTAGTATACTTTGCAGCTTTGTTATATTTATAAGGCGCGTACATTTTTATTATATTAAAAAAAATATGTTTGTAACTTTCGAATCTGTAAAATCAGGTGTGCCCATTGAACTTCAGCATCCTATTGACAACAAAAACAGGGACCTTAACGTAATCCTTCACGAAATATTCTACACGGTTAAATGGTTAAATATTAGTCATGATCTAAACAACAACTGGATAATGATTAATAAAAAAGGCACTTTATTCATGGCGGCTATTATGACTTCTGCAGACTTACTGAAGAATTGTTTAAACCTCATTCGATTGAAGCAAAAATGAACCCTGCAAACTTAATAGTAACTTTAACTTTCCATAAAACCCTGCATAAAGACATTACCAGCGTTACACTTGCGCCAAAGCTGGCAGAAATATTAGGTTTCCGTGGCAATGAATTATCTTTATCTGACAGCTCCAGCACTGTCGGCAGTTCTATAAGATTTATTGGATCAAACCCTATGAATTTGTTAATTAATAATAGATTGTTTGTGTACCTTCATCAACTGAAGACATCGGAAAACTTAGTAAACGGAACTCCTAGTACATTGCTAAGGATAATCTCAACTCAGAGAGAATCTTACTGCGATCCAGTTTCATTAAAATTTCTGCCTCAAAAACGCCACTTAAGTCAGGACTATCATACTAGTTTTTGCTTCAAAATAACTAACCAAAACAACGAAATTGTAGACTTTGAAGATCTTACAATTATTCTTGAGATAAAATAAAGTTTAATTTTAAAATACAATGTCAATCGGCCCTCAAATTCCAGTAACCTGTCCTACCATTGAACTGAAAGACTTAGCAGACACAATTGACTTTGATGCGAATGCTATTGTTGGGTCTATTTACGGTTTCGAATTTACGCAAAATGGATATTATAAACGAGCGCTAGTGCCGGCAGTGCCTGAAGTGCCGCAAGTGCCGCCGTCAGTACCGTCAGAAAAACCATCTATCGATCAGCTAAAGGATTTTAATGCCGGTAAAGTAGATCCCGATTTTAAGTATGCTATTACTAAACGAGAAAATATCTGGTCTTTAACACCTGTAGACACAGAATTAGATTGGCTTATTAAATTCAAGTGCAAAAGCCCTTACACTTTTATGGGACCAGACAATAAATTTAAGAAAATTATTAACGCCGGGCCTATGTTAGTTAGTCTAGTGCCGGATGAAAACAATCGGGAAACCATAGAAGTCAAAGCCTACAAAAAAAGCAACTATGTTTTACATAAGCGTGAAACCGCAGGGAAAAATGTTAGAGTTATTCTGCAGCCTCCTTTACAGCTAGGTAGCACAGCTATGATAGTACTGGACATAATTGCTCACAGGCCTACGCAGAGAAATTTTAATGTAATTCCGCAAGTGTCCCTAAGTTGGGTTGATTTAGATGAGGATCCCAGACGAGTTACAGTATTTATGAAGAAAAGAGAAAATGAAAATCAGTTTTCCGTATTTACTTCATCACCCAAGATAACTTTTGTCCCTGTTCCAAATCCTATTGACAGAATAGCGCAAATTAGCCTAGACAACGTAGATCTGTTAGCATTTTATTTCAGCGATCAGATATTTTCTGATAGTCAAATAGAATATTTTGCTAATAAACTAAAATCAAGTTAATTATTGTTAACCCTTTTTTTTTCACACTAAAAATATGACGACAAAATTGTATCCTGCTATAGTAGAAGCAGTAGTGGATGAACAACCAATTGTACAGCCCAGTGCTCCAACATTAGACTTAAGTAATGTTCAAACGTTCAGGTTGGAAGAAATAAGAAAAGTTAGGACTCAAATTGAATCAGATATCCAAAAGTACTCTAGATGCAGACGAAGGTATTCCGGCGCTTATAGCACAATAAATTACGTGTCTACTGGTCTAAATGTTATTAATGCTGCGGAAGCTGCTGCCAGCGTGGGATTATTGGTGACTGGAATTGGTATACCAATTAGTATTGGATTAGGAGTGGCTGCCGGATTATCTTCAGTGATGTCAGTTCTACTAGGTGTAATTAATACTAAAGTATCTAAGAAACTAGAAAAACACGACCTCATTTCTAGCCTTGCGATAGCTAAACTTACTAGCATGAACTTAATAATTTCAAAAGCTCTAGAAGACACTCAGATTCAGGACCAAGAGTTTGTAATTATCCAGCGAGATTTTGAAGAATATAAAAAGTTAAAGCACGACATACAATCTAAATCTAGGTCTGCACCTGTTAATGTTGAAGAAATTAAAAAAAAATTAATAGAGGAAGGGAGACTACTGGGACGGAAAGAGCAGCTAGATGCTTTGAAGAAAAAGCTCAGTGCTTCAGAATAAATACAGTTAACATTTATTCAAACCTTACGGGCCCTCCTCCTTACTCGTAGTCGCAGTCGCAGTCGCTGTTTCTACCTGTAATTTATAGTGGCCTAGAGCGTATGCAAACTCCTTAGTTACTCTTATTCTCTTTGTGTCATTAGCGCATAATGTTTTTTTGGTCGTCACAGCAGTGGACACTATATGGTTTTTAGACTTTATAGTTGTGTTAGGGTATGGTTTAACTTCTTTCCCATCTAAGGCTTCCAGGTAGTTTTCGTGTCTGATATCTCTGTTTTTTATTGCAGCTTTTTGGGTGCCTTTCGCTTTTGAAGATTCCCCAGATTCGTGTTTAATATGTACTGCTTAGATCGCAGTCCTGCGTATTCTTCAATAAGTTTCCCGTTCATTTCATCTTTCATCAAACCTATTTTCTTTTGGTTTGCTTTGCTGTACAAAGGGTGAGTTTCAGGGTAGTCACTAGTATCGTAATGTTGCAGTTCCGATTCTAAGTCTTTATAAATGTCTTCAGTAGGGATGTCTAGTATAAGGGAGTCTGTGTCTGTGTATAAAACTCTGGCCTCCGGGTATTTAGGTTTAAAGTAATCGTAGTAAAATTCGAACATTAATAATTTAGAAAGGTCAAGAATAGTCATCCCCATAAACACTGGTTTGTCTAGATTAACTTGCGTGGTTTTCATGGTAACTGCATACAGGGAGTCATGAAACTCTTTGTAACCAAGGTATTGAGGTTTAGATGTTAATTTAATCGCTTGATTGGGTGAGGTAATTAGCCTGACGTCTTTTCGTTTGTATGGGTTCTCCATAGTTTTACCAAAACAGCTGTTATTCAGCAGCTTAAAGAAATCTTTTTCAAACGTAGATTGCGCTTGTTTTCTGAGCTGTGTGTTTTTATTGATGTACCCGGCCAAGACATTCGTTTGTTTAAAGAATAAAAGCTTATGAATCGCTGTGCACTTCATGCTGTGTTTAATGTAGAACTGCAGGTTTCTGTAGTGACAGACGTAATTAGATTTATTATAGAGGTTGGGAATAAGTTTAAGTTGCTTGTCTGTACCATGCAATCTTTCTGGTGCTAATGGGTAATCATTATGCAGGTCGTGTAAAGCATTGGGATACTCTAGGTCAACTTCGACAATAAACCCTATAGTATGATCTTTAGGGTGATTTAAAATACTGTTTAACCAAGTAAAGTTTGCGGGGTTTGGATTAACAAGTAATTTGAAATCTGAAACCGGTAAAAGCTCACTCATTGCCCAGCCGTATAAATTGTTGGCGTCAAAGTACATTATATAATTAGATTTCTGCGAGGGGTCATAGTGCTTCAGGTATTTATTGTTGGCTTTGCAATAATTATGAGCTGCCACACTTATTCCTCCACGAATGCCTGACTCAATCATTGTCATCATTACCTGGTCAGTTATGAGATCGATTTTAGAACCGCTAAGTTTTAAGAAAGCATCCCAACTCATTCCTGGCGAAGAAATATAATGAGAAGGGTCGAGGGAGTAATGATGTAAACTCGTTTCTCTGTATTTTTCAAACACATCAGCCAACAAACAGACGTCAGCTTTTAAATATATGTCGTGGTAGTCACCAAGGTTTTTACAGCTGAGTGCATTCCAGACGTTGTGTGCATGTTGGTAATCGGTAACAGTTATGAAACTTTTATTGAGTGAAGAATAGAAATTTTCTTTAGGGGGTAATTCTAGTTCTTCAAACACTTCCCAAGAATCCATGTATTCATAAGGATACACACCTTTCCGAATAAGTGTAACGTCTGGAAAATATTTGCTAGTGATAGGATAGCTGGGTAAGTTCTTAGCTAGTGTTTCTAAACTGGAAGACAAATGTTGAAAGCTGTCATAAAACTTTAATTTATTCAGAGTGAAAGTTTTATATTTTTCTTCTGTCTCGGCAATACATGACACTTTGTATGCTTTCGTCACTGCCTGCATGATTAAATGGGAGTCGTAATTTCGAAGATTGTGAATGAAAATAGGGAGAGAGAAATGTTTGATTCCATATTCCAAGTTGCATTTCTGATGAGCTGCACCTCTAAATGTCCCTGTTATGTGACAATGATCTCTCACCCTTTGGGTCTTCGTGTCCTTCGGGTCAAACTCTTTATTACAAATGTGGCAATGTGTAGCTGCTTTAAAATTATGGGAGTCAGATTCAGTAAATATCATGGGCACCGGATTATCTAGCTGCAGTAAACACAATTTGTATATTTTGTTCATCTCATCTAAGAACTTCCTAGCTGCGTCTGGCCCTCTGTAAATTACCGGCTCTGTATGTTGTCCGTCGGCTCTAACAACTACATACCCAAAACTGCCAGACTTCGTGAAGGTGTGTAAGGAATGAATTAGGCGTACAAAATCCTTGTGGGCCTTGGTATTTTAAAATCAATGATTCGAAGTCGGCATAAACTATATAAGGCTGTTTGAATTGTTTGTTGATGTTTTTAAAATATACTTGAGAACCCGGCTTTGGTAACACAAGGCGGGTTTGAATATCTGTCATACTTTTACATACCTTACTGTGCTTGTCAGCCACTTGGAGATTAGAGACTCTAGTTAAACAGCGTCTGCACAAATATTGTTTGCCATGATGTTTTGAAGTGTGTCCTAATAATCTAGATATGTTTCGTATCAGAGTATAATGTTGCATGCTAGGATCTTGCGGGTCGGTTATTAGTAAAAGATCGACGTGGTGATTGAGGTCTGAAAACGATGGGGCATTAGGAGAGATTCGTAAAGGCATAAGTTTTGATTCAGGGTCCCAAACATATACATTGACTGTTATAGGAGAGTTTTGTGATTCAAATTTGTCAAGCGTCAAGGCTTAAGTTCGTTACTTTATCTTTGTATAGCGCCACCCTTTCAGGATGTTGTTTCGACTGAATAGGATATAACTTAGCCAAAACACACCACACAAAACATTTGTCGTCGGTGTTCTTAATATTCAATACAGCCTTTTTGTCAAGAATTTCTTTGGGAAGAGGGATATAAGATTTTCCTTTGATTGGATTATACTTTGCAATGTTCAGTTCTAATGATTCAAGAGTTCCTTCGGCCCACCCGGACCCTTTCAAAGTTGCACGCTCAATACTGTCTTGTAACTGATTGATCAAGATGTTGTTATAAGCATTGTCTAGGTCTGAAGATTTTAACACTTCAATTTGACTTGAAGAAATCCACACAGTCATCGTTTCATCAATACTGCCGGGTTTAATAAAAGTTATTTGAGCGTGAATGCGAATTTTAACAGGGGATTTGAAAGTAAAATTGTTAAGTACAAATTCGTAATTATTATAAACAGATTTAATAACATTTTGACTGTCAAAAATAGGGAGTTGTAAAGTTTGAAAGATGTCTTTAAACAAAGGAGATTGCGAAAGACTTTTTGTGTCCGTCATTTTTATACTGATAACAAAACTTTAAATTAAAAATAATTATTTAAAAAAATGGATTTTTAGGCTTCAAACCACCAAATACAGTCAAAGGGAAGCAACCGCAACTTTACTTATAAATGCGTAGTAATGTTTTTATAAGGTTGTAACATTAATGTTTGCGGGAATTCCCGATTGAATAAACTGGGCTTAGGCCAAGAATATTGATTATTTCACACTGCCCCCTAGCAAAGGGAATTCCAGGTTCTGTTTTAATTGGATCACATGCTTAATATAAAACCCTTAAAAGGCCTTTTTAGTACAATATTTGGCTGTTTTGATAGCAATTAAATTAAATTTAAATTAAAAACACTCTGTATAAGGTTGTAACATTAATGTTTGCGGGAATTCCCGATTGAATAAACTGGGCTTAGGCCAAGAATATTGATTATTTCACCCTAGCAAAGGGAATTCCAGGTTCTGTTTTTAACTGGATCACATGCTTAATATAAATTTCTATTTGCTGTTTTCAACTGGATCACATGCATAATATAAATTTCTTTTTATATATCTAAGCAAAGGCAAAAAACTTACTAAGGATTTTACATTCACACAGAGAAAGCACACAAATATTCCTGTACACAAATTATTTCCTCTGGTCTAGTAAAGGGGAATTTCCGATTCTGTGTTTCAACTGGATCACATGCTTAATGCATGTTTAAAATACACACAAATTATTTCCCTTGGTTTAACTTACAGCTAGTAAATGGGAAACACATGCTTTAATATAAATTTTTATTTATATATCTATTTGTTGCACTTTTAAAAATTAATATGAACAATATGTAATAAAGATTGCCGCACTTAATGGTGTATTATTTAGAATTGTACATTTAGAATAACGAATATTAATGCTGGTTTGTTGTATGTAATTTCCCAAGCCCAATCTTCTTTTATGAGCGATCTGGATGGGGATATAAAGAAAAAAGGAAGTATAGATTTTCGGTGTGGTTAGTCACTTCTGTGGCATGTGTTGAATTTGCTAAGGCATTAAGGCCAAATGTCTGTCCTATTGCAATAATAGACACAGTGTACAAAGTGGCAAGTGGCTTGGATACATGTTAAAAATTGCCATGACAATGGATAAGACTGGAAGGTGCACGCTAACTCTCGATCCCTTCCTACTTAATCCAATTGTCAAGCCTCAGGCAACAAGTAAACAGATATTGAACGCAAGAACGAACGGTTGCATGACATTGGGTAAGACAGGAGGCTGCGCGCTGTATCCTGGGAACCTCCTACTTAATCCAACTGTCCGATTCGCAGCCAAAGTTCAGTCAGTACACCTCCGTGGGTTTCTCTAATTTCGTCTCGTAGAGATTCCCCATTTGGGGTTTGATGACAGACAACACATGCCACAACGCTTGGGCTCACTTGGTGGAGTGGGAGATGCGTGCAAAAGGTCGAGGGGTCCGTCTCACTCCACCAAGTTAGGGAGAGAGTCCAAGCGGGAAGTGCTACCACCGGTTTTTGTAAAAATTTCCAATTTGTTGCAAGGTATTTTGACAAATATGGCTAAGTTTTGGAGTTGATGGGGAGACCAAAGACGCAAAATATACGAATATTTATTATATTTAGCAAATGCCGGATTCCCAGAGTGCTTTGGCGCGCTTTTTAAAAAGCTCATAAAACAGCCATTATTTTGCAATAAAAAGCCTCCTTTAGAACTCTTTGAGCTTTGGGGCTCAGAGCCCATTATTGCTATCTCTTATGGCCCTCGCCAATTTATATAGTACACTAGTATGGTCCTTGCCATTTTTTGTGGTAGACTTTATGGTCCTTGCCATTTGATGTAGCAGTCCTGTATGTTCCTCGCCATTTCCTGTAGTAGACTAGAATGGTCCTCGCAAATTTATATAGTGCACTAGTATGGCCCTCACCATTATTTGTAGTAGACTTTATGGTCCTCGCCATTTGATGCAGCAGTCCTGTATGGCCCTCGCTATATCATGTAGGAGTCCTGTATAGTCCTCACCATTTCATGTAGTAGACTTGTATGGTCCTCACCATTCATGTAGGAGACTAGTATGGTCCTCGCCATTTCATGTAGCCATCCTGTATGCATGGTCCTCGCCATTTCATGTAGCCAACCTGTATGGTCCTCACCATTTCATGTAGCAGTCCTATATAGTCCTCACCATTTCATGTAGTAGACTATTATGGTCCTCACCATTTCATGTAGGAGTCCTGTATGGTCCTCACCATTTGATGTAGTAGACTAGTATGGTCCTCGCCATTTCATCTAGTAGACTAGTATGGTCCTCGCCATTTCATGTAGCAGTCCTGTATGGTCCTCACCATTTCATGTAGGAGACTAGTATGGTCCTTGCCATTTTATGCATCAGAGTTGTGCTATCACTGATTGATTAACATGTTTATTTTTTATGTTTTTATTCTTGACCCAATAAAGAATGCTGGGTATATAGAATTTATAATTAGAATATAATATATCCTTCACCAAGAGATGGATTACAAGTTTACATTATTATTGACAAACAAACACAAAATAAAAAATAATAGTAAATAAAAAGGTGAATAAATAAATAGATAAAAGGAATAAAAATAAAATAATAAAGTAAATTTAAATATAAGTAAATAAATAAAATAAAAGGATAAATCAACATGCTATCTAGTACAAATAGAACAAAATTTAATCACCTAAAATTTAAAAAAACAACACAATCAAATTGTTTTCAGTTCTGAGAAATATACATTTAATAAGCTAATTTTCTATATATTAAACAAAACAATCATTGCTTTAATGATAAATATAAACAATCGGAAATACAGTATTACAGCATGCGTGTAAAATAAATGTACAACTCAACTTTGCTTAGGTGCGTAGGAGAAGGACTTTAGGCCTACTATAGCATTCCCGCGAGTGGAGTTGAGTTTCCCAGAAGAGCAATCTAATTTTAGACACGCGAAGGGTTTTTCCCTGGCGCACCTATCTAATTATAGAGAACGCAACGTCACTTCCACATGAAAAGGCGAGAGCCCAGCGTATACCGCCAATCTCCACAGGGAGCCCCACGTCGCCCAATCGCAGAACAAGAAGGTGGGCAGCCGAAGACCGGGCAAGCGCAGACGAAGCGAGGAGGGCCCTTCCGTTCAAAGTGCACGCCGCCAGGCCTGGGGAGCGAGGAGGAACAACGAAGCTTAACGTCCTATTGCATCAGCGTTAAGGACGATCACCACGAGGAAGGAGGAACAACGAAGCTTAACGTCCTATTGCATCAGCGTTAAGGACGATCACCACGTCGCCACCCTGACAACAATGATTATCATCATCATATCAAAGATGAGATCCTACGGATCTCTTTTTCATTGTTAACGTCGCCACCCTGACAACAATGATCATCATCAAAAGAAAAAAGATATTTAATTCAAGGAAATTTCATAGTATAAAAATTATTAATTATTTAGGTTCCGTTGAATATTTCAATCTATAATCGTAGCGAAATTATAACAGATAACAGATTTCAGATTGTTGCATATTTTCTAGGGTTCTAAAAATTATTATTTAGGATAAATACTTATAGAAAAGAAAATCCTTTGAATTTTGTCAAAATCTAAAATTTTTAAAACGCTGTAGATTCAAAGTATTATTATTAGTTTATCATAGAGAACAAGCACATGTAATATCTTTTAAAGTCTCATTGGTCGATTCATGCTGCTTGCTGCTCGCTTGCTCGCGTCACGTCGAAAAATAGGACTGGTTCTAAACCCTGCGCGACGCCGAGCGTGTGAAGCAAGCGGCACGTTGCTGACGCTGAGCGTCAGAATTCCTTGACGAATTCGACGCGACGCTCGAGCATCATGACGTTTGACGCTCGTGTGCGGAGCCTAGGGGACTTGTCGCCAGTTCAGTTCAGTCAGTTCAGTAGGTAGATTACCGTACCCGGACACAATGCGTATAGGGGACTTAGATGGAAGATAGCCGTTGTATTAAGATGTCATGAAGCTGTAGTTTGAGGCAGGATGAAGTAATAGGCTCCGCACACGAGCGTCAAAAGTCATGACGCTCGAGCGTTGCGTCGAATTCGTCAAGGAATTCTGACGCTCAGCATCAGCATCCTGCCGCTGGCATCAAACGCTGGGCGTGGCGCGCAGTTTAGGGCTGCTGAGGACAGAGAAAGATGGAGTATGCTGGTTAAGCGATCATCTGTGGTGCCCCTACGACCTTCGGGTTATGGGACAGGATAGGATAGGATTTAAGTTTGTCCTACTTACAGTAAATAAGAGATCGTGTTGCTGTAGTATAATCGCTAGAAGATGGAGCGCATGAAGCCGCTGCGACAACAGGTAAGAAGTCACGATGAGATAGTTGTTGCAGAAGGTCATGTTATGGTAAGACGCTCAGTAAGCAATAAGATGTCGAGCTGATGAAGGGGTGCCAAAAAGGTCGCCAAGATGGTCCGTGAAGAGGAGTGCCGATGGGGCTGCAAGGAGGTGACCAAGCGTAGGCCGCGTGAGGGTAGGCAACTTTGTCACCCAGTATTTTCTATAAAACTTGGTATGAAAAAGGGGTGTTTTGTATTGGACACTTATTAAAGGAAAATGGGTCTTGTTTATCTTTTCAAGAGTTTGTACATAGATATAATGTTCAAACCGATTTTGTTACGTACACTGGTTGTGTGCAGGCTGTAAAAAAGTATATTAACTCTTTTGAGATACCAATCGTTAATAATAACTTTTTAGAATTCAATAAACTATGGACTATTCTGAATTCAGTTAAAAAAGGTGCACGAGTGTACTACGATCTTCTGACATCAAACGAAATACAACCTAACTGCTGTAAGACATGGGAACAGAAATATGGTAAAGATTGTAATTGGAAAATAGTTTTTAAGAAAATCCAAAATATACCTGATGTTAAACTTAATGGTTCCAGCTACGAATAGTGCATAGGATTATCGCTACAAACACTGTTCTGTCAAGTATGGGTGTTCGAACGGATTCATTATGTTCTTTTTGTACAATCGAGCGAGAAAGTATACAACATTTGTTCTGGCAGTGTGCACACATCCAGGCATTCTGGAATCAGTTTGAACATGCAGTAAGGCATAGTTGTCAGAATGTTATTAATATGCATTTAAACGAAAACATTGTACTGTTTGGTTGTGGTGATCATTTTATGTCAGACGTGATTTTCGATAGGATAATTGTTCTTGCCAAGTTTTTTATCTATAAGTGCAAGTTGAACAACTGTATTCCAACGTTTGCCATGTTTAAGTCTTATTTGAAAACTCGGTATGAAATAGAGAGACAAGCATCATATTTATTAATGAATACACACAAAGTGTACAATGAATGGCATCCATATACACCTTTGTTTATGTAATCTTGTTGCATACTAGAAGTAGTTTGTATAAGTTAGAGAAAAAAAAGATTAAACCGTTTTATCTTCTCTCGTTGTACATTGAACGCTGCAGTGCATCTTTACGAAAGCGGTTGTTATTACCTTTTGTTGTAAATGCATTAAGTCAACGCCAGTTTATCCCTCTACTAACATTTCTTCCCTCCCATTTTTTTTAAATTATTTTTTTAAAATTTTTTTAAACTTAAAAAAAAAAACTTTTATTCATGTAATTATTTTTTTGATTGGTTGTTATGTACTGTGCTTTTAAAAAGTTTTTTTTTTGTTGTTTTTAATATTCATTTTAAGTTTCACAGTGGTGAAGAAACGGAAACTCCGATGGTATGGCCACGTCACCAGATCATCAGGCCTTGCAAAGACCATTCTGCAAGGCACAGTGCAAGGAGGTAGAAGAAGGGGGAGACCGAAAAAGAGGTGGGAGGACAACATCCGAGAATGGACTGGTTTGACACTGAGCGAAGCCATGAGGGCTGCTGAGGACAGAGAAAGATGGAGTATGCTGGTTAAGCGATCATCTGTGGTGCCCCTACGACCTTCGGGTTATGGGACAGGATAGGATAGGATTTAAGTTTGTCCTACTTACAGTAAATGAAAGACTAAGTGTACGCGGATTGATTTTATTCTGTTTCAAGATTCATATTTTTTTTCACACGAGTGTGATGTTTGCAATTTGTTTTCTGTGCTAAACACTTGAAGTGAACAATGGTAATGTGGGGCTTCTTTTTCTTTTCAATTCCATTATTATTTATTATTGTAACCTATTTGGCTAATCTGTATTGTAATGTTATATTTATATATGTATGTTTATATAAAATACTTTGACATACATAACGGATTGACATTGGAAATGAACATTGTATACAACTGTATTGATGTCAAAGAAAAAATAAATCAAAGAAAAAAAAAAAAAACTTTGTCACCCAGCCAGAGAGAGGCTGGTGCCCACCCCCGGCACGCGGAGCCGAGCCCGTGGGAGCCTGCTCTGAAATAGATTTCATTTGCGCTAGCAGATTTCCAAAGGAGCGTATTGTGCTCATTATGTGTCTTCTCTTTTTTGTAGTACGTTTTTGCCATAGTTTCTGGCCTAGAAGCAATATTGCCTTGTCTTTTCGGCACAGATTGCCAACATCATCATCTCTGAATTTTAAAAAAATTGCATTTTGAAACTCAGGTGAAACTCCTTCAATATTTGTTCCTGTGAAGCGGACCGTTTCGGCAGTTGCAAAAGCAATCCTAGAACAGTGCTTTTTCTTGTGTGTTCTAATCCTCCGGTCACTGAAAAAGCCTTGGCAACCACTGCACATCACAATTTTACTTTCCCCTTGCTGTCTTTCTCTCAGTAGCTCTTCTCCATTTTTTAATAATGACATATTTTGCTGATAGATGCCTTGCTTTCTTAAGGCATCAAAGGCTTGCCTTTACTCAATTGCAGGGAGTTTAAGAGCAGCCACTACATTTTCTTCTTTTGAATGCTTACTTTTGAGGTGCCGCGGTAGTTTGGTTTGGAAAACACCACTGAAGGGGCACGGCCTTGCAGGTCGGTCTCCCTTTCCAGCTGCAACAGTAAATAGAATTTTTGTCCTAAATTTAATTTTAGTAGTGAAGTGTCAGTAAATGCACTATTTTGAATATTCTGTTTGATGCGTTAAAAAGCCCTATATAAAATACAAATATCTAACCATTTCTTAGATGACTCCAGCCCTTAGCAATGGATTGAAGAAAACTTCTCCTAAAACAGTGACTCCCCCTTGATATTCTCTATCATTGGAGGTCTGAACTGGTTCGTTTTGCTCACCATTACTTCAGTTTATCTGTTTATTCCTTAATTACCGGTAGATAAAAGCGGGGAAGGCGAGAGGGGATTTGAAATGCATTTTGTACTGTTCACTAATAAAAATATTTTTTGGAAAAAACAAACAAACTTGTTACTAGCTCTTGTCAGAAAAATGCACAATTTGCGACATCTGAATAGAAAAACGGTGGTATCAGTAAATAAATCCAGCAAGAGGGTTGTATCACCTGTATGAACTCATTAAACACTCTCACTAAGAGTTAGTACACTTAGTATTTTAATGGAAAAAGTTCAAAAGTTAAAAAAAAAGCTACCATACAAACGAAAGACTAGTTTAAAAGAGCAAAACAGGCAGTCAATGTTAAAGAGGTTTGCAAATCATAATTATTTTATTACACATTTCCTTGTGTTTTCATGGGGACAATAAAGATTCTGATTCTGATTCTGATTGATTCTGATTATTATTATATTTCTTCACAAACACAAAAAACAAAACAAAAATTGTAAAAATCTTCATTCACATCAGCTTTTAAAACTCATTTGTTTCAACAATTCTAATTATCTGCACAATAACTTATGTTTGTCAGGCTAGTATGAACGTGAATGTCTTGTGTGATTTTTGTTATTTTCAGATAAGCGCATTAAAAATTCTGTTATTATTATTATTATTATAACACTTCTGTCTCATAACCTTAGAACTACTTATAGAACTACTTTTCATGTGCAACTTACTTTCATAATGACTAGGTCTTGCCTGCCTTTCAGGCATGCCCGACCTTTTAGGTAGGTTTGCTGGCAACGGCAAGGTCAGGTCTTCATCGCTGCATTGCTGGAAAAAATAAACTGTGGTGACTTCCTACTACATTGACTAATGATTATGTATTTAACAGATTAAATTTTTTTTATGCCTAAAGTGACAATCAAAATAACTAGCAAAAGCTTAAACTGCAGGAAATGTGAACAAGGTATAATATTTGAGGAGTCCGAGGGAAGAATGAGCTAAGTTACAAAAAGTGAAATAGAAGATAATCAAATTTTAAAGTTTGAAGACTCATCATTTAAGATTTATTGCGTAGACTGCTTAGTTTTTATTTTCATTTGTTCTCTATAACATTGTGACGACACGAGTTTTCAGATAGCAGGGAAATTATACTTTTTACGAAGTTACACTTCTCCGTATATAGTGTACATAGAATAGCGTGACCGATTTACTTTTTTGCGTATGAAAGTGCAGTTTCGTAAAGTCCGTGCGTTTCGTAGAAGACACGGGTAGGCCAATTTCGAATAGGGATACGCGTAATAAAGAATGTGCATACTGACGAGAGCTCGACTATTTTGCTTGTGGCCGGCGCGTTTCTTGGAGGGCAGAGTGGTTTGAGATGCTGTTGCGAGAGGATTGAATCTAACGAGGCAGCAACCCTGTGACAGAGGTCATTGTAGTGTAGGGTACTGTTGGAAGGGTGTGTTTATTGTTTATATAGCCACCCAAGGTCTTATGCCCTCGTCGGGATAAGGATGTTTAGAATTCGAAAGGAAGATGTTAACTGCCATTCGTCAACGAATGTAGAGTTACATACTTAAGGTGTGTGTAGTTCTCGATTGAACACCCACCAAGACTTAGTGTCTGTGATAGCGCTAAGGTGACCTCATCCTCAGTATAAGTGTTATTTGGAAGGTGAAATAACGTGCAATAGCAAGAGAAAGTGACTCTTCAAAAAGACTAACCAATTGTATTGTGACAGTGTTGTGTCGTGTTGTGGTGTTGGGGAAAAGGGTGTCACGAGCCGAGGCCTATAAGGTGAGCAAATCCTGTCATTCAATTCTTTAGTGGCGCGCTCCGAGAACTGCGTACGTGTATGAGTGGTAATGAGTGTGGGGAAGGGGATGTATTTTAGGATGTATAATGAATTTTGTTGATTTTATATGATTTTCTTATGATTTTCTTATTGTATATGTGATGGGGGAAATGTCGTTGCTGTTGTTGTTATAAAAGTGGGTCAAAGGCGACGATGGGGAATATAGAGAGGGAGAGAGAGAGAGTGAGGGTGTATGTATGGAGAGAGCGATAGAATGTATTATACTGAAGAAAGATGAAGTGATGATTATGAAGGAAGCATGTTTACAGTATAGTATGGCAAGGTAGTATGGATGAAGGGAGGTAATCGTGATGTGCTATAATTGTTGGGGGGTGACGGTGGTGATGAAAGGGGGGCGGAATGAATCAGGACTGTGTGATTGAAGTGAGGTCGCAATGATTATGTACATTTATATAAAGGTTTGTGTTTATAGAAGATGCGAATTATTTAGCATCAAAGGTTGGTTTATATTATTGAAATGTGTGTATAGTATCTTGTATTATTATCATGGTATTCATAATTATACAGGTCAAGATGGTGGACGGAGGACGGCGTGTTATATTATATTATATAGTGTTTATTGTCTTGTAGGCAGGTTGTTAAGACCGTGTATATGTTACAGGTGTGGGCTGTTTACTTCTACCGTTTACTTCTACCGTATTACTTCTACGTATTACTTCTACCTGTTTATTTCTGCGCATTATTTCAACGCTGTTGCTTCTGATGTTGCCTGTTATGCTGTACTGATGTTGCTGTTGTTGACGCTGATTGGGTTATAACCAGCCTGGTGGGGTGCCTTTGCCTCTACGACAGAGTAGTGTTGTGGTGATCTCTGCCACTGCTGCAGGTTTTGCCTATGTATCGAGGCAACACCATTACAGGAGGTTTTCATACCTAATTCATGCACACACAGACTCACATTGCACCACACCTAAAAACATATTCATTTAGTTAGAAGAATCATCCGCTTATTGTGAAAGAGACTGTTTAGCTCTCTGAGCTACTTGACAAGAACATTGAGACATTACTTCTGTGCCACAGCTTCGCCCAGATAATAGTTTATGATTCAACGCCATTGCTTATTATTTGAAGATTTACATTTTGAATTGATTTGTTGATTTTGATTTTGCTGTACACACTTTGTAAAGAAACTGTTGTTGTTTAGTTCTATTTGGGGTTTGTTACAAGGGGAGGTAATTGTTAGTTAGTATTGGGACGGGGGTCTATTTAGGGGTTGGGGGAAGGTTAGTTCCCATTTGTCCTGTGTTTGTATGTTGATTGTAGAATAAAAGAGTGTGATTGTATTCTGGCATTTGTGTTAGTTTATTTTGTTTGAGTTTTATTCCTTATTCACTCGTTGATGTGCTGAAGTCACAGAACCCGCTCGGGGGACGTGACAAACATAATGTTAGAAAAAGAATAAAAAAGATTGAATAAAATGTGGATTAGAAAAAAAATAGTTTATATATGCACAGACAAGTCATGTTCTTAATATGGCGCATGCATTACACACACACAAACCAAAGTATCAACAAAATCTTACCAACTAAAATTAACAAATGCAGACAAAGTTTGAAAAAAACAAAAACAACAAAAATAAAATAATAATAGTTATCTTTTAATATATAACACTTGTGGCTCATAAGCTTACAAAAAACAAAAGCCTTAGTATCACTTGCAACTCACTTTTATCATGACGAGGGCCTGCCTGCCTCTCAGGTATGCCCGACCTTCTACGCAGGTTTGCAGGGACCGACAGGTTCAGGTCTTCATCACTGCCTGCTGGAAAAGTTAAACTGTAGAGACAATCTACAACACTGAATAATGAATATATATTTTACAGACTTTTTATGCCTAAAGTGACAATCTCAATAACTAGGGTAAGCTTAAACTCTGGGAAATGTAAACAGGGTATAATGTAATTATAAAAAAATGTGGATTATAAAAAAAGAAATTGTGTTTATATATGCACAGACAAGTTATGTTTTAAGACGGTGCATACTTTACACAAAACACAAACCTAAGGAAAAGAAAATAACAATAACAACAAAAAATAAAATAATAATATACTTATCTCCAATATAATATAATACTCCTGGCCGTTTTACCGGGCTAGCACAGTTGGTTTGCGCGTCGGACTAGCAATCAGAGTTCGAATCCAGCGGGCGGGAAAAAAGTGGCCTTATTTCATCGTCTAATTTAATATTCCATTGTTGGGATGGTTCGATGATTTATTAATTAGGTTCCCAGTCCCCTAATTCCTGGGATGGTTATCACTGTCTTCATCCCTAAAAGGCTGATGGTCTATGTCGACGTTCAGCAAAATAAATAAACAAACAAACTTCTGGCCCATAACTTTAGAAATATTTATCACTTGCAACTCACTTTCATCATGACTAGGGCCTGCCTGCCTCTCAGGTATGCCCAACCTTCCAGGTAGGTTAGCAGTAACCGGCAGGGTTAGGTCTTCATCAGTGCCTGCTGGAAAAGTTAAACTGTGGTGACAGCCTACAAAACTGAATAATGCTTAATTTGTATTTGACATATTTTTTATGCCTAAAGTGACAATCACAATAACTAAAGAAACTTAAGCAGTGGGATATGTGAACAGGCTATAATGTAATTATAATAAAATGTGGATTATAAAAAGAAAAAAAAGTTTATATATGCACAGACAAGCAAAGTTCTTAAAATGGCGAATGTGTTACACACACACAAACTTAAGTAACGAAATCTTACAAACAAAAAGCTCAAAATTAACAAATGCAGGCAAAGTTAGAACAAAACAAATACAATAAAAACAAAAATAAAATAATACAGTTATCTTTTAATATATAACACATGTGGCCCATTAAAACAAACAAAAAAACACCTTAGTACATGTTATAACTTGCAACTTACTTTCATCATGACTCAGGAAGGCCCGACCTACCAGGTAGGTTTGCAGGCACCGGCAGGGTTATGTCTTCATCTCTGCCTGCTGTAAAAGTAAAAATGTGGAGAAAACTTACAACACTGAATACTGTTTAGGTGTTTAAAGAATTGTCTATGCTGTAAAGAGACTATCACTCTAACTACGGAAAGTATAAACTGTGGAAAGTGTGAAAAGAGTATAATGTAATTAACTTTTTTTTTTAACTCCAGGTTAAAAAAACCCAGTATAAATGGAAATATAACTATCTTAAATACAAAACATAAGTAATTAATAGGCAGAAAAGCCAAATACTATTGCCAAATGGCAGAATAAAGCCACCATGCCACTAAATAAAAAACACCTCCCAACTCCAAAATACATAACCCAAAAATGCCATGCAGGCAAAGGACAAAAGTCACACAACAATAAAAAAAAGCAGATTTTTTTAATATATGGGGATACTATACATGAATATAATGACATAAAGATTACAAATGTACTAATACTATTTAAAAACAAAGTTGTTCAACTTTGAACAATTATTGCAATAAAACTGACAAAAAACAACAAAGGAAAAAAATCAAGCAATAAAAGTACCTTTTGTTGGTATTTTCAAAACTGGATATACCAGAGAACCATCTGAAACAGATATAATTAACTGCACATTGTGGCATACTTTTTAAGACATGCACCTTTAGTTTCCAAGAAGTGTTTAATATGAATAAGATTTTTAAAAAAAATATTTTTAATGACAAATTTACAGTATATTTTAGAAACTAAAGCTTGATGCCAGCTCATAGCTGCAAATTATGCTGCACTGTTTTAAACACTGCCAGAGAAGCATCATGCTAAAAATGGCCCCAAAAGAAATTCATACAAACAGTATTGCACAAAACAGCATTTTTAGATATGCACTAAAAATATACAATTCCGCTATTTGACTATATTGGGCTTTTCTTTGCTGTATTTATAGAATAAAATTTAGTTACTTTTATCCAGACAGATACACAATACAATTTTTAAGTAACCAGGTCCCAAACTTGACAAAAACTTCGATTTATCAGACGAAAAACAACTTTTTACAATTATCTTACTTACTTAAAAAAAACAATACCTTTTTGTATTGGTAAAGCTTTCAAAGGAGTTTCCAGTTTATCATTTCTTGATAGGTTTTTATTTGATTGAAGCAAGATAATGCATTTTTACTAAATCAGTCTTGAGCAAGAGTTTGCTTTTGTTTTTTAATTTTAAGTTGATGGTGGGGAGATTGTTAAATATTTTTTTAAAGAAACTGTTTGTTTTTTTCAAATAGATTTTGTTAAATATTTTTTTTTGTTTTAATGTTACTTTTGTGGTGCTGATTTGGCTCTTTGTAGTTTCCTGGACCCTTTTACATAATTATTAACTAACTAGCTAACAAAATAATAATAATAATAATAATAATAATAATAATAATAATAATAATAATAATAATAATCCATTAATCATTATACTATAGTATTGGTAATGTTGCTACATAATTTTGAATAATAATAATATTAACATTAAACTTATTATTAATAATAATAATAGTTAAAAGAATGTTCAATACTAATAATAAATAAATAATAATAAAGGCAATAATCGACATTTTAAACATTATTCTGTGGTAACATATACTGTAATGGAAAAAATAAGGCATGGATATCTACAAGGGTACTGTAAGTAATAATTAGCTTAGTTACTAAGCAAGATGGTACAAGTCACCAACCTGAATCTGAGCTTCTTGGGCTTGGTACATCCGTGTCAGAGCTGAAAACAAAGCCAAAGTTGTACAATGGGAATGCTATAACTGTACAAGTATAATTCCCTTATAATAGTAATAATCAGAACTGAATTGCAGGTAGGGTGGAGGGGGTGGGGGGAAATAAAGGTATTTTTACAGCATAAAAACAAAAAAGAGTAGCAATTGACAATCATAAACATTACTTTTTATTACACCACACACGTACACATGTTGCCAAAACCCCTAATAATTTTTTTACTAGTATGATTCATGGACAAAACTATTACCTATACTAACCCTAAAAATGGATAGATGAAACCTAACCCTTATAAAGTCACTTACCCTAAAGGAAAGCACTATTTTACTAATAGGTAAGATATGCTGAAAAGAAAAAGAGGTGAGAATAGGGGGAAGGGGGGAATAAGAGTGTTGACTGCTGAAAGATGTGTTTTCAGACTTGAAAGGAGGAGATAGAGCTGTTTCTGAGGCACAGAGAGAGTGAGAGAATATTTCAGGTGGATGGGTCGTAGTCAGAGAAGGAGCGAAGGCCAAAGGTGCTGAATTCAGAGCGAGTTATGTGAAGGTGTAGAGGTAAAGAAATTACAATTTCACATCAAAGGAAAAGGTGGGAAAAGTGATTGGGGGTGGAAAAGAAAAAGACAAAGAACAACACAAAAACATGAGAAGTAAGAGGGATTAATTAAACAATAGTAAATCAATTCCTTAACAATTTCACCAAGAGGCAAATAAGTCTTTTATTTTTTTAACATTCTGGGTTTTGTTTCACTATATTATAATGTGCATACACGTCATAACAATAAATATTTCTTGACAACAAAACTTAATTACCTGGTCATGTTGCTTTGTAAAATAAATAAAAAAAATTAAGTTCCTTTCAGTTTTACATCATTTTTTTAAAATTTCAACAGCATTACAAAATTTTAAATTTTACTTTTAGAATAGTAAGTAGTGATGACAACTACAGAATGGTTTGTTTGAAGACTAAGAAATGTGATGCATGCACAAGTGAAAGTAAAATGGAAATGAAGCGAATGGATAGGACAGTGGCACTGACAGTGAAAGCGGTGGTAGATGTGTGCATGTGCAAGATGATTCTTTGCATGAAGGGCTGATTGATTTTTGCACAGAAGAATGTCTTATCTGAGCGCACGGATGTTTACTTAGATGAATCTTAATATGATTTGCATTAGAAAATGTGACACATTTTTTTCGATATTAATATAATTAATATTAATATACATCATTTTAAAGAGCTTTACACACACACGCGCACAAATAAATAAATAAAATGTGATAGGTCTAGCACCACACCTTAACATCATAATAAACACTAACAGCCAGTGACACCAACATCACACACACACACACAAGAGTTAAACATTTGTGTTAGTGAATAGTATGAATAGTTAATATTTTACACATTAAATTAAAATCACCCATGTTCACTGCACATATTGTTTACTATTTAATTTAGTAAATTGGCTAATTTTACTTTTTATGTTTAGAATCACATCTTCTTTTAATTTATTTCACAGACACAATTATAATTAAATAGTATGAAATGTAAATTACTGTTTTGTACATAAGTTGCCTTAGGCTATATAAACACAAAGTTATTCAACCAGTTAGGCCTAGCCCAAGACCTTTGAAGTCACGTGACATGATTATGGTGCTCCGAGGAAGGGAGAGGGGGGGGGGCTGGGGAGGGGAGGGGGGGGGCAACAGACGCTACGGCTATGCCTAATGCGCACAAATGACGATAGCCTAAGTACAAAATAGTAATACACAAATTGCAGTTCGCTACATGATCCTGAGCAAAGGCAGACATTATTTATCTACAAGCTCAAAAAGGATTGATTCTGCTAAACGATAGAGTCTAAAGAAATGTTAACTTGTTAAAATGACGCTTTGGGCGGCTACTAAACACGATTTCGAAGTACTACTACTACTTACTAAGTAACTTAGGCTTACGCCATGTTGTCGGTAGATCTGAAACTAGACCGGTCAACACACACACACACACACACATATATATATATATATATATATATATATATATATATATATATATATATATATATATATATATATATATATATATATATATATATATATATATATATATTTATTTATTCTAGGAAGTGTTAAATTCTTAAAGATTATCATCTTAAAAGTGATTTAAAATTTATAGGCCAAAGTCCGGATTTCATTTAGTTTTGCAAACTGACCGCCATAATATTCCTGAATCGGCAATGGTGAAACATTAAGATGGATTTACTGTGGTATAATCATTGTATCAAAGCTAAGTATTAACTTTATACAAAACACTCAAAATCCTAAGAAGACAAAAATAATAATAACAAGTTATAACATAAAAACTCACCATTTTATCCAAACATGGCCGAACGTCCAAACATCCAAACGTGTCCTGCGAACACAGCGCGAGAAAGAACTTGGAACCACATCCGGGCTTCGTGCTCTCTCTCCCTCTCTCTCTCTCTCTCTCTGTTCTTAAAATAGCCAACTTTTCTATATGTTGTACGATGTGCAGATTACCGATAAAATGTTTACTATGTGATAATTTTTTTATTTGGTTTTAAAGAGTAATAGGTCAGAAGGTTCACGTCAATTTTAAAAAAAAAATATTGCTTTACATATATTAGATATGTCGAAGACAAGTATGGCATCCTAAAGGCCAAAAATGCAACAGTCCTCATAATGAACTATTTACTTAAAACAGCATAACTTTCAAACGGTTTACATTTGTAAACGGAAAATTTGTGAGATTAAGCCAAGGACTGATGAGTTCTTGGTAGCGCAGTGGTACTGCTCAATTCTTATTATTTAACCCTCCATAGCTGATTTCATTAAGGGGACGCGCTATATGACCCGGTAATGCACAAGTCTTGTAAAAATGGCCTTTAGAGGGACGTAATGTCCACATAATGTACCCTTTTATATATATAATAACGGATTTTTATATAGCGGGTACTCCAGCCTATTTACACAGTCATTACATATGACATTTGCATACAGTCTGGAATTAATGGACATGCACTCGATAAAACATCACTTTTGCTACAATACACCAAAAGACGGAACAGTAAAGGTAAAGACTATTTACAACTATGTACATAAATTACAAAAAAATACAAAAATAGACTATTTACAACTATGTACACAAATGACAAAAAAGACAGAAATAGAATAGCAAAAATCTATTCACAGCTATTTATATGCCTGGTTAGGCCAGGAAGGAAAACAGTATAAATATTTACAGCCGTGTATACACTTACGGATCAGACATAGACAAGAGATGAGAGAATGGCAGCGGGATACAAATCAATCTGAATAATGCAGTTTGAAGAGGTGGGTTTTGAGGGCCTTTTTGAATGCTTGTGTTGATTGTATGTTGCGGATATGGGAGGGAAGGGAATTCCACTGCTTAGGTGCGGAGTAAGCGAATGCACGTTGGCCGTATGTCTTAGTGCGGGTGACGGGAACCTTGAGTGTGCGAGTGTCAGCAGAGGATCTTAAAGTGCGTGAAGGGGAGTAGACAGACAGTAGATCAGCAAGGTAGGAAGGACAAGAATCTGTGAAGAAGTTGTGACAGAGAACAGAGAGTTTGTACTCTATGCATGCTTGCACAGGAAGCCAATGAAGGGAATGTAGTAGAGGTGTGATGTGATCGCGTTTCTTAGCTCGGAATACTAGTCTAGCTGCTGAGTTCTGAACCTTTTGTAGTTTGTCAATGATGTGTTTCGGGGAGCCAGCAAGGAGTGAGTTGCAATAGTCAAGACGAGAAAGGACGAGAGCGCAGACTAGGGTTTTGGTGGCAGGGACTGTAAGATAGTGGCGAAAGGAGCTGATTTGGCGTATGGCCGTGTATGCAGAGCGACAGACGTTGGAGATGTGGTTGTTGAGGGACAGGTAATCGGAGAGAATGTAGCCGAGATTTCTTGCTGAGGATGAGAACTGAATGTTTGTTGTCCCTACTGTAAGCGATGTTGGGAGAGGCGAGAGTGAGGAGGTGTTGTGCTTGTGAATGAGGAGGGCTTCGGTTTTATCGTCGTTAAGCTTAAGCTTGTTGAGTGTCATCCATGACTTAATGTCTGTGATGCAGTTCTCCAAAGTCTGAACAGTGGAATTAATGAGAGAGGGGGCGGTGGATTTATACAGTTGTGTGTCGTCTGCAAATAACTGACTCTCAACAGCATGCTTTCTAAGCAGGAGAAGCAGTGGCTTGGTGTACAGAGTGAATAACACCGGCCCTAAAACGGAACCCTGAGGCACGCCGCACACCAAGTCTGCTGTGCTGGAGAAACAGCCATCGACAGTGACTGCTTGTGATATGTCAGAAAGATATGAGTGGAACCAAGCCAGGACCGAGCCAGAGATTCCAAAGTAGTGTTAAAGAGTGTTAAAGAGAATGTGATGGTCGACTGTGTCAAAGGCGGCTGAGAGGTCTAATAAGGTGAGAACGGAGACGTTACCATTATCTAAGGCAAGCAACAGATCATTGGTTACCTTTAGGAGGGCTGTCTCAGTGCTGTGGAAGGGTCAGTAGGCAGACTGGTTGGGGCAAAGTAAAGCGTTATCATATAGGTAGGCAAACAGTTGTTTGAGAACAATTTTTTCTATGACTTTGGACAGGAAGGAGAGGTTTGAAACAGGTCTATAGTTCTTTAGATTGTTTTTGTCTAAACTTGGCTTTTTAAGGAGGGGTTTGATGACAGCCGCTTTGAGCACAGACGGAACAACACCAGAGGACAGACTCTCGATGATGTGGGTGATGGTCGGGAGTAGAGGGTCAAGATTCTCTATCAACATGGGGGTAGGAATGGGGTCGATAGAGCAAGATGTTGGTTTTGAGCTTAAGATGACTTTCTTGACTTCTTGCTCTGTTATTGGTTGAAAAACTTCCATCTTTGCGGTGGTGAGGGAAGGTGAGAATGGGTTAATGAGTGGGATCTCATGGCTATCAAGAGCGACCCTTATGTCAGCCACTTTCTGTGTGAAATAATTACAAAATAAATCTGGGAGCTGACATGCTGGATGTGTGGATGGGAGTGATGTTGCATTGGTCTTACCCCTTAGCTGATTGCAAATGTCAAACAACTGTTTACAAGTTTCGCTGTAATTCTGTCGCTAAAGTACCGGGTTTTGGCAGTCTGGACTATTTTAGTGACCCGTTTTTTTGCAGCGGTGAAAATCTGCTTGCTGACTTCTAAACCCGATTTGAGCCACTTTTTCTCAGCTTTGCGTCGGCGCTTCTTCGCCTCGGAGAGCTCGTCCTTAACAGACTCGTACCAGGGTGCTGAACGAGTTGCCTTGACCTTTTTCTGGGCCACGGGAGCGTGCCGATCAAGCACCGCATGAAGTGTACTGTTCAGCTGATCCACAGTGGGGCACAGTTCTGGGGTCACTTTATCGGTAAGCTCTTGCTTGAAAGCATCCCTATCCATGGTACGCAGGCTGCGAGCCTTCCTGAACATGGGGGGAGGAGAGGGGGGTGGGCTGCGACGCTTAGTTCGCACATGACACAGAAATGGTCAGATGTTAATTCCTGGGTGACTGAAGTAGATCTAACAACATTATCCTGAGGCCTATGCATAACCCAATCTATGATGTGACCACGGCTGTGGGTGGGTTCTGTGACTGACTGAGAAAGACTAAACTGATCTAAAAGTTCAATCATTTTTGAGGTGGAAGGTTGCTGGGGTTGGTCAAAGTGAAAGTTAATGTCTCCTAAAACTATGTATGTTCATGACAGTGTGTTGCAATAATCAAGCAGGACTGGAAATTCTTGGTGGAAAATTGCATCAGTTAATTTATTTTTCTTGCTTGGAAAGGTGCGATATATGCATATGAAGTGAATGTTCTGCTGTAGAACGGACAGGCTAAGTTGAACAACTCCAAAGGACGAGTGTGTGAAAGCGAAGTCTGTAATGAAGCCAAGGTGACGGGACAGACTGTTTCCGTAAATGATAGCGAGGCCACCACCGCGATTTGAGCGAGGCAACGAACATACAGAGTATCCAGAAGGGGTTAAATCAGAGCATTTACCCTCGTCACCAGTCTGCCGAAACCAGGTCTCCTGGATGAACATAATGTCAGTCTGCTTGTGTGAGATGAATTCTTGCAGAGCGGTACGTTTTTCAATGGGACCTAGCGATTGAGCGTTGAATGATGCAATGCGTAGGCCTAGGGGGCTGTGGCTATCGAGGTGTGAAGATAGAGGTTGAGGGGAGAGGTTGATGTGAATGAGATTGTCTGTGTTACAGCGATGAGTCTCAGGCCTAGTGGTACACTCTGGGTGTGATGCAACGTGAAGCGTGGGGTCAGTGTTGGAAAGCATAGGTGATTTGTGTGAGAGGACAACAGGGATAGACGAGATGTTTTGTTTGCGTTTGCCTCCACGACTAGTCCGTTTTCTGGGCAAATGACATATACAAATGGCAAATATATATTGGCCTGGTGTGGTCAAGCTTCGACCGCTAAAGATTCCCTGGGCCCTATAAAGAAGAAATCAAATCAAATCTTGGCCATTCTCGAATGTTGTCCTCCCACCTTTTTCGGTCTCCCTCTTCTTCTACCTCCTTGCACTGTGCCTTGCAGAATGGTCTTTGCAAGGCCTGATGATCTGGAGACGTGGCCTATGCCCCAACATCGGACTCTGACAACAGCGAAGTGGAGGATTTTTATGAAAATCTACAGGCGGTCCTTGACCAAGTGCCGAAGAAGGACATAGTCATAGTGCAAGGTGACTGGAATGCCAAGGTTGGCCAGGATGCGCACCACAACTGGGGAGACCCATGTGGACCCCACTGCAACAACGAGACAAATGACAGGGGTCTGAGACTCTTGGAGTTTGCCAGATACAACCATCTGGCACTGGCAAACACTCTTGGTCTCCACAAAAACTCCAGACGATGGACATGGCACAGTCCCGGCGGGGTGCATCACAACCAGATCGACTACATCATGGTCAAGAAACGCTTCAGATCAAGCATCAACATTGGCAGGACACGCACTTTTCCAGGAGCAGACATCGGAAGTGACTACGATCTCGTGATGATGTCTTTCCGGCTCCACGTGAAGAGAGTAAATACAGCAAAGTGCACTAGGCTGAAGTTCGACCTGGACAAACTGCAAGACCCAGAGGTGGCAGAACTATTTCAGGCCACAATTGGAAGGAAATTTGCACCACTGCTCAATTTGGAGGCTGGTGAAGTAAATGTCAACACCATGACCACCACCTTCAACTCAGCTGTGACAGATGCCGCCACTGAGATCCTTGGCAAGCACCGACCAAAGGGACACTTCTATTACTAATAAAAATAGCTTTTTATTGTCATTGTTATAATAAAATAAAATAAAACCATTGAATAAAACATAAGAATTTGCGTCTCTCTCTTTCTCTCTCTTGTTTAACAGTATAGTAACAATCTATATATATAAATTGCTTAGCCGGAAGTCCTTCTTCGCCACTACTATAAAGTTTGTCCGGTATGGACGCTGATCTGGGCAGGTGCTGGCCGCTGGGAATCGGCCTACTGTGTGCTCAAAACCCACGAAATCGTTATAGCCGACATTTCCTTACCGAACGTTTAACCGTTTCTGAGATAAATAAATAAACAAAATGTCCACAAACTGCAATAGCCTCATTCCGCGCGCTTCCATTAAAAATCAATTTGAGGTTTCAGCATGTTTTCCCATATAGACCAAAAAATGTATTGTTTTTATACGAAGCATTGATAGCTCAGTTGGTAAGACTTTTGCCTACCGTTTAGGGCGACCCAAGTTCGAATCCGACGTGTGCCATATTTTTTTTATGGGTTTTTTTTCCCACTACAATATGGATATTTTTCTTTTTAATTTAGGCTTTTTACCTTTATTATTATTATTACTATTATTATTATTATTATTATTATTATTATTATTATTATTATTTATAATATATCTTATATCAAATTTTCTTTTAAAACCTTGGTGTTTATGATTTCTATTTGTATTATTCTATATTCAATATTATTATTATTATTATTATTATTATTATTATTATTATTATTATTATTATTATTATTATTATTACCAAGGATCGGGATGGGGTGGTACGTTATTATTATTATTATTTTTATTATTATTATTATTTTTTTAATAATTATTATTATTTTTATTATTATTATTATTATTATTATTATTATTATTATTATTATTATTATTAATAAACTAATAATAATAATAATAATTATTATTATTATATCTTATATCAAATTTTATTTTAAAACCTTGGTGTTTTTTATGATTTCTATTTGTATTATTCAATATTATTATTATTATTATTATTATTATTATTATTATTATTATTATTATTATTATTATTATTATTATTATTATTATCAAGGATCGGGATGGGGTGGTACGTGTAGGTAAAAGGGGGCTACGGGTAGGTTTAAAGGGGCATGGGTAGGCATAACGGGGATACGGGTATATATAAGGGTGTATGGTGATGGTCGATTCCTTTCATCCATACCTGCGAAACGATCAACGGGGAAGTATCAAGGAGGGTACAGGTAGGTTACAAGGGGGGTACGAAAGGTATCAAGGGGTTATGGGGAGGTATCAAGTGGGTTTGGGGAGGTAATGATGAGGCATCATGGGGGGGGACGGGGAGATATCAGAGGGGGGGGGGGTATGGTGAGGTATTAAGGGGGATATGGGGAGGTATCATCGTCCAAATGAAACTCGCAGACAACAGTTGTCTCTCTGTCTACATTTTAAACAGCAACCTGTGTACCCTGGCTTGCCAGGGTACAAAAACCACTAGTAATTATAATAAAACTTCAAAATTCTCCTCAAATCAGAATTATAATGTGAGTTGAAAAATAAAAAATTCTGGACGGTCAATGTAACAAGTGCTGCAAGAAACGTTGAAGCTTCTTCGCTTTCGAAAGTTTCTTAGCAGAAATTGACAGCATTGAACGCCATATGAACAGTTATGCTGAGAGGTTAAGGAGAAATGCTCCGAATAGGGATATAGGTTGATTTAATAATTTATGGAAGCATATTTCTCATACAAGCATGGCACCGGATTGTATTTGAATATTTTTCGGTGTACGGCATTGATTGGTCAGTAGAAATAACATTTTAATTAACATGTTTGCAATGAAGAGTTCTACATCACTTTGTATGTGTTCGTCGTATTTTATGCTTTGTGCTGTGCATTTATACTCTCTCTCTCTCTCTCTCTCTCTCTCTCTCTCTCTCTCTCTCTCTCTCTCTTTCTCTCTCTCTCTCTCTCTCTCTCTCTCTCTCTCTCTCTCAAACATTAATCTCGACACTTAATTTTTTTTTTAATTGTTTTGTGCTCTTATTCCAGATCATCGGAAAGACGAGGCAGTTTTTAGATATAACCAAAGTCACTCCCCATAAAGCGAGCGTGGTTTGGGCGGTCGACAGGGAGACACAGGTCAATAAGGTATTTATTTTCCTGGCGTTTCCTGGCGTTTCAATATACCCTTTGCTACATTCTGCAAGCCATCTGAAATAATAAATATACGTTAGATAAGAAGAAGAATGCAACACTTTTTATGTCCCTTTATTTCTCTTAATTATTGTAGGAGAACCCAACTAACGAGACACGGAGAAAGATGGAGAAGAGGAACAAGAAGATAAGAAGAAGAAGAAGAAGATGATGATGATGATGATGATGATGATGATGATGATGATGATGATGATGATGATGATGATGATGATGATGATAATGATGATGATGATAATGATGATGATTTTTTGTTGTATCAATTTTTATTCATCAGATTAACATAAGTTGTACTGATAAGTTGTACTGATAAGTTGTACATACAAAGCGAGCGTTTTCTGCGTTCCCATCCACACTCCTCCCCTGGAAGGCACACAGGTTCACCATCTCCTGGATTTTTCTCTGGCATTTTCTGGCGTTTCAATATACCCTTTGCTACATTCAGCAAGTCATCTGAAATAATAAATATACGTTAGATAAGAAGAAGAATGCAACACTTTTTATGTCCCTTTGTTTCTCTTTATTATTGTAGGAGAACCCAACTACCGAGACAAGCAGAAAGATGGAGAAGAGGAACAAGAAGATAAGAAGAAGAAGAAGACGATGATGATGCTGAAGATTGATGTTGATGATGATGATGCTGATGTAGTAGCAGTAGTAGTAGCAGTAGGGCGAAGCAATGAAATGTCTTCTGTCTCTGTATCCTCAACAGTCCAAAAAGTGGGAGGAATGGGATTAAATCTTAAATCTTAAATCTATTTTATATGGTCAGTTTGCAAATACAGTGAACTTCGGATATAGTAAAGTGCCCTGGGACCAAATAAATCTTTAGTATAACCGAATATTTACTACAACCAAAAATCCGTTTACAGTAAAGTTTTTAAAGTTTACTTTACTATAACCGAAACTTCGTTTATAATATAGTTTTAGAGGTTTACTTGACTATAACCGACTTCGTTTATAATAACGATTTTAGAGGGTTAATTTAGCATAACCGAAACTTTGTTTTTGTTTTAATTTAACGTTTACTAATCCGACACTCTCATTAAAAAAAGATAGAAAACGCTCGTCTAAAGTGTATGTGGGTGCACAGGGCCGGATCAATCCATTTTCGAGGGAGATGATGGGGTGGGGTGCTAGTCTAGTTCTTTTTAAAGTGTATGGTACAGAGTGGTGAAACACCACAAGTAAAACTACCGTAACTAACTGCCTTCACCACAAGTAAAACTACCGTAACTAACTGCCTTACATAACGTATTTCCAGTTGAACAAAAACTTCCATCTTCTACTTTCTTTATTTTTTTTATTTTTGTTGTTGTTGTTGTTGTTGTTGTTGCCAAGGGGTGGGGGCGGATCCAGGGGGTAGGGGGGGGGGGTGCTAGGAGTGCTGCAGCATCCCCCCCCCCCTACCCCCTGGATCCGGCCCTGATGCAAATAAAGAAGAAGAAAAGCAAAACAAATCAGTGAACAAAATAATGACCTCTCGAATTTCCATCTTTTACCAGGATTTCTGCAGACTGTAATCGTCTGTGTGTCTAGTTGTCTGTGTGTTCACGTAACTCAACATCGTTCTAAATTGAGCTGACATGTACATTGGAATTGGGTCCCATTAATTGATTAGATTCACATAGTTGAACAGTTAAAATAAGAGAGTGCAAATCGAACGAATCGCTTTCGTTATTACATATTTTAATTTAGATTAATATTGCTGTGTTGGTTTGTTGTCTCTTGCTGAATTCCACACGAAAACTATCTTTTCCCATTTTAACTTACACCCCCACCCTCCCCAGCTCCAGCCCCACACCCCCGGACAGCCGTCCATAAGTCGTCGTGGAGACGTTTGCCTTACCAGAGTTGCCAAGAACAAAATTCAAAGTATTTATTTGAGTGGTTGGACAAGCTCTCTCTCTCTGTCTGTCTCTCTGTCTCTCTGTCTCTCTCTCTCTCTCTCTCTCTCTCTCTCTCTCTCTCTCTCCCTCTCTTTGTCGAACATGGCCTTTTCAAAATTTAGATTTTCTTCTTCTTTGTGTTTCCCTTCCCCCCCCCCCCTCCACCCCCAATGGGTATTACCTATTGCTATCGTACTTACAGGTAAATAGCAATTACGTTACTTGAGTCAACATTATGAATATGCACTCATCGTCAAGAGCTATTGTTTCTGGACACAGCCACATGATAACAAGTGATATTTCACGAAAGTGAAAAGGTCCTTTTAGCCTTTCGTGTGAAGCCACCAGAAATCCACGGAAAATAGCTGAAAAAGATACCTTTTTTTATGAACACTTGCAGTAGGTCCATTGTCCCTTATTGGATTCCATTACGCTCACATATGTTGATTGATTATTTTTGTTTATTAACTCGGGTATTATAAACTCTTCAAGAATACCTCTCTTATAACCCAGTTTGTGTATATTGATTGAAATGTTACAGTATTATTTGTTGATGTCCGTGTGTGTAAGTTCACGTGTGTGTGAGTGTGTGTGTGAGAGAGAGAGAGAGAGAGAGAGAGGGTAAGAGACAGAGAGAGAGAGACAGAGAGAGAGACAGAGAGAGAGAGAGAGAGAGAGAGTCCATTACGGATAAGAGGTTACATGTGAGCCTTTGTGTCCTAATTATTTCAAACCAACTCTTTAATCGGAATGATAAATCATAAAAGTAGATCATGATTTGTACATGTTGTACTATCGTCATTGTGGAAAACCCAAAAGCTCACAAAATTAAAGCAAACAAAGACATGAACAAAACCTAAACAATATGGTGGATTTAAAAAAAAGATGGTTTGTCTTGCAAAGCCATGCAACAGCTTAGGAATAAATCTCTTCTTTACTTCTCATTTGAAAGTGCAGTCCAGTCAAAACGTTGGTTTCCCAGTTCTCCATTGATTCGGATTCATCTCAGTACAAAAGGTATAATTATAATGTGTTCAACTTATAACACCCTTATTTAGTCATAAACGCATTTCATCATGTATAGCGAAAGTGAAGTCTAATTTGCTTTGTAAGTTTCTAAGCTAGGGACTCTTTTTCTGCCAAACAGTTAAATCTCTCCTTCAGTTTTTCACTCTCCTTCATAATCACCGTTACTGCTGATGCGGAAATTCCAAATTGTTCAGCAAATTTTTTTTTCATCTTCAAGTGCGTGAATTAGATCTATTTTAGGCTTCAGGGTAAGCGTGACGCGCCGATGTTGCGTCATTATGAAGTCAGTAACTCTCCTGAAACTTTAATACAGTAATCTCCCTTAAAACTTTATTATAAGCGGCAACAAAACTCGCCAGGTGCCTTACAAAACACTTTATTATAAGCGGACTTTACTATATTTTTTTTATTATATCCGATTTTTTAAAACAGAGACAAAGAAGAGTTTTGGTCGGGACCAAGTCTGGACTTTACTAAAACCGAATATTTACTTTATCCGGCCTTTATTATATCCGGAGTTCACTGTACAAAGAACGGGAAGGTACCAAAAATCCTAAAGAAAACTACCACTATAAAATACATTAAAATAATAAAGGAATGTAACTGTTATAAACAACAAAAAATAACCAAATAATTAAATAACTAAGTAATTATATAACAAAATAAATAAGTAGAATAAAAATGGTAAAAAGTAATCACGTTTTAAGAACACACGTTTTGACTTCTACTACTACTACTACTACTACTACTACAATAACATCTTACAACATCAGCGCACCCTTAACAACCTTGCTCGACTTGTCTTACGTCATACGTACATGCAAACAGGAATGTGATACTCACCCAAGGGAGGTGCTGCAATAGTCAGACTCGGCATCAGAGCCTCCACTAGGAAACCCGCAATCAAGGCATAATATATAATATTCATCTTGTTTTCAGTAAGCCGATGCAGCGACGTTAAATTTAGTCCTTTTCAGCAAGCGCCTGTTTCCTTTGGCAGGGAAGTTGCTTATGTGTCTGTATCACAACAAACAATAGAATATTGGTCCGGGGATAGTTCAGGAGTCTAATTTATAAGCGAGCGTTGTGGCCACGTGGTCTAAGGCAGGACTAGCTTTCCTTGTCCACAGGCTAAAAACCAATGGCGCCTGACAGTTGTGGGATCTATCCCGCCCTCTGGGCGTTATGTTTCTCCCAATATTATTTACTTTGGACTCGGACAACGTCTCGGGAGTTTTCTCAGTGTACTACAGTTTGCCTCTCCCCTTCCCTCCCCCTTTCCCCCTTTTCCCCAGCAAAATTTCAAAAGTTGCAAAATTTTCCCAAACACAACTAATATTAGGTAGGTTGGGTTTGGGCGTGCCACAGGCTGCGATTAACGCCTTTCCCAAGGAAGACGTCCCAGAATTTCCCGATGAAGAGGGACAATAGAGTGTCAACATAAAAGATCTAAACAATTAATTAGATGGTAAAATAAAAAAAATAATTAGTGGTAGCGACACTGGACTCCCTGTTATTAATTAATGTTCGTCATTTGTAAGGCGCCTTAGCCTAAGGATCAAGGCGCTGACCGATACAGGATCTAACTCAAACCGCCCGAGACGCCCACCCGCAGCCTTTGGGCGCATGGTCTGACGCCCGGACAACTGAGCACAATCCTGGGCAGCCAGGGATGGGGGAGAAGGACCGAGTGCATGCTGGGTGTGTTCTTGTTACCGGCACTCACCCGTCTAGGACATGAGCGTCAGGATCTTTAAAGTCCGTTATGATGGAATGTATGCGACACAGACTAGACCTCGGTTTATACTCTCATCCGAAGGAGTAGGAAAACAGGAGTAAAGTGTCTTTCCCAGGGACACAACACAATGGCCCGGCCAGGGCTCGAACCCGGGACCTTCAAATCCTCAAGCCGAAGCACTACCATTAGACCACAGTGCCTCCTTAAACCTTAAAAAAACTCCTTATGAAACAGATTATCAGGATTGATTAATTTGTCTCCGAAGTTTGTGCCAACCATATTCTGGATGGAATATTGGGATTGGGAGTGCAAGTGTGGGCGGGGTAGAAACAATTGTCACATTTATATTTACACCTTTATATACAGATCCGTTTAGTTCAGTTCAAGATGGCCTCTCAGCGCTCGGGAATGGTCATACGTATTCCGCCCATCCCTCAGGAGAGTTTTCAGAGGTGCATGCATTTTAACATACACCTTTATGTAATCACAACCTGGCCAGCTAAAGTGCACGTATAACATCCTGTGTTAGTATTATTGGGAAATCTTCATTGGGAACAATGTGTCTGTGAACTGAATGTTCGGGAGGTAGGATCTAGGAGTACAGATTGAGCGTGGCCATGATGTTAACAACCTGGATTTTAGCGGCCACTTGAAAGGGGGAACGAGGGAGGGAGAAGGGGTATCTTGGGGAAGGGCTGAGGAGGGAAAGAGGGGTGCAACGTTGATCTTGGCCATATGGCATCGTAACACTCGCGCGCGCGCACGCACACACACACACAATTAACTTGTTTAATCTTATTTTAAGTATCATATTCACTTAAACAACTTATGTGTCCCATTTTTTAAATGCACTAGGACTCATTTATAACAATGTAGTATTCCATCAATCTCCCAGTCATGGAAATAAATCATTATGCAATTTTATAAAGTACACGAAGGGGCCACTATACTCATTTGTAAGGGTTTGTCTTTCATTCAAGTATCATAATCACTGGAACAGCGGGTGTCGTTTTGTTGTTGTTTTTTGTTTGTTTGTTGTTTGTTTATTTGTTTGTTTGTTTTTCAAGTTAAAACATTCACGAGTAAGCTTACTCGTTTGTAATGATCTAGTCATGTTTTTAACTCTCTCTCAAACTTTGATAACGAATCCGTGTTCAATAAAGGCATGGTGAAAGGTGTGTCAAGGAATGCATTTCAACTGGTGGAGAGTAACTGGAGGTCTAATATCACCTAAAAGTGTGAACAGACATTAAATTAAAGAAAAAAATTAAAAACGAGTAACTGGAGCATTTCTGTGTTCCCACCTCTCTATGATCCACTAGCTATATATTCCTACAGATCTATGTTACCACAGCTGTGTTCATTGGACTGAATGTATACAAAGCTCTACGTCTCCACGGCTATATTTTCCCACAACGCTCAAGGCGCTGGCCTATACAAGATTGAACTCAAGCCGCCCGAGGCGCCCACATGCCGCCTGTGACGCAAAGTCTTACGCTCAGACGACTGAGCACAATCCTGGGCGACAGGGGATGGGGAGAAGGCACTCACCTATTTAGGATATTAGTTTCATGGCCCGTGTGCATAAGAGTACTTATTTGCCTTGCTTAAATCGCCTTGCTTAAGCCTAAGATTTGCTCAGCTAAGCTCATGCTTAATCCGACAGGCCAGCGGCGTGCACAAGGCTACTTAACGGTTTGCTTAGCTGAGAAGTAGGTTAAGCCCGTCTATTTTTAGCGTACGTGGTTCGTGGCGGAAACGTGCGTACATTGACCAATGAAAAAGCGCGCTCGCATTTTTTTGCGACGAGTCGAAGTGCAAGTAGGCCTATGGCGGAGAGTGGGAAAGTGAAAGTGAGTATAAAGAAAGATAGATCAGTGAACTGGAGCGACGCTGATATCCGTTGTCTAATCACTTATGTCGGAGAAAAAAACAACAACATGCTGTTTGGATCTTTGTCACCAACGTGCACAGCCAAAAAGAAAAACGAACTGTGGCAGAAAATAACTTAGGCAGTCAATGCTCGCGTTTCCTGCGTCTGTTGTAGTAGTAGTAGTAGTAGTAGTAGTAGTAGTAGTAGTAGTAGTAGTAGTAGTAGTAGTAGTAGTAGTAGTAGTAGTAGTAGTAGTGTAGGGACTAGATCATGGTGATCATTAAGTTTCACGGCTTATTTAATGTCCCATCTTTAGCACATATATTTCGGGTCTGATATAAGCCGGCTCAAGACGCTCAACTATCAAAATCATATGTTATAGATTTTAAAATTTCTTGTTCATCAATGAGATTTTTGAAACTGTTTAAAGTTTTTGCCTGTTTAATTTAATGTCTAATTTTTAAAATTTAATGTCTGTTTAATGTCTGGGAATGGGACAAAGTGAAAAAGAAGTACAGTGTAAAGCAAATACGAAACAGATATGAAATGATGCTGTTCAATTTTTCACTGACCTCTGCCTCTTCAAAGTTCATTATTACTGTCGTTTTCACAAACAAAATGCGAAGATCTAAGACGTTGGTCTTCCCTGTGCTACAAGTGCACAACAAGGAATGAAGTCATTATCGATAATGACGTATTATATTTATTATGACTAATAATACAAAACTCAGATCTGTTTCCTGTAGCTTCTAATATGAAACAGAAGGCCATTAGTTGGCAAAGCCAGCAGAAGCGAATGCCTATGGGAGGTGGGCCACAGGATGGTGCAGAGTGATGGGTGGAGCCATCAGTTGTATGATAGATGGCAAACTTCCCTTGCGAGACACTGGGTGATCGCTGTCGTCAGCAATGATTTCACAGATGTAAACAATTTGATCACGTTTGAAGCGATTACGCTGATACAGATCAAAATCATCATAAGTGTCGAACGGATTCTGACGATCCCGAAAAACTCGTTCTCTCCTCATGCATACTATTCTTCACATCGCCATATTGGCACTCTGACTCTTCAGTAGAGGAAATCATTAAAAGCCAAGTTAAGTCGACTTTCTCGTTCGTTCGTTCGTTGCGTAGATTTACGTCCCCGGACACATGAGCGTAAAGGGGACGAACACGACTTTCTCAGCTAAGCAATGGTTTATGCCAAGGGGGTACCAGTCTTAAAGTTGAGCGAGAAATCTTATGCTTAGCGGAGTTAAGTTCGCTCATGCACACGGAGAGTTCAAACTTAAGCTTGAGTAAGCGAACTTAAGCTTAAGTTGCCCTTTAAGATTCTTCATGCATACGGGCCGTGCGATGGAATGCGTGCGTTCACAGACTAGACCTCGGTTTATACCCTCATCCGAATGAGGCTACAGCCCTCTCAGTTAACCGCTGACCTTCACGTGTAACAGCCCTGTTTAGATCAGATCAGGCTTTTAATTTTACATTTCGATAAATTTAATACAACCAAAACCGTTAACTTTAACAACTGTGCAATGAGTTTGGCAAAGATGGTCATTGACGCCACATCCACCTATCATCAAAACCGTGTACAATTAAAAAACTCTGGTTTGATGATGAATGTAAAAAACCTCAGCAAGCCCGTAAAAAAGCTTTAAGAACGATGTATCTGCACCCAAACTCTGAAAATAAACAGAACCACCAACGTTTGCGAGCGCAATGCCGACAGCTCTTCAAACGTAAGAGAAGATAATCGTGGAGAGGTTTCTGCTCCACGCTAAATTCGAAAGTGAAGCTGTCAAATGTTTGGAAAGTGGTCCGCAAACTCAAAAATAAAAGTAACAAACAGGTGAGCCCATGCCTTACTGTGCAGGGGGATGTAATCGGAGATAAAAAAAAAACTAGTAGCTGATCTTTTGGCCTCTTCTTTTGCTGCAAATTCTTCCTCTGAAAATTATTCTCTCTTTTCAAACAATTAAAACACGTAAAGAAAAACAACGGTTAAATTTTACCTCTTATAATTCTGAAGACTACAACATTTCGTTCTCATTAGTCGAGCTTGACGATGCAATTAACAAAAGTGTAGATTCAGCAGTTGGACCGGATGATGAACATTATCAATTTTTCAGACATTTAACAAGGTACTCACGGTCTCAATTGCTGGACAGAATCTTCAATCAGATTTGGATCACTGATACGTTTCCTCCCTCTTGGAGAAAGGCCATTATTGTACCCATTCCTAAACCTGGCAAAGACCAGAATCAGAATCAGAATCTTTATTGTCCCCATGAAAACACAAGGAAATGTGTTGTGTTTTCATGGGTACAATAAAGATTCTGAAGACCATGCTAATCCCACAAACTATAGACCAATAGCCTTAACGTCTTGCTTATGCAAGACGCTGGAAAGAATGGTTTATTCCCGTTTACTGTGGTATCTGGAAACAAATAATATCTTATCCAACACTCAGTGTGGCTTTCGAAGTGGTCGAAATACTGTGAACCACCTGGTGCGACTGGAAACCTTTATCCGTAACGCGTTCGTCCAGGGTGAACATGTCGTTGCCATCATGTTTGATTTGGAAAAAGCCTATGATACCACATGGAAATATGGCATTCTTTCAGATTTACAAGAAATGGGTTTGAAGGGACATTTACCCCTGTTTATATCCAATTTTCTAACGGACATAATTTTTCAGGTAAAGGTTGGGGGATCTTTGTCAGATACGAGGGAACAGGAGATGGGAGTGCCTCAGGGTAGCATCTTGTCTCCCTTGCTGTTTAATATTAAAATAAAAAATATTGTTCGTTCCGTCAAACGGGGAATTGACAATTCTTTGTTTGTTGACGATTTTGCGTTAGTAGCCAAAGGTAAAACCTTGGCATCTGCAGAACGTCAGCTACAGTTATGTGTCAAGGCCGTTGAAGACTGGGTTTTACAAAATGGTTTTAAATTTTCTGAAGCAAAAACTTAATGTATTCACTTTTCCAAGCACCGGGGAATTATTCAAGATACTAATATTACCTTCAATAAAACTCCAATAAAGGCGGTCCAACAAGTCAAATTTTTGGGTGTTATTTTTTTATCAAAGGCTATCCTTCATTCCTCATCTGAAAAATTTGAAAACTAAATGTCAACAGGCCTGCAACTTGCTCAAGGTTATCAGTGGAACAGACTGGGGAGCTGACAAGAAAACTTTATTGCTGTTATATCGTTCTTTAATTAGATCCAAGTTAGATTATGGTTGGATTGTTTATGGTTCTGCTAGAAAATCTTATCTTAAAATGTTAGGTCCAGTTGCTTTACAGGCATTACGCATTGCTTTGGGTGCTTTTCGCACCTCCCCTTGTGAAAGCCTTTACATGGAAGCTAACGAACCCCCGCTGGAGCTGAGACGTGCAAAATTGTCACTGAATTATTATTTAAAATTAAAAACTGATCCTATGAACCCCGCTTATGACTGTGTTTTCAACCCAGATTTTGTTCAGAAATTTGAAGCCAAACCTAACACAATTCCTCCGTTTGGCATCAGAATGCAAGCTCATTTGGAAAAAGCAGGCATTGATGTTGCTTCCATCAACGACGATGAACTTCGGACTGAAGTTCCTCCATGGAAATTATGTATCTCCAACATTAATTGGCAGTTGTCCGCTTTCCTCAAAAACAATACATCTAAAAACCGTATATAACCAACTTTATTTAGAACAGTGTGCCTTATACCCAGGATATGAAAAGCTTTTTACAGACGGGTCAAAGAAAGGAGATTCAGTTGCTGCTACGTCGGTCTCTGGGAGACACTTAGACCAGCCTTTGCAACAGCGTTTACCTGATTTTTGTTCTGTTTATACAGCTGAGCTCAAGGCAATTCATCTCGCTCTGAAACAAGTTTATCAATTCAAAAGAACCTCGTTTTTAATCATGTCCGATTCACTGTCAGCACTCCAGGCTCTTTCCACGAGAAAGATATCACACCCTTTCCTGGCAGAGATCCATGACCTCCATACACAACTTGTTTCTGAGGGTAAAAAGATAGTTTTTATGTGGGTCCCTGGTCACATGGGCATCCGCGGTAACATTGCAGTGGACAAAGCGGCTAAAGATGCTCTGCATCTCGATTTTCCTCCAGAGATGTTCCAGTTTGTGCCCTACTCTTACCTACGTTGTATGACTGGATCTTATTGTAAACAACTGTGGCAGACTGACTGGTCTCAGGGGCGGACGAGGGGAGGGGGTTCTGGACCCCCCCCCCCACCCCAGCCCCCGCCAAAAAAAGGAAAAAAAAAAGAAGAAGGAGAGAGAGAAAGAGAGAGAAAAAAAACACACACTTTAATATATATATAAAATTATAAAAATTTTAATTTAAAAAAAATAAAAATAAACATAAAATAAATAAATAAATAAATAAATTATATATGTAAATATATATATAAAATATATTTATTTATTTATTTATTTATTTTTATTATTTATTTAAATTTAAATTTTTTGGGTACGAGTATTTGACCTTTCCCACAATATGCAAGCCCTTGCAATCTTCTCCCTAAAAAACTTCAATCATTGCAATCATTCTAAACAATCTCCAGACGAACACCGTCTTTCGTGCTTCACAAAGAGCAAAGCTGATATTTCCCGTCTTCGGAGACATTCTATTTATTTATTTATTTATTTATTTATTTTATTTTATTTTTATTTCTTTTATTTTTTATTTTTTAAGGGGGTTGGGTGGTGGGGAGCGGGGGGGGGGGGGCGCCACGAGCGGAAGAAATGAAAAGAAAGAAAACGATATTCCTAATGGATAATATAATGGATTACGACAGGAGTGCCCAATACGTCGATCGCGATCGATCGGTCCATCGTGAAGGCAGTGTGACTGAGCAGATCGCTTAGCAGTAAAGCTTAGCAGTTAAAAAAAATTGACGTCAGCCTATTATATGACTTTATATGTTTTGCATTTTGGTGGTAGTTAGATCATTTTGGCTTGGTCATTTTAAAAGTACCTCGCATGCTGAAAAAGTCATAGTGTGGGCAACCCTGGCTTACATTGACGTTTTAGCAAAAAAACAAATAGTCAAAGTTCCGTCCCTTTGCTTGCTTATTCCGACTCGCGCCAGCGCTTCAAACTGCCGCGAACGCCGTCGTTGAAGCCCTCCGATTCGAAAGGTGTGGCAAAGCTCAGTACATATTTTGGGAGCAAAGGAGATAATTATTATTTTGATAATTTAATCTTACAAGTAAATAACATATCCTATCCTATCCTATCATATCCAATCCCATTACTCGGAGGTCGTAGGGGCACCACAGATGATCGTTTAACCAACGTACTCCATCTTTCCCTGTCCTCAGCAACCCTTATTGTTTCGCTCAGTGTTAAACCAGTCCAGTCTCGAATGTTGTCATCCCACCTCTTTTTCGGTCTCCATCTTCTTCTACCTCATTGCACTGTGCTTTGCAGGATGGTCTTTGCAAGACCTGATGATCTGGAGACGTGGCCATACCATCGGAGTTTCCGTTTTTTCACCACTGTGAGCAGGTCATCGTGTTGTCGAATGGCTTGTGTGATGGTCTGTCGGACTTCATCGTTGGTGATGTTCTGGGTATAGGAAATGCCTAGAAGTCTTCTGAAGAACATCATCTCCATGCTTTGTATTCTTCGTTGGAGATCTGCTGTGAAGGTCCATGTTTCGCAAGCATATAGGAAGATAGAGATGACAAGGGAGCGCAGCAGCCTTACCTTGGAATGCAGACTGATGGTCCTGTCTTTCCAAATTGGCTTCAACCTCGCCAGGGCAGCAGTTGTTTGTGCGATCCTGGAGAGGACTTCCTGTTGGGACCCATTGCCTGATACAATGGTTCCTAAATATTTGAAGCTATGCACTGTGTTGAGGGATTGGCCTTGGACTTTGATGTCCGTGTTGGTGCCATGGGTGTTGTTGGTCATCATTTTGGTATTCTCCAGTGATGTCCCAAGGCCTCGGACATCGGTCATGGTCCGATTCGTTTGGAAAATGACCGAATGCAAACAACTGTGTCCCGTCAAATGTCCGATTCTATTGCGAAATTAGCGGTCATTGTCCGATAGTATTATGACTAGAGCGGTCACTGCAAGAAACATCTGTACAAACTGGAGTGTCAAAGCCGTTAAAACGAGTTTGAATAGTGGACAATGCTAGACTATTATCACTCTTTAGTACATTCCGTCGAACAACAAAAGGGCCGCAACTCTCGACACTTTTGAAAGGGAAATAACCGACACCATACTTCCTCTGCAACGATCTTACTACGCTCAAAATGCACCATTAATCGGTTCGCTTCACAATCTGAATGTCCTATTACTTTTATGTAGTCAGGACATGATGTCCGATTAGTTTTATGATTTAGGACATTTTGTCCTATTGCCCTCTAATCCTAGGAACACCATTGCTTCTCTGCACTTATTTCCATTCAATAGGCTCTGGAGGTGGTGTCAAGCCTCTGTACCAGCCGTTCAAGTTCTTGTTCCTCTCCAGCCAATCCATCAATGTCATCTGCAAAACGAAGGTTGGAGATTGCTCTTCCCCCTATATGCTGACTGTGCCTTCGTGGTCTGCAAGGGTATCTGACATGATGCGCTCTAGGAAGATGTTGAAGAGTGTTGGAGAGAGTAGGCATCCCTGACGCACACCGGTTGTTGTTCTGAACCAGTTTCCGATGGCGCTGTTGTGGAGGACTGCACTGGCAGTCTTGTCATACAGGCTTTTGATGACTTCAACAATTTTAGGGCTGATGTTGTACACTCTCATGGTTGCCCACAGAGCTGCATGCCAGACTCGGTCAAACGCCTTTTTGATGTCTACGAACACATGATATAGATGTTGGTGCTGTAGGTATTTCTCACAGATTATTCTGAGGTTGAAAATCTGTTCTGTGGTACTTCGCGCTGCCCTAAATCCTGCTTGCTCTTCGGCTATGATTTGTTCAGCTTGGGGTTTCAACCTGTTAAGTATTATATTTCAGGAGGACCTTGCTGGGATGGCTGATGAGGCTGATGGTGCGGTAATTTTCACATTCCTGAAGGTTACCTTTTTTGGGAAGAGTGATGACAACACGACTGGGTCAATGGTGTAGGCCACTCCCCACTCTGCCACATCGTGTTACACATAATGGTGAGTGCGTCGATCATCGCTTCTCCTCCTGCTTGAAACAGGTCCGCGGGTATGTTGTCCACTCCCGCTGACTTCCCCTTCTTCAGCGATTCCACTGCTGCCTCAACTTCTTCTCGGAGAATTGGGAGGATTTCTTCTTCTTCTCTGTTCTCTGGACATGCTAGAACTGATGGGTCTCCGTTTGGTTTGTGGTTGTAAAGGTCAGAGCAGTACTCTGTCCATCTGTCCAAGACTTCTTGTTCTTCTGTAAGGCATAAGCCACTTGCTTTGGATCGTGGAGACCTTGGGCTGTTTAACACTTGTCAGCGGCTTCACAGTCTGGTAGGCCTACTTGCTGTTGTTCTTGTTCAGACTGTTATCTATTTCCTGGCATTGAGCTTCTATTCGTATATAGCATCCTGTATTATTATTATTATTATTATTATTATTATTATTATTATTATTATTATTATTATTATTATTATTATTATTATTATTATTCAGTTCTCCTTTGCTGTGCGCATGCCTTTTTGGATGTCATTGTTGATTTTTCGGTAGGCATCAGCTCCCTGTCAGGTGTTCCTTTTCTTTTTCATCTCTCTTCGTTTATCACACAGGTCCAAAAGTTCAGGTGTGATCCACAGCTTCTTCTTTGACCGGTGCTTTCCAAGGATCTCCGTGGTGGCATCTGTCACAGCTAAGTTGAAGGTGGTGGTCATGGTGTTGACATCTACTTCACCAGCTCTTAAAATGAGCAGTGGTGCAAATTTCCCTCCAATTGTGGCCTGAAATATTTCTGTCACTTCCGGGTCTTGCAATTTGTCCAGGTCGAACTTCAGTCTAGTGCACTTTGCTGTGTTTACTCTCTTCAAGTGAAGCCGGAAAGACATAATCACAAGACTTTGGTCACTTCCGATGTCTGCTCCTGGAAAAGTGAGATTTTCAATTGCCATCAACACTGACACTGTCTCGCATCACATCAAAAGTTGCAAAGCTCAAGTCAGTCGAGGAACGCCAGAAAATGTGTGTGATTATGCAGGACGAGGTGTATGTATGCACAGCTGAGGTCTGAAGTTGCACTGCTGAGGTCAGTCTTGCCATTTGATTTTCTGTCAATGTCTGGATTCTAAATCTCAGCGTGTGATGCTACTCAAATGACCACTTGCCAATTAAAATTATGTATCATTTCAACATGTTTTTTATGTTTAGTAACCATTTACACCTACAACCTCAAGTGAAGTTGAAAAAAAATCGTTGACTGTGAGTTAGCTGCAAAAGAGGAGGGGTGGGGGGTGATGGGGAGTATGATGGGTGTTTGAAGGAGGTAGATAATATGAATTATTTAGAATGTATAAGAAAACAAAAAGGTCCAAAACTGATTCTTTTGTAAAACTTCTTATCTATTAGTTTTTCAACAGTGACAAAGAAAAACACTGACAACTATACTTATGCTGTTCATATTTAACTCATGGATTTAACTCTATTATAAATACAAAACAGCGTATAAAACACTCTTTCAAAACCAAAATACAACGTTTTGTTTGATATCTATACTTCTTTTTAGCAGAATAATCAATATAGTTTGCTTGTGTGTGAATTGAGCATGAGAAAAGAACACATAAATGTATATAGTAACAAAGAAACCATAGGCCCCCAGTCTGAGACCCCAGTCGCGCGCTGAGAAGGCCTGTAGTAGAGTAGGCCATGGGTGCTACAGAAGACTTCTGGGCATTTCCTATACGCAGCACATCATCAACATCGAAGTCCGACAGACCATTACACAAGCCATTGAAACACACGATGACATGCTCACAGTGGTGAAGAAATGGAAACTCCGATGTTATGGCCACGTCACCAGTTCATCAGGCCCTGCAAAGACTATCCTGCAAGGCACGGTGCAAGGCGGCAGAAGAAGAGGGAGACAGAAAAAGATGTGGGAGGACGACATTCGAGAATGGACTGGCTTGACAATGAGCGAAGCCATGAGGGTTGCTGAGAACAGAGAAAGATGGAGTACGCTGGTTAAACGGTCATCTGTGGTGCCCCAACGACCTTTGAGTTACGGGATAGGATAGGATATGATAGGATAACATCACACAACATAAATGGCATTAAAAAAAAACCAAATAATTAACATTTTCAATTTTAAAAAAATGCAATGACGTGGACTTCGCACCTCATATTGCTAGTGCACGGGTCACTCACCGGTCCACAAAATAATACAATATATAATTATAAGAGGAAAAAGTACTATAACTCTCAAGTTTACGGAAAAGATTGGCCTAATAATTACGTTATGAATCATGATTGTGTACGTGTTATGACAGTATTTGTTTAGCTCACAGTATCTAAGTGCAATCCATGCAATTTAAACACAAGTGGGTGAAGGTGCGAACAAAGAGCTTATTGGTGCGAAAGTTAATCAGTCATCAAGTCAAAGTTGATCTTAACCTGCATGTCCGGGTATAATGACGATGACTAATGGGTTAGTTCGTTGATCTGTCACTTAATAAGTGCAATCCATGCAATTTAAACACAAGTGGGTGAAGGTGCGAAATTTAATCAGTCATCAAGTCAAAGTTGATCTTAACCTGCATGTCCGGCTATAATGACGATGACTCCTGGGTTAGTTTATTGATCTGTCACTTAATAAAGGCGCTGAAAAAACAAGTGCTGGACTCTAACAGGCGCAGAGTTCCATCGCGTGCTGTCACACACACACACACACACACACGCGCGCGCGCGCGCGCGCACACGCTTGTATACAATCAAAACCAGGGTTTCTTTAGAATGTAGGAATCGGAAAGTGATTTTGTGACGGAAAAAGAGCATTTTTGTAGAGAAAAGGGTTAGGGCAAGGGCTAGCGATAGATCTGCAACTAACCCTTACCCGAACCCTTCTCTAAGAAGTTGACCTAGTTCGTCTCCTTTTGGCGACGAAATAGGTCGAACTTTCTTCAAAATTTCCGAAAAGGGACTGGATTTTCTCCGTCCCGGATAGAGCACTCCCTTGTATTTAAAACACCCTCATGCACTATAACTGCACTGCCATGCACTAAAAGAGCACTCCCGCGCACTTTGAAAAAAGTGGGGCCCTGGAAAAAAGTGGGGTCCGAGCAAAAGACCCCATTTATGACTAAAACAAACAAGGTCGAGCTACCACTTTGACATCAATACACGTGCACCTACACACACCTACACACACACACACACACACACACACACACACTTTGATCCCCGGCACAACGTATCAACGAAATTTTAAAATGTAATTGTCTCTTTTAACAGTCTGCAAAAGTACAGGTTCATATGAAGCGCCATTTGTAAATTAAATGGTTATTGTCATTATATCTATAGAACATACATTTTACCTGTATAAAAGATATGGTATAATTATAAATTGAATTCAAATAATCACCTTCCTCTTCATCATCAACTCCTTCTTCTTCTCTTTGGAGCTAGTTGAAGATATGGACGTTGCCTATATATAATATTTAGCAAATTAGCCCTTCAGTCTCAGTTATGTACACCAATCGTGCACAAAGATGAAAGAAGAACGTATAATTCGGCCCAACGGGCTTCAACATTCCAATCCATAAATTTATACTTCAACGTTAAAGAGTTCTGTGAATTTCCATTGCAGTCTTACATATAGATGAGCCTTTGAAACCAGACCCCTTCAATTCTGATTCATCATTACTTGTACATTAATGCACATGCGTCAGTATATGTACATTACCTTTCAAGAGTTGTTATTTTCATGTAGTGCTTGTTGTGTAACAAAGATAAAAGGCGAAACCCAGAACCTGCTTGGCTCGCATTATGATTCATCTTATACGTGTGCGGCAAACCGTTCAAGGTTCTTGATGTAATGGCTTCTTGAAAAGGTACAGCACTTGGTTTGTTTATTAGTGAGGAATGTTTGTTAAGTGCATTTTGCCATAGTTCAAATATGCTCTATATGCAGAAAGCATAGGGCAAGAGAACTTTACCTTCAACACATGCGTACAGAGCAGGATGCAAATGTCAGGCCAATGATAACCTCAATTATTTATTGACAAGTATGAAATCTTACGGTAAATGTTCGCTGATGACCTCTCTCTCTCTCTCTCTCTCTCTCTCTTTCTCTCTCTATCTCTCTAACTTTCTCTATATATCTCTTCCCACCCACACACACACACACACACACACACACACACACACACACACACATAATATCAATTCTTTCCTTCTTCTTCTTCTTCTTGTTCATTTTGATCTTCAGCATTTCCAGTCTTTTATCACCGCGATTGGTTATTTTCTAATTAGAATACATATCCCTCAAGATCATCATCATGGCCCACAACATCATCATCATTATCATCATCATCATCGTTCATCATCTCACTTCTCTTCTTTCTCTTTTTGATCGTTTCCAGTCTCTTCCGGTTTTTCTGTCTTTTTGCATCTCGACCGGACATTTGTTTTTTAGATTACTTTGACCTTAGCGCTAGTTGTCTGGAGTATAGCAGGGGCTACAATCGTCCATCTTGTCGTCATTTTTAACTCCCTTGGCTGATAGAGAGGGGTCACATTGACAGCAAGTTGGCAAGGGGCGAAACTAGAATTAGACAAGGAGAGAGAAAACGGGAAGAACAGAGTGAGATGGGAGGAAGGGGGTGGGGAGGGTTGAGGGTAGGGTGGCAAAGGTGAGAAGTATAGAAGAATCGCGCGGGCGTTCGCGCCTGTATGTGTGGGTGGGTATGGGTGTGTGTGTCTGTTAGAATACGTGCCCGAACAAATCGATACTGCAACATTTACATAGAATCTAAAACAAATTAAGATAATCAGGGGTTAGCTTAGCTAGATTTGATTACCAAACGTACGATGAACATTGAAGATAGGCGCAGCTGATGCAGCGAATTATTTGTGTTTGTGCAGAAGTTTGACTCCACAAAATAAGATTGTATTTTCTTTGGTCAAAAGGATAGCATATAGTGATACTGAAAGTAACATCTCTCACGATCAGACGGGTGAAACGAGATCACACGCCTGGAGTCCAGACTACGGGAATCGCGCTAGACAAGTTTTGTTAATGCCTCAAGGACATGTGTGAGTGTGTGTGTGTGTGTGTGGGGGGTGTCTATTAGAATACGTGCCGGAACAAACCGGTACTGAAAAGTTTACCTATCCTATCCTATCTCACCACAGATGATCATTTAACCAGCGCACTCCATCTATCTCTGTCATCAATAACCCGCATGGCTTCGCTCAGTGTCAAGCCAGTTCATTCTCGAATGTTGTCCTCCCACCTCTTTTTCTGTATCCCTCTTCTTCTGCCTCCTTGCACCGTGCCTTACAGGGCGGTCTTTGCAAGGCCTGATGATCACAACGTGGCCATACCATCGGAGTTTCCGTTTCTTCATCACTGTGAGCATGTCATCGTGTTGGCTTGTTGCTACGTTGGAGACGCGTGCGATGGTACATGTAGGTTTACGTGTGAAATGCGCACAATAATAGCCTTGGGTGTGTGACGCGCGCGATAGATCAGATCGTTTTATTTTGCTAAGCATGCAGTAACAGAGTGTATTCATCTTTGATTTGATTTTGCGTTGTTATTAGAAGAAGCTTTGTATAACGTTGATAATTTTAGTTGGTCGATATTATTTGAGAATTTTCTAGAGTCTGTTGTTTACTATCGATCGAAGCGTATGGATAATTCTAGTGATGACGAAATTACTTCTGATTGGTTGAGGTGTGTCACGTTGGTGGTATTCTCGCTCTTTCTGGAGTTTAGAGAGACTATATATATATATATATATATATATATATATAGATAGACAGATATAGATTGATTGATTGATTGATTGATTGTTGCTTTAGGTCCAGCGGACTCTTCCGAGCCAAATCAGGACCGGAGATAGATAGATAGATAGATAGATAGATAGATAGATAGATAGATAGATAGATAGATAGATAGATAGATAGATAGATAGATAGATAGATAGATAGATAGATAGATAGATAGATAGATAGATAGATAGATAGATAGATAGATAGATAGATAGATAGATAGATAGATAGATAGATAGATAGTGCCGCACTGTTTCAAAAGGTGGGTTTTTTAAGAGAGAGTTGACAGTAGAGAGAGTTGTTGTATTAGAGTTGAGAAAGTTGTAAAAAGTGGAAAGTTGATAGTTGAGAATTGTAGAGTGGAAAAAGCAATTGAGCGATGGTATGCAGTTGTTGATGTGTGCTGAATAAAAGTGGAAAACTTCAAACGACAACTTCTGCCTTGTTGATGATTGAACGGGTTGCGTGGATAAACGAATCTGAGTTACACCTATCAGGATTTCAAGCATCGGGGCTGAATCAACTACTGATAGAGAAAAAGCAACATTAAGTGTAACACTTGTGCAATGATCTGTCGGACTTCGTCGTTGGTGGTGTGCTGATTATAGGAAATGCCCAGAAGTCTTCTGTAGCATCTCATCTCCATGCTTTGTATTCTTCGTTGTAGGTCTGCTTTGAGGGTCCATGTTTCGTATGCGGAAGATGAAGATGACAAGGGAGCGCAGCAACCTTACCTTGGAGTGTAGACTAATCATCCTGTCTTTCCAAATGGGTTTTATAAAACCTTGTCAAGGCAGCAGTTGTTTTTGCGATCCTGTAGAGGACTTACTGTCGGGATCCTTTGTCTGATACAATGGCTCCTAAATATTTGCAGCTATGCACTGTGTTGAGGGATTGGTCTTGGACTTTGATGCCATTGGTGTTGTTGGTCATCATGTGGGTCTTCTCTGCACTTATTTCCATTCCATAAGCTCTGGAGGTGGTGTCAAGCCTCTGTACCAGCTGTTCTAGCTCTTGTTCCTCTCCAGCCAATCCATCAATGTCATCCGCAAAACGGAGGTTGGAGATTGCTTTACCCTGTAACGACGGGGTTTTATGTATTAAATTAAATATTTATATACATGTATATACTACGTTTAGTCTAATGAAGTGAGTGTGTGCGTGTGGCTGTCTGATGCTCAGTATAAAGGTGTATGTTCTATCTCTGTTTACTATACTCTTTCATCCACCACCACACACGTGCTTACAAACAAGGACAAAGACTACACAGTTATCTCTCTTTGCCCTGTGTTCAAGTATTTCTCATACATTCATGAACATATACATTAAATCATTCACATACATTAAATCATACAATTCTTTTCAGCATACAAATAAATTCATACAGATAATAATTAAGTGGCCTATAGGCTATTTATGGATTCAGCACTAGCAAAGTCACTTGCTACCACAGAAGTTGTTGTCTCTTCCTCGAGACGTCACTCGTCTCTACTCTTCATACTAATGTCGACACAGTCACAATATCACATCCACGACTTGACTTGACGGAGATTCGTGTACTGAATAGTGATTTTCAATGACAGTACTTACAGATTTAGAATATTCCTAGGCGTGGAATTATCAACCACACTAGGAGACAGAGGCTACACTGGAGGACACTGGATGCGGTCCTGTAGCCGAAATCTGTAGGCTTACTTCGTCCCCGTTGCTGCACGTCTGCACCAGTGATGGTTGACGAAGGAGAGATGAAGGCGTTGATGGTATTCACATCCGGTCACTCAGACGATGCTATAAGGACCACTTCATCAGCCACATACCAGGGGGTTTTCGCTCCGTACCGGCCCGCTGTATACAACATTTATACAATTGTAAATTTTCGCTCTTATACTTAAAGAGTCTGTATGTGTCTTTGACACATTATTATAATTCCGAGTGCTTGAGATCATTTCCTTTGTAGAATGTCTTCTCTATGCCACCATACTATCCTATCCTATCCTGTCCCATAACCCGAAGGTCGTAGGGGCACCACAGATGATCGCTTAACCAGCATACTCCATCTTTCTCTCTCTGCCACCATACTACTAGTCACTATTGTCACAATTCTTATGACAATTCCTATAGCCACTTTAACACTGTGCACACATTGCGTAGCCTACACACAATGGATTATTAGCCAAATATTACAATCACAGCTCACCTTCAATTTATAACATATTACTGCACATTCATTCATCATTAGATATATACAAATTATACAACTGAATTACATTCCTATTTCAGCCCCATATCTTCACATATGAATGAATACAACATGGCATCATAGTTATAAACTGTATCCCATATAATAATTACATGATCAAATAAGTATTGACACGAGTTATCGTACTTCTCTCAAACATGGGTTCTTCTGCACTTATGTTCCTATCATATGTTCAAACAATTCTACGTGTCCACAACTCTGTGTTCCTAAATATCCTAATAGATAGCTCACTGTGCATACAGCTCTATGTTCCCAGAGCTCTACTCCAACAGCTCCGAGTTCAAACATACAGATGCTGGAATCTTTCTACAGATAAGGGTTTTCTACTAGGGATTTCACAAGTTATGGGATCAACATCGTATCTGAAAACTGACAACACATGGATAAAGAGTAGGAAGATGGATGAAGTGGAGAAGAACATGGAGAGGAGGAGGAGAATGACGAAGAGCCGTCAGAATAAGAAGAAGAAGTAGACGAAGAGGAAGATCATGCTGATGATGAGGAGGAGGATTAGGAGGAGGACATGTCGATGACAACAACGATGATGATGATGAAGCTGCTGCTGATGATGAGGAGGAAGAGGAGGAGAAACCATCCGGTGAGACAGATTTAAAGTATAGGAGGAAGATGACGATCATGATGATGATGAAGAGGAGGAGAAGGATGAAGATGTTGATGATGGTTTAGGAAGAGAAGAATGAAGAGGAGGAGGAGGAGAAGAAGAAAGAGGAGGAGGACGACGACGACGACGATAGACGGATCTAGTGTTTTGCTATGTGTCCGAGTGCATGTGTGTCTTGTGGGCTTGCCCAAAAGTTACGCACTTCAAAAAGGTCATTACAATATAACTGACAAGGGAATACAATTCAGAGAATAAAGATTTACACAAAGTTGAGTTGAAAACAGTGACCCACTAAAACAGCACAAATGTCAGTAGCGATCCTGTAAAGCATACATGTCAGCAAAGCTTTATACACACAGGTACAACCAAGAAACGTGGACTATTAAATACACTCCACAACTATAAGATGTCAGCAGTCAATCATGAAACAATCAATACAATTCAATATGGAGAGCTGTAATTGATCAGTAACACCTATGTAAAACCGGTCAGTTTTGTCATTGTGGTCGTAGATTTTGTCCGTTTTATAGTTTTTGTAAGTTTTTCCTTTTATATTTTTGGTAGCTTTTTGGGGGTCCGTTTTAAAAATTTCGTAGATTTTGACCGTTTTTGTAGTTGAAGTAAATTTGGACTGTTTTGCAGTTTAGGTTAGGTTAGGTTAGGTGAGTAGATTAAAGTCCCGCGTCACATGAGCGAATAGGAGACTGGGAAGGGGGGGGGAGGGGGGGGATCGGGTTCTTAGTAAGTACCGAATGCAAATACAATTGCAGTTTAAGTAGATTTTGGCCGTTTTATAGGAGAAAGCCGAAAAAAGAGGTGGTAGGACAACATTCGAGAATGGACTGGCTTGACACTGAGCGAAGCCATGAGGGTTGCTGAGGAGAGAGAAAGATGGAGTATGCTGGTTAAACGATCATCTGTGGTGCCCCAACGACCTCAGAGTTACGGAACAGGATAGGATAGGATAGGATTATAGATTTTTTTATGTTTCATAGATTGTGTAGGTTTTGACCGTTTTATAGTTTCAGTAGATTTTGCCATTTTATAGTAGGGGTTGTTTTTATTTTATTTTATAATTTACATCTTTTTGCGTGTGGGGGTGGAGAAAGGGTTGTAGGGGTGTAGATTTTGGCCGTGATATAGTTAGGTAGGTTTTGAACGATGTATAATGTTCGTATATTTCAATAATAATAATAATAATAATAATAATAATAATAATAATAATAATAATATTAATAATAATAATAATAATAATAATAATAAAATAACAACAACAACAATAATAATAATAATAATAATAATAAAAATAATAATAATAATAATAATAATACTGGATGCTATATACGCGCCTTTCCCCAAATCAGTCATGCTCAAAGAGCGGCGATCTGTACCAACATACACGCTCACCTGTCGCATCCACACTCACACACACACAACAAATACACATCCATCACTCGAACAGGTGGTGTAAAGGCAGGAAGATCGCTATTGGAAGACGGAAAGAAATTCGAATTTTTATTTTTGAAATTGTATATTAACTGCGTCCAGTAACAGTATTTTTCTTGTTTTCGTTTCTTCATGGTCATTGTTATAGGTTTTGTATTAAAACACTTTCGATTTATAGTTGATTTTGTTGTTTTAATAGATTTGCTCCTTTCATAGTTTTTTCCCCGTTTTATAATTGTAGTAGATTTGTCCCGCCCCCTCCCTCCTCTCCTTCCCTCTGGTTTCGTAGTTCCAGTACATTTTCTCACATTTTATTACATTACTTTCACAGAGTAAAAATATTTTGCTTTTTTTTTCAATAGATTTTCCACATTTCAGTCTGGCACCCGATTTTGCTGTGTGGTACATCGTAATACATTTTACCCGCTTTAGCAATGGCTTGCAGTTGGGAAAATGTTGCTCCTGTACAGTTTTAATAGGTCACATGTTGATTTTGCGCTTAATCTTCATAGCATTCACTGCCCACATTTATCAATCAAAGCAGTGAGAATTATGGCCACAGGTGTTACCTGTAGGCTTACCGTACACAGATATGCAAATTGCAAGGTAATCCGGCAGCAGGTGTAAATTCGCTTGACCCCCTAGTGGGCCGAACGGTAAAGTGAAAAGGGAACCAGACATTATGAGGCTCGTGCCGCATCACCGAATCCCTCTCACCTATTGCTGACCACACGTGAGGGTCTTTTTTTCGGAGACGCACTAACGGGGATCCCCTGTGGACCCACGTCGCTGACCAGTTTTATGATCGCTGTAGCACGACGACGGAGTAGGGAATTAGATACCCCTGGTATTTCGCTGTTGTGACATTCCGTAGCGAATGGGCATTCCTAAAGCAGTGAGTACAACTCATGAATACCGGTTTTCGCTGCACATGTATAATAACAGAGCACCCGAGTTTGATCTTAAGGCCAAACAGAAATATATAGTGTAGTGTTCTGACGATTAGTGCTTCATGAGAAAATAAAGATTACTGCAGAAATACCACCAAGGTTTTGTTATATATCTTTGGCGTTTTTGCTGCTCATGGAGACACAACTGAACCATCTTTACAAACAAATAAAATCTTAATTTCGATTATTCATAAGCTTCGTCAAACATAAGCACTGCTTCTCTGGGCACGCTTTGGGTGGCTATGAAGTTGCGGCGACAAATTAACACATTGAACCAGGGCATAGATTAAGGGGAAACTATTTGTGAAATATATGCGACACCTTGGAGGATGAGCACTTCTGTAGGACTTCACAAGGGACGCGATTTCTTCCACCTCTCTCAGACAGAGAGAGAAAGAACATGATTGTAATCCCGTTCAGTTCTCTCCAAATTGAGAAGGCTTTACTTAATCCAGCCACCAATAAACGAGTGCGTGCTACGAGTAATCTGCCCCTGCGCCCGACATAATGATACCACAAAAGTAGCAGCCCCTGTTGTTTATGATCAGGTCGCGGTATGTAGTTACTTTAGTTAACATCCGCGCCTAATCTCTATATATAGAAGAGGAACCGAAAACACAGTGTTACCAATGAGGATTTGCAGTCAAAGTTGACAGTACCAACATGCCCCATACTTTAAAGTTAAGGTGAGAGCATACTTTCCTTCACTCTATATATGAGCATCACTATTGTCACACACTTTGCTCTCCAATAGTAGTCATCCTTATGTAGAGTGGAGGGAAGTATTCCACAAAGACTCTGACCTTGCCTTCAACGTATAAGGCAGTGTCATACTGTCAACGCTGATGGGAAATGCTCATTGGGAATGAACACTGAGTTATTGGTTCATGTTCTACGTCATCATCCAATGTTGGAAACGCTCGCTCTCTCACCCCCGTTGGGGCGCCGGGGGCTTCAGTATAAATAGTATCCCCACTTTCTGGAAATTTAGTGCTTTAAATTCCCACTGTCGCCGTCTTTCTCATTTGTTCTTTCTCATTCCTACTCTGTTCTATCAATCTGCTATACTATATATTTTCTTCTTCTTCGCTAGACCAGTCACCTACCTTTTTTCCTGAAAACTCTTCCGGGACAAAACTCCTTTTTTGTGTATGAGGTCTGTTGGATCAGCTTGGGAATATTGGACGCTTTCTGCCAGGTGGCTTCCTATGATGTTATTATTTAGCAACATAGGCATTTTATATGTGTTTTGTTGATAATTTATAATGACGTTTGTATTCTATTTTGTTTTTGTAAACGGGGGTTCGATAAATTAGAGTACAGCCTCAGCGTCCCCTGCGTGGGATGTCTTTATTGTAAAGTGACTGGCTGGTGGAGAGCTTTCAGTTTTACCACTAGGGTTGTTTCAGCAGATCTTTTATGCGGATCAGGGGTTGTCCGGTCCTGAATTGGCTTGGAAGAGTCCGCTGGACCTAAAGCAATAATCATGTAATGTAATGTAATGCTCGCTCTCTCTACATTTTATATGGAACTACTCCAGAAGAGTGGCACTAGCTGACTGGAATCATTATGTGGGTAATGTATCAATTCATCTCCTAAAGTAAAGCGCACTTACCATGTACCTGCTCTAAGAGTCAAGGAGGTGGCTAAAATGGGGATCGAACTCGAACTACCCCATGTGAAGGCACCCCCAGCTTGCTGCATCCTGCTTCCTTCCCAACGCTTCTGGGCCATTGACCCATGCTGACTGACCTGCATTACACAATACACAATCCATTGTTGTCCCCATAAACATTACACACAGGTTTTCTGTGTAGTGTCCATCTGCCTATACACATTAAAAACAATGACATTACATTATTATAGCAACACAGCATTGAAAATAAATAATGATGTTGACATTTGCATTGACTAAAAACTTATCAACAATGACACTATCATATACAGAGGATAAATGTTATCCAACTTGTACACACACACACACTCACACCCAAACGCACATTCACACGCAGAGCCAATTGAGACACGCGTGACACTCTTCAATATATATAATTATAGGTGGCGTGCTCACGTGAGCCTGGCAGAAAGACGGGTTCTTATCGTGTTACTGAAGCGACATTTTGGGGATTTGTAACACTGCATCACGAGTCATTTTAGAAAGTCTACTCCTGTAACGTTGAAGAGAAGAAAAAGTACTGTATACGAAACTTGATATGGATTAGATTTAGAATGATACTGATTTGTTTGATAGTGGCTGGATATTACATAAATATATGTAGGTAATAAGTATAACATTGGTCAAGTGTAAGGTGTGGCGTGATGGGTGCAGAGGATTCACTGCCTGCCCTCTAAACCTCACTCTTTACGTTTAAACCTTTATCGCCCAACTAGGCGCACCAACGTATCCCAGAAACCACAACGCTTTGGCGCCCCAAGGCCTTGCTAGATGGCGTTAGATCACCCTATCCCAAACTACAACGCTTTGGCGCCCCAAGGCCTTGCTAGATCACCATATCCCAAACCACAAACGCAGCCGACAATGCGATCATCATGCTCACATCAGAGTGGACTCGCACAAACTCCTGCTGGTGGACGATTAACCTCCATCGTAAAACGGTATGCTGACATGGGTTTTCACTGTTTCGGTCTATACTGTCCTGACCAAGCATGCGCCGAATTACACATGATGCCTGTGCCATAAATGACCTGGACAGACCGATTTAGGTAAATCGACTATTCTTTGATATTCTGTTCGGTCTTTCAGGTAAAGGCGAAGAAATCGAATGGACAGTTCTGAAATGTCTGATTGTTTGTTTTTATTTGTCTACAGTTCGTGCGAATCTCTCTCTCTCTCTCTCTCTCTCTCTCTCTCTCTCTCTCTCTCTCTCTCTCTCTCTCTCTCTCTCTCTCTCTCTCTCTCTCTCGTTCGCTCGATTCCAGCAGCGATATCTGTAGGATTTAATGTTAAGCTCGTTGCATTACTTATTTCCAGTGCATTTGGAATGAGACAATCTTGTCAAAAAGAACTTGTCCCTCACAAAATGAAATAACCTGAGACACTGCGCCCCTACTCCTTCGGATGAGAGTATAAACCGAGGTCTAGGCGGTGCCCGCGCGCATTCCACCGCATGCTTTAAAAATCCTGACGCTGATGTCATGCAGGCTACACAAATATACCCAGCAAACACCAGCTTCCTTTTCCCCCATATTTGGTCGCCCAGGATTGCGCCACCAGTTGTTTGGGCGGCAGCTTGAGTTAGGACCTTGTCGTCCAGCGTCTCTCTCTCCAAAAGAGTTGGAAAAGTGCTAAGATTATATAAGAATGATTAAGAACCTGATAAGCGGCCTTGAGCTGCAGGTTTTTTGTGGAATTGCGCTAGAAACGTACTTGGTGATGATGATGATGATGATGATGATGATGATGATGATGATGATGATGATGATGATGATGATGATGATGATGATGATGATGATGATCATCATCATCTAGAGTCTTTCATTTCAGATATGGCGGATTTTGCTGAAGAAAAGCTTCTTAAGGTGCTGAAAGATGATCAAGCCTTTGCACATTGCATAGGTTTGGTGTTGGTTTTTTTTCAATTAACACGCGGGAGGAAGAAGAAGAAGAAGAAGAAGAAGAAGAAGAAGAAGAAGAAGAAGAAGAAGAAGAAGAAGAAGAAGAAGAAGTAAAAGAAGAAGAAGAAGAAGAAGAAGAGAAGAAGAAGAAGAAGAAGAAGAAGAGAAGAAGAAGAAGAGAAGAAGAAGAAGAAGAGTAGAAGAAGAAGAAGAAGAAGAAGAAGAAGAAGAAGAAGAAGAAGAAGAAGAAGAGAAGAAGAAGAAGAAGAGAAGAAAAAGAAGAAAAGAAGAAGAAGAAGAAGAAGAAGAAGAAGAAGAAGAAGAAGAAGAAGAAGAAGAAGAAGAAGAAGAAGAAGAAGAAGAAGAAGAGAAGAAGAAGAAGAAGAAGAAAAAGAAGAAGAAGAAAAGAAGAAGAAGAAGAAAACAAGAGAAGAAGAAGAAGAAGAGAAGAAGAAGAAGAAGAGAAGAAGAAGAAGAAGAGAAGAAGAAGAAGAAGAAGAAGAAGAAGAAGAAGAAGAAGAAGAAGAAGAAGAAGAAGAAGAAGAAGAAGAAGAAGAAAAGAAGAAGAAGAAGAAGAAAAGAAGAAGAAGAAAAAAGAAGAAGAAAAAAGAAGAAGAAGAAGAAGAAGAAGAAGAAGAAGAAGAAGAAGAAGAAGAAGAAGAAGAAGAAGAAGACCCAGACCGTCAAAGAAGAATAAAAAGAAGAGATACTGAGCACACCTTTGGGCTGTCAAAATATTTGTGTTTGCCTTATCAGCAGGGGACCTTAACGAGAAGGAAATGGGATATTTCATGTCAGCATTGTCGACATCCCATCCCCACCCTCAACCCTTTTCTTCGCTGTGTAACAAATTTTTGTAGCAAGCCTTTTCAAGAAAAAAAAAAGCATTGTTGTACCTTTCCTGTAACCATGCCCTCGGGGTTTTCTTTCAAAGGATAACAATAATGTCGAAGTCCGTTTCAAGAAAATAAAAGAAGAAGAAGAAATTATTGCGGATCTGCTCCGTGTGGTCGTGAACCGACCGTCTGTCCGCCTTTGATAACTAGAACAGTCCTTACATGGAAAACTACAAGATCTTATTGCATTCAGTCCAGTTTGATGGCGTTGATGGAAGGGGGCGGGAGGGGGGGGGGAAGCGATTCTTCGTCGCAGTGACGATCTCGGCGTTCACTTTAAGGGATGGAGTGGTGTGGTTAGGGAGCTGAACGCACGCAGATAACTGCAGATACACACTTGTGAAACTAAAAGCTAAATCCAATTCACCCCAAAAGGATACCAGATATCAACAATACACGGTTTATCCATACTCGTCAGTACAACTTGAACAGCTGGTAAGGCGCTACATAACAACAATCCTCCTCCTCCTTATTGTCTTTGCTGGTGTTGTTGTTGTTGCTGTTGTTGTTGTTGTCTTCTAATTCTTCTTAACTTAAAGTTCATCTGATCAATACAAAAAAGTGAAACAACAATTAAATCTTCTTTTTCTTCTACAAATTCTACTACTACTATTACTTAACTTAAAGTTCATCTGATGAATAAAAAACCGATACAACAATGCAATAATGAATCATTAAAACAATTAACCTTTTCAATCGTGTTCCCATTTTCAGATCTGGTTTCAGGCATTTATTCTAACCATTGTAAAAGAAAAATCCGTTATGTAAGGTTACTAATATGACTAATGATGACGTCTTATTATTAGTCGTCTCTTCCCTCCCTCCTTCAATCTCCCTTTCTCTCTTTGTATTTTATCATCATCATCATCATCATCATCATCATCATCATCATCATCATCATCATCATCATCATCATCATCATCATCATCATTCTTCTTTTCTATTTTTACGTCTCTTACTCCTCCTCCTTCTCATTCTCCGTATTCTCTTTTCTTCTGCTACAAGGATACTAGTATTACTACTACTAACTACTGCTAACTCCTACTGCTAACTACTACTACTAACTACTATTACTAATTACTACTACAAACTACTGCTAATGACTACTACTAACTACTACTACAAACTAAGACTACTTCTACTACTAACTACTGCTAACTACTACTACAAACTACTACTAATAATTACTACTACTATTACTACTTACTACTACTACTACTACTACGAAGTACTACTACTACTACTACTACTACTACTACTACTGCTGCTGCTACTACTACTACCAGTTAATCAAGCATACGGGGCTTGCTGAATTGACCAGGTCAAGAAGAAACAGTGTGGTGACCACCCTGATCACATTTCACAGCTTTTCACACGTTTAACAAAACAGCAACACCCCGCTCCGCAGGCGTCAACAACAAAAGAAACATCCCTCACACACAAATGCTACAATGATACGGCCAATACTATGACATGACCCTCGCCCACACGGGGAAATAACTTGCCAACTTTCATCAGTCCTGTATACAATACAATAATACAATACAATGCAGTACAATACAATTTATTCATCCCCGTACGAGCAGTTACGGTGGCAGCATGCTACTCAACACTCCTAGTTTTCTTCTGCAAGAAATAGTGCTCGGCAAAGCGAAACACACACACATATTTGCAATACATCACAACTGTGTGTGTGTGTGGGGGGGGGGGGGGGTATTTAAGAATGTAGGAATGGGAAAGTGTTGGGGTTTTTTTACGGAAAGAACGCAAACTTCTTCTAAAAATGTAAGAATCTAATGCAAAATTGGCTCTTTCCGTCTAAAACGTTGAGGCGACGAAATAGGTCGAATTTTCTTCAAAATCTCCGAAAATTGACTGTATTTTCTCCGTCCCGGATAGAGCACTCCTGTGTACTTAAAACACTCTCATGCACTACAACTGCACTCCCATGCACTAAAAGAGCACTTCCGCGCACTTAGAAAAAAGTGGAGTCCTGGAAAAAAAAGTGGGTTCCAAGCAAATAAACCCATTTGTTACTAGAAATGACAAGGCCTGAAACCCATTTGTGCGTTTGTTCAAGTGCACACACACACGCACGTTTATTGCTGTGTTTCAGCTCCTGATCCAAACTCAATGAAATAGCCCATCTCTCTTTGCTCATTTTGTGTTTATGTTACGTTATTTTAGTTTAGTTTAGGTTAGTCGATCTAGTTCAGTTTTCATTTGGTTGTTGTTTTTTTCCTGTTACTTATTTAGTTTTTATTTCGTTTTATTTAAATGGCATTGTTACTTATGTTTTAATTATGTTTTGTGTGTATGCGAGAGAAAGTGAGAGAGAGTACGCGTGCGTATGCGTGTGTATATGTGTGCCTGTTCAAACGCGCGAGTCTGAATGTGTGTGTAGTTTTGAATGTGTGTGCATTGCCTTTATCACCTTGGTGAAAAAAAAGACGTTAAAATAAACAAAAACAATCAACAAACCATTTCATTTTGCTGATCGAAGAGAGCAGCTTTAATGTTCAAGAAATAAGTCAGTTATATAAATACTCCTGCCTCGGACTTAACAAACAGGAATGAGAAGATGGGCTGTGTGGTTTAAATGCCACGTGGCAGCAGGTTGCAGTCCGAGGGGTCAGGAGAGCTGGCTTCTTCGGCGGAGAGGTCGTTCCAGTCCCTGATGGGGCTGAGTGGTGTGGTGCCGCTGCAGCACTGAATAGCTAAGTATGCTGCAGTCCATGCGGACAGCATAGCTGAGGACAGCCGAGGTTTACGGTGGTCGCCTTGCCCTCGTCCCTACGCAGTGTGCTCGGACAATCATTCAATCAAGTCGTCAACATTGGTGCGAAACCTGCAAGATTTTATTTATTTTTTTTATTTTATTTACTTTATTGTCCCTTTTTCATAGGGAAATTCTGGGCCGCCTCCCCTGGGGAAAGCGTAGTCGCAGCCTGTGGCGCGCCCAAACCCAACCCATTTGTTGTGATTTTGAAATTTTGGTTTGAAAGATGGTTTTGTTGTTGTTTGTGGTGGTGGTGATGATAATGATTATGATGAGGAGGAGGAGGAAGAGGGTGATATTGATGATGATTAGTGTGGAAACAGAAAAACGTGGGAGGTAGGGGAGGATGGGATCAGGAGGAGGAGGAGGAGGAGGGAGAGCGAGAGAGAGAAAACGAGAGAGAGCGAGCAAGAGAGAGAACGAGAGGGAGCACAAAGAGAGAGAGAGAGAGAGAGAGAGAGAGAGAGAGAGAGAGAGAGAAAGAGAGAGAGAGAGTGTGCGTGTGTCTGAATATAACGTTTAGAAAGAACATGGATTTGCAATCCAATCGATATTCATTACTAGGAATGCGTTGATTTGTTTGTAGTTGGTTGCGTGCAGACACGCTAGTGTTGTCGCTGTGGCCAATGATTTTACTGATTAATTATTACTTGATTGACTGATTTGCGTTATGTATATGTTAGTTTTCTGATACTTAGACCTGTTTATCAAACGGAGGTTGATATAATTAAGCGTGGCCAAATGTAGAGTTTACCGTCAATTTTCCGGAACTGATCGGAAATTTGCATACCCTTTTCAACGGGGAAAATCCAAAATTCTGGGGGTCATATTAGGAGCATGTACGTCGATTCGCGCATCGTTTTGCGCATTCATAATTGTATTATTACGAAAAGATACGGAATAAAATTTTAAGACAAATTTTGATATTTAGCATTAGGATTACAGTTAGTTAGAATTTGGATTAGGATTAGGTTTAGAGTCTATGGCTAGTGTTAGTGTTAACTGTAATCGTAGGCCTAGACTAGACCTATTTTCACCAGCACAATTTCGGTATTTTCACCCTCTGTAGTTCTAAACATTCGCATGAAAGATGAACAAACCTGGCGTAGCCTAATAAGAAACAAATGACGTCACAGTCAGTGTTCTAAAATCTCCCATCTGTTACTATCTCCAGAAAAACTACCTCTGTCACTTCGCATTCTGCGAATCTCTCTCTCTCTCTCTCTCTCTCTCTCTCTCTCTCTCTCTCTCTCTCTCTCTCTCTCTCTCTCTCTCTCTCTCTCTCTCTCTCTCTCTCTCTCCCCGCACTCCAGCATCTAAATTTACATCATTTACAATAAAAATTAAATACACATTAATTGTTAATCCTGTTAATTAATATTAGCAACATTAATTTGATATCAATTGTTTGAAAATGATTTTATCTAATGACGACTTTGTTTATTTGTTATTGTTCCATGATGTGAATGTTATAACCTTGAGTTGTATTTAATAGTAATTGTTAAAGCCCCAAAGGCAAGATGTAAAAAAAACGCATCCGGCGCTTACTCTTTTACCCTTGCAAAATAAAATTGTTATCTTATCTTATCTTATTTTATCTTATCTTATCTTAACTTATCTTATCTCTCCCTCTGTCTCTCTCTCCCCCTCTGTCTCTCTTTCCCTCTCTCTATCTCACCTCTCTCTCCTCCCCCTCCCCCTCCTTTGTATAAGACTGAACATTGATGTTTAACGTCCATTCCATCCATTGACGATATGGCAGACGGGGATATACCCTCCAGGAAAGAAGAGATAAGGACCTAAATCAACACTGAACCACATGAGCAATCATATTGCTTAGATGGACAGTGAAAATTGGCCACTTTTATCTTGCGCACCTAACCTTAGCTGCTTCTTTGTTTGTTGGTGTTGTTTATTATAATTATCACCTAACCTTAGCTGCTTCTTTTTTTGTTTGTTGGGGTGGTTTATTATAATTATCACCTCGCACTTTTGTTCGAGAGGTTGAAACCAAGGCAAAGGCATTGTGCCATATACGAGGTCATAACCAAGGAACAAAGGTTCACGACCAGGACAAAAACCTTTCACTCCAGCCACTAGAACACATAACCTGGGCACAGGTCGCACGTCATTTGCGAGTTCGTACCACGAGGTGACATTAAACCTGGGTGAAGGAGTCTTGACATTCTTGAGGTAATGACCTCGTTTAAGTCTTTAAGTCATCACCCGGGCAAAAGATGCAAGACTACGTCACGTCATTCGCGAGGTGATAACCAGGACAAAGGTTTGAACCTATTAGTGAGGTTGTAACCTGGGTGAAGACCACGCTTCAATCAAAGTCCTAACTTGGTGAAAAAGCTGTTTGTGATATTATTACTATCAATCCATACTTAGGATGCACATCATTATGGTATGATTGCGTGTACAAAAAACATTAACATAACATAAAGTCTGATTGGTTAACAAAAATAAAAGTTTAAAAGCCCCAAGTTGAAGAATGTTTGTATTTTTGGCAAAACAGTTTTCTCCTAATATTTGACGTTTTTGTTTTTACATTAAACAATGATAAAGTGGGCTTTAGTTGCTCAAACCAACAGCCAAAGTTTGAATTCTCCATGTCTGTACTACCCCTTGGGGTCATGAGCAATCTTGCCACTGTAGATTGTTCTAACCTATAAAGGGAAAAGTGAAAGCCCCAGTTGAAAACCTGTCTTGCCTTTGTAGGCATGACTGTTTCACTGCGGCAACAGTTCCCCCCCCCCTCCCCCGTTGGAGTGCCGGGGGTTTCAGTATATATAGTATCCCCACTTTCTGGAAATTTAGTGCTTTAAATTCCCACTGTCGCTGTCTTCCTCATTTGCTCTTTCCCATTCCCTCTCTGTCCTATCACTCTGCTATACTATCTTCTTCTTCGCTAGATCAATGACCTACCTTTTTTCTTGAAAACTCTTCCTGGACAAGACTCATTATTTGTGTATGAGGTCTGTTGGATCAGCTTGGGAGTGTTGGACGCTTTCTGCCGGGTGGTCACTAGGGCTTCCTATGATTGTATTATTTAGCACTATAGGCATTTTATATGTATGTGTTTTGTTGATGATTTATAATGATGTTTGTATTCTATTTTGTTTTTGTAACCGGGGGTTCGAGTAGTTGGGGTAAAGCCTCAGCCGTCCCCTGCGTGGGATGTCTTTATTGTAAAGTGACTGGCCGGTGGAGGGCATTCAATTTTCCCACTAGGGTTGTTTCGGCAGATCTTTTATGCGGATTGGGGGTTGTCCGGTCCTGATTTGGCTCGGAGGAGTCCGCTGGACCTAAAGCAACAATCAATCAATCAATCAATCATGTCTGTTCTGACAGGGGTTGATTTCCTCTAAGTTGAACGGCATATCAAAACGGTAAAAGACCGTCTAGTAGACATTGTTAGTGCTAGAGCGGTAGAGCGGCACATCAATACTGTAAAAGACCGTCTAGTAGACATTGTTAGTGCTAGAGCGGTAGAGCGGCCGCACCTATTAATAGCCACTAGAACTATTAAATTTTATTGATTAAAAAAACCAACAACTTTACTTTGGAATGAGATTTTTGTTGTTGTTTTGTTAAAAGCTTTTTTCAGTGAGGCAACACTCACTGTGCATTTTAAAGGGATCTGTGGCGGGGAGGTGGTCACAATGGATCATTTTAAAGGGATCTGTGGCGGGGACGTGGTCACAATGGGTCATTTTAAAGGGATCTTTCACGGGGACGTGTCAAAATGGGTCATTTTAAAGTATCTTTCACTTGAGGAAACCAAAGCAGTTTGGATTTGTCCCACAGCCGTAGGATCAGTGGGAGAACGTTCGCCTGGCACACCTGATGACCCAGGTTCCTATTCCGTGCTGGACAAGAAAAAATGTGGCCAATTTCACTGTCAGTATTTGCAGTATGATTGCTCTGGCGGTTCAGTGTTGATTTAGGTCCCTACCCTCTCTATCCTGGGATGGTTACCCCTGTCTGCCATATCGCCAATGGTGGGCGTAGACGTTAAACCTCAATGTTCATTCATGTGTGTGCGTGTGTATGTGTGTGTAGATTCCGCTGGACCTAAACCATTAACCATGTCATATAATGTGTGTGTGGATATTGCTTTCTTTCTCACTCGTGATCAGATGCGTGTGAACCAAAAACGAATTATTTATTTTGCTTTTGAGTCTCACTTGTGACGACCGGCACTTTACTTATTATCCGTTGGTAATAACGCGTTTACGACCACTCAGTTACGTGGCTAAAATTGTTGTGCTAGGTGTCAAAACTTAAGTCTTGCATTATATAATACATGCTAGACTAACATCGTCGATGAGCATTTTTAGTTTAGTTTTTTTATTATTCCTTTTTTTTTTATCTACCTGATTATTACTCACTTTTCCAACACAATAATGTGTACATTATAGTTCAGAATGCCTTGCCCACATCCTGGCCCCAAAGGGGCATCTTCTTCTTCTTCTTTCCCACCCTCTTCGCCTTCCCCCATTCTTCTTCTTCTTCTTCTTTCTCCTTACGTCACCTCGCATTTCTTTTCAAGATTTTGAACTCAGGTCCAAGACCTTATGTAATTAACGAGGTCGTACCCACGACAAAGAGTTCATGTTCTCCGCGAGGTCATAACCAGTGCAAAGACCTTCCACGTCTGCAGCCACAAAACACCCAAGACTACGTCATTCACAAGATCGTAACTCGGGGAAAATTGTCCACACAATTAATCCAGCGGCGATTTATTTTGAACTTTGTAAATAAATCGTTCTTATATCGCGCATTTTTTTTTAGCTCTAGAGCTGCTCAAGGCGCTGGCTGATACAGGAAATTAATCAAGCCGCCCGAGGCGCTTTTGCTGCGGAGCTATAATTAAAATCAACATTGTTGTTATCAATAGGTGCATAAGCCAACGAATGAATCGAATTATATTAAAGAAGGTTATTTTTGTTATAGCGTTTTATCCTTGTAGAACAATAGTGATTGTTAATTTTTAAATGACCTGTACTCTGGACTGTGTGTCTTTGGGACATTGCATTTTCCAGTTGGACTTGACTTTGTCGGATGTCTGATGTGTCGGGGTGTCGGATAGCGCAGTGATTGGAGCACTCGCTACTGTGTCGCAAATTAAGCACCGTCCAGTGCGGTTAGCACTTGGATGGGTGACCGCAACGTGAAGCTCATTTGCTCATGTTGTGTTTATGTTACGTTATTTTAGTTTAGTTTATGTTAGTCGATCTAGTTCAGTTTTCTTTTTTTTCTGTAACTTATTTAGTTTTTATTTCGTTTTATTTAAATGGCATAGTTACTTATGTTTTAATGGGGTTATAAATTATGTTTGTGTGTATGCGTGAGAGAGTGAGAGTGAGAGAGAGTACGCGTGCGTATACGTGTGTACATGTGTGCCTGTTCAAACGCGCGAGTCTGAATGTGTGTGTAGTTTTCAATGTGTGTGTATTGCCTTTATCACCTTGGTGAAAAAAAGACGTTAAAATAAACAAAAACAATCAACAAACCATTTCATTTTGCTGATCGAGGAGAGCAGCTTTAATGTTCAAGAAATAATTCAGTTATATATATACTTCTGCCTCGGACTTAACAAACAGGAATGAGAAGATGGGAAAGAAAGAAAGCGCGCCCGCATACACACCCACAAGCACACACACACACGCACGCACGCACACTGAAGAACTGTTAATTTCACTATAGAAGATATTACAAACGTTCAATGAAAAAACAAAAATATGTGTTGGAATGCCTATAAAGCGAAGTACTTGCTCCCTTCTTTAAATTTCGCCAATGATTTTGGGTAGAAGAGACAGACACAGAGACATGGCCAACGGGAGAAAAGCAGACAGGCTTTATCAAGAGAAAGAGAGAGAGAGAGAGAGAGAGAGAGAGAGAGAGAGAGAGAGAGAGAGAGAGAGAGAGAGAGAGAGAGAGAGTTGCAAACCAACATAAGGTAACGATTGTGATTGGGTTGAGATGTAGAAGGACCGCTGGACCTCTAGAAGTGTAGCTGTCTTTTGTCCAGTTACTGAAGGGCCTGTTGTTTGAGGTGTGGCCTGGACCATTGTGTCCTTTGTCCGGAAACAGCAACAACACCCGCTTGACCACCTCTTTTGTCACGGGCGCACGGTTCTAAACACAGAGACGGATATGGATACTGTAGCTATTTCATTGTGTAGGTTTTTTTGGGGGGGAGTTAAAGAGAGAAAGATGGGGGTGAGGAGAGATTGAAGGACTGAAACTTGGAAGGATGGGAGAGAGAGAGAGAGAGAGAGAGAGAGAGAGAGAGAGAGAGAGAGAGAGAGAGAGAGACAGACAGAGACAGAGACAGAGACAGAGACAGAGACAGAGAGGCAGAGAGAGAGACAGAGACAGCGAGACAGAGAGACAGAGATAAGACAGAGAGATAAGACAGAGAGACGGACAGAGACAGATAAAGAAAAACAGAGAAAGAAAAACAGAGAAAAGAAGAAGACACACACATATACACAAACACGCACACACACACAAACAAACGCACTTAATGTATGAATGTATGTAACCATGGATTTTGGTTTTAATTTAAAAGAACACCGAAAAATCTATCTATAACTCCCTTCAAAAGCTTGATAGAAGGTCTCAATGACCACCGCTTTAATGGTCAAGGTCTGATTGACCAGTAGAAGAAACAATGTGACTGATTTACAGCCACTTCTGCCAAGACGTAGGCCTACAAAGGGAATCACGGCCACACTTTGTCCGCTCGTAGGTATTGTACTTTGAACGTGAGAGTTCCGTTACATTCTTTTGTAACTAAGATATTTTGTTATAGTTCGGGGGCATCAGTTTTGTACTTGGGCCTAAATCAGATATGCAGAGGGACGGACGGGAGCATCAGTTTTGTAATTGGGCCTAAATCAGACATGCAGAGGGACGGACGGGAGCATCAGTTTTGTAATTGGGCCTAAATCAGACTTGCAGAGGGACGGACGGGAGCATCAGTTTTGTAATTGGGCCTAAATCAGATATATGCAGAGGGACGGATACGCATAAACAATTTTTTTAAAATATATTAATTTTTCAATATTTAGGATTCATCGTGCACAGATTTGCAAAAATCTTGATTTTTTTCTTTGGTTGGGAGGGGTGGGGGGGGGGGAATACATAGACTCACATTGCTATGCATGCCAGTCAAAAAATGGCAAAATGTCTCACACTTTTATAGTCCTGTAGTTCTGATATGCATTCTGCTTTCCTCTTAAAAAAGAATACTGGATAATTGAGGCCTACCCCTTCTCCCTCGCCAAACCCCTCACAGAAATGTCAATGCACCAGGCAGTTGTATTTCACAACAAAGAAAAAAACAACAAAGGTACCGCCATCATTCGCCGTCCCCTAAAAGGCAGAGTGGTAAATGGATAATTTAGGCCTATCCTTTTTAAAGCCCAACGCTGTTGTTTTCTAATGCCTTTGTGATGGGAAAATGATCGTCGTTAAAGAACAAAGCCAAGTCGTAGATGTCTCATACGTTTGATCTGTGTAGAAGGCTAGTGATGGGATTATGGTCATTTCACAAGGCCCACAGAAGAGAGAAAGAGGGAGAGAGAGAATGGATAAAGGGAAGAAATGTTAAAGTGACAGGGAGAGGCCAACGCAGTGTGCAGGTAACATTGTCTTTTCCTGCGTTAACGGGAGGAGCCGAAGCGAGCAACAGAGGATGGAGACGATGGAAGACGAACAAAGATGTGAAAGACTTATGGCACTATAGTTCTCTCGTTAAACCGACTCTGCTAGTCTTTCTAGCAAACATACAAGCGGTCTTGGATGAATTGTCTGTACTCTTAACTCTCCTCACCTCTCTCATTCAACCCTATTCTCATCACATAATCCCCCTCCCTCCCCTCTCTCTCTCTCTCTCTCTCTCTCTCTCTCTCTCTCTCTCTCTTTCCGTTTATTTTAAGATTGAAGTATGGAGAGAGGGTGGGTGTCTAAAATTGTTGAAATATGGCTACGAAGATGATGGTTTGTGTGTGTGTGTGTGTGTGTGTATGTGTGTGCGTGCGTGTGTGTGTGTGCGTGTGTGTGTGTGTGAGTTATATGAATTCCAATTTAATGTTAATTTTTTTTTTATTTGTTAAGCGACAGATTTGAAGATTAGACTTTATAATTAGCCTAAATTCTTTATCCTCAATAAGAACAAGTTTCAAAGGGTCTCTCTTTCTTTCTTTCTTCTTAGGACAGCGCAAGATTAATATTGTTGATCGGAAGTTAGTTTAGGCCTGTGTGTATATGTATATCCGAGTGTATGTGTGCGTGTGCTCGCGCGATCACTGGTGTGTGCTTATGGATTGCGTGCATCTATATTCCTGTTATAAAATCTGTCAAGTCCCTCTATGCCTTTAAAACTAAAACATTACTCGCCTGCGGTTCGTTGTCCGGAGTCGGAGTTTTTTTTTTTTTAATTTGGAAAGGACTGCTCTATATTAATTAATTTATATTAACTACTTTATATATTCATTTATATTATTTTTCATTCCAAGCGTGCATAATTTTCACATCGTGTACATCGCCAGCGGCGGAGTCCGACGGACCGTCACACGGACCATTGGGCAGCACGATGACTTGCTCACAGTGGTGAGGAAACGGAGACTCCGATGGTATGGCCACGTTGCCAGATCATCAGGCCTTGCAAAGACCATCCTGCAAGGCACAATGCGAGGAGGTAGAAGAAGATGGAGACCGAAAAAGAGGTGAGAGGACAACATTCGAGAATGGACTGGCTTGACACTGAGCGAAGCCATGAGGGTTGCTGAGGACAGAGAAAGATGGAGTACGCTGGTTAAACGATCATCTGTGGTGCCCCTGTAACGTGCCGAAAGCGTCCCTGGCCCAAATTAACTCCCGGGAGTAAAACCAGGCCGTCCCAGATTTACTCCCGGGAGTTATTCTGGTCCTGGACCAGATTGACCCCCAGCCTGTTCCAAAATCACTCTCCGGTGAATGAAGATTACATAGGAACAATTGATGTTATGCACTCTACTGTGTTCCAGATCAGCCTCCCGGGAGTTAGTTTGGCGCACATTTTTCAGTACCAGAATGACTCCCGGGAGTTAAAGTGGGTCTGTCCTAAAACAGCCCCCCATGCAACAGAGAGTAAATCTGGGACTGGCCCAGATACACTCCCGGGAGTCATTCTGGGACAAATTTAGATGTGCCAAAATGACCCCTGGGGGGCTAATCTAGAACCGATGAGAGTCAGATTGGGTCAGGCCCAGACTGGCCCCCTCTAGCCTATTAAAAGGAGCAATTGAAGACTGCGTCAGTAATCTCATCAGAAAAAATCATGGGAGTAAAACGGGGACAAGACCAAAACAGGCCCCCTAACAAAATGCATGTAAAATACAATGAAAGGGGGAGTCAAATGGGACGTGACCAAAACCGCCCCCCCTATCCATTAGATGCAAAAAACACTGCACAGGAGAGTCAAACGGGGACAGGACCAATACCCCCCCCCCTACCAATCAGATGCAGAAAACACTGCACAAGGGAGTCAAACGGGACAGGGCTAAAACCGCCCCCCCCTATCCATCAGATGCAAAAAACACTGCACAGGAGAGTCAAACGGGGACAGGATCAAAACTGCCCCCCCCTACCCATCACATGCAGCAAACACTTAACTGGGGAGTCAAACGGGGACGGGATCAAAACCGACCCCCCCTCCCCCCACAACCCATCAGATGCAGTAAATACTGCAGAGGAGAGTCAAACGGGGATGGGATCAAAACCGCCCCTCCCCCTTACCCATCAGATGCAGCAAATACTGCATAGGGGAGTTAAACGGGGACAGGACCAAAACCGCCCCCCTATCAATCAGATGCAAAAAACACTGCACAGGAGAGTCAAACGGGGACAGGACCAAAACCGCCCCCCTACCCATCACATGCAGCAAACACTGAACCGGGGAGTTAAACGGGGACAGTACTAACCCCCCCCCCTACCCATCACATGCGGCAAACACTGAACCAGGGAGTCAAACGGGGACGGGACAAAAAAAACCGCCCCCCCCCCCCCCTACCCATCAGATGCAGAAAACACTGCACAGGGGAGTTAAACGGGGACAGGACCAAAACCGCCCCCCTATCTATCAGATGCAAAAAACACTGCACAGGAGAGTTAAACGGGGACAGGACCAAAACCGCCCCCCTACCCATCACATGCAGCAAACATTGAACCGGGGAGTTAAACGGGGACAGTACTAACCCCCCCCCTACCCATCACATGCGGCAAACACTGAACCAGGGAGTCAAACGGGGACGGGACAAAAAAACCGCCCCCCCCCCCCCTACCCATCAGATGCAGAAAACACTGCACAGGGGAGTTAAACGGGGACAGGACCAAAACCGCCCCCCTATCTATCAGATGCAAAAAACACTGCACAGGAGAGTTAAACGGGGACAGGACCAAAACCGCACCCTCCCCCCCCCTACCCATCAGATCCAGAAAACACTGCACAGGGGAGTTAAACGGGGTCAGGACCAAAACCGCCCCCCTATCCATCAGATGCAAAAAACACTGCACAGGAGAGTCAAACGGGGACAGGCCCAAAACCGCCCCACTACCCATCACATGCAGCAAACACTGAACGGGGAGTCAAACGGGGACGGGATCAAAACCGTCCCCCCCCCCCTTACCCATCAGATGCAGCAAATACTGCATAGGGGAGTTAAACGGGGACATGACCAAAACCGCCCCCCTATCCATCAGATGCAAAAAGCACTGCAAAGGAGAGTCAAACGGGGACAGGACCAAAACCGCCCCCCTACCCATCGCATGCAGCAAACACTGAACCGGGGAGTCAAACGGGCACGGGATCAAACCCGTCTCACCCCCCCCCCCCCCCCAACCAATCAGATGCAGCAAATACTGCATAGGGGAGTCAAACGGGGACAGGACCAAAACCGCCCCCCCCCCCTACCCATCAGATGCAGAAAACACTCCACAGGGGAGTTAAACGGGGACAGGACCAAAACCGCCCCCCTTTCCCGTCACATGCAGCAAACACTGAACCGGGGAGTCAAACGGGGACGGGTTCAAAACCGTCCCCCCCCTCCGCAACCCATCAGATGCAGTAAATACTGCAGAGGAGAGTCAAACGGGGATGGGATCAAAACCGCCCCCCCCCCTACCCATCAGATGGAGAAAACACTGCACAGGGGAGTTAAACGGGGACAGGACCAAAACCGCCCGCCTATCTATCAGATGCAAAAAACACTGCACAGGAGAGTTAAACGGGGACAGGACCAAAACCGCCCCCCTACCCATCACATGCAGCAAACATTGAACCGGGGAGTTAAACGGGGACAGTACTAACCCCCCCCCCTACCCATCACATGCGGCAAACACTGAACCAGGGAGTCAAACGGGGACGGGACAAAAAAAACCGCCCCCCCCCCCTACCCATCAGATGCAGAAAACACTGCACAGGGGAGTTAAACGGGGACAGGACCAAAACCGCCCCCCTATCTATCAGATGCAAAAAACACTGCACAGGAGAGTTAAACGGGGACAGGACCAAAACCGCACCCTCCCCCCCCCTACCCATCAGATCCAGAAAACACTGCACAGGGGAGTTAAACGGGGTCAGGACCAAAACCGCCCCCCTATCCATCAGATGCAAAAAACACTGCACAGGAGAGTCAAACGGGGACAGGCCCAAAACCGCCCCACTACCCATCACATGCAGCAAACACTGAACGGGGAGTCAAACGGGGACGGGATCAAAACCGTCCCCCCCCCTTACCCATCAGATGCAGCAAATACTGCATAGGGGAGTTAAACGGGGACATGACCAAAACCGCCCCCCTATCCATCAGATGCAAAAAGCACTGCAAAGGAGAGTCAAACGGGGACAGGACCAAAACCGCCCCCCTACCCATCGCATGCAGCAAACACTGAACCGGGGAGTCAAACGGGCACGGGATCAAACCCGTCTCACCCCCCCCCCAACCCATCAGATGCAGCAAATACTGCATAGGGGAGTCAAACGGGGACAGGACCAAAACCGCCCCCCCCCTACCCATCAGATGCAGAAAACACTGCACAGGGGAGTTAAACGGGGACAGGACCAAAACCCCCCCCCCATCACATGCAAAAACACTGAACCGGGAGAGTCAAACGGGGACGGGATCAAAACCGTCCCCCCCCCCTACCCATCAGATGCAGCAAATACTGCATAGGGGAGTTAAACGGGGACAGGACCAAAACCCCCCCCTATCCATCAGATGCAAAAAAACACTGCACAGGAGAGTCAAACGGGGACAGGACCAAAACCGCCCCCTACCCATCACATGCAGCAAACACTGAACCGGGGAGTCAAACGGGGACGGGATCAAAACCCGTCCCCCCCCCCCCAACCCATCAGATGCAGCAAATACTGCATAGGGGAGTCAAACGGGGACAGGACCAAAACCGCCCCCCCCTACCCATCAGATGCAGAAAACACTGCACAGGAGAGTTAAACGGGGACAGGACCAAAACCGCCCCCCTTTCCCGTCACATGCAGCAAACACTGAACCGGGGAGTCAAACGGGGACGGGTTCAAAACCGTCCCCCCCCTCCGCAACCCATCAGATGCAGCAAATACTGCATAGGGGAGTCAAACGGGGACAGGACCAAAACCGCCCCCCCCCCCTACCCATCAGATGCAGAAAACACGGTACAGGAGAGCCAAACGGGGACAGGACCAAAACCGCCCCCTACACAATTAGTTGTAACTACAAAACACTGCACAGGGGAGTCAAACGGGGACAGGATCAAAACCGCCCCCCCCTCCCTACCCACACATGCAGCAAACACTGAACAGGGGAGTCAAACGGGGACAGGACCAAAACCGCCCCCCCCTACCCATCAGATGCAGAAACACTGCACAGGGGAGTCAAACGGGGACAGGACCAAAACCGCCCCCCCACCCCCACCCATCAGATGCAGAAAACACTGCACAGGGGAGTTAAACGGGACAGGATCCAAAACCGCCCCCCCCTCTACCCACACATGCAGCAAACACTGCAACAGTCAAACGGGGACAGGACCAAAACCGCCCCCCCCTACCCATCAATGATGCAGAAACACTGCAGGGGAGTCAAACGGGGGACAGGACCAAAACCGCCCCCCCCGCGCACAGGAGTACAAACACTGCGTCCTTGCCCCAGACCCAACAAAAACACTGCACAGGGGAGTCAAACGGGGACAGGACCAAAACCGCCCCCCCTCCCTATCATCAAGAAGCAAAACACTGCACAGGGGAGTCAAACGTGGACAGGACCAAAACCGCTTCCTCCCCCCCTCTACCCATTAGATGTATACAAAACACTGTACAGGGAGTCAAAGGGGGGACAGGAAAACCGCCCCCCCCCTCTCCCTACTCTCAAATGCAGCAAAACTGCACAGGGATGTTTGTTATACGTGTTTAAAAAAACAAAAAAACAATGTATGTTTGATTTTTGAAAAAAACTTCAATACAGTTAGTTCAATATTAACTTTGTTCTCTGTTTTTTACCAGAGGTTTTAGATACTCCAGGGCCTGGACTTTGTACATTTTGGACGGAAACCGGTTTTTGCCCCCCTGTTTGACCCCCTGTGCAGTTTTATGTTCTGATGGGTAGAACGGCTTTTATTTTTGTCCGTTTGACTCCTTTTTGGAGTGTTTTCTGCATCTGATGTAGGGAGGATCGGTTTGGTCTGTGTCCCCGTTTGACTATGCAGTGTTTTCTGCATCTGATGTGTAAGGGGGCGGTTTTCCTGTCCCCGTTTGACTCCCTATGCAGTGTTTAGTCAACAAAACATGTGTCACCGGTTGTCCTCCCCTCTAAATGTCTGTTCTTCATGAATACCAGGATGTAGTGTTTTTTGTCCTGTCCACGTTTGACTCCCCTATTCATGTTTTCTGCATCTGATGTGTAAGGCAGTGAGACGGTTTGGTCTCTTTTCTTTTGTTTACTCCCCCTATGCAGTGTTTTCTGCATCTGTTGTTTGTAATCGGTTTTGGTCCTGTCCCCGTTTGACCCCTATGCAGTGTTTTCTGCATCTGATGTGTAAGGGGGGCGGTTTGGTCCTGTCCATTTTACCTCCCTATGCAGTGTTTTATGCACCTGATCGGTAAGGGGTCGGTTTGGTCCTGTCCCCGTTTGACTCCTCTATGCAGTGTTTTCTGCATCTGATGTGTAAGGGGGGGGGGCGGTTTTGGTCCTGTCCCCGTTTGACTCCCCTATGCAGTGTTTTCTGCATCTGATGTGTAAGGGGGGCGGTTTTGGTCCTGTCCCATTTAACTCCCCTATGCAGTGTTTTCTGCATCTGATGTGTAAGGGGGCGGTTTTGGTCCGGTCCCGTTTGACTCCCCTATGCAGTGTTTTCTGCATCTGATGTGTAAGGGGGGCGGTTTTGGTCCTGTCCCCATTTAACTCCCCTATGCAGTGTTTTCTGCATCTGATGTGTAAGGGGGGCGGTTTTGGTCCTGTCCCCATTTAACTCCCCTATGCAGTGTTTTCTGCATCTGATGTGTAAGGGGGGCGGTTTTGGTCCGGTCCCCGTTTGACTCCCCTATGCAGTGTTTTCTGCATCTGATGTGTAAGGGGGGCGGTTTTGGTCCTGTCCCCATTTAACTCCCTATGCAGTGTTTTCTGCATCTGATGTGTAAGGGGGCGGTTTTGTCCTGTCCCGTTTGACTCCCCTATGCAGTGTTTTCTGCATCTGATGTGTAAGGGGGGCGGTTTTGGTCCTGTCCCCGTTTGACTCCCTATGCAGTGTTTTCTGCATCTGATGTGTAAGGGGGCGGTTTTGGTCCTGTCCCCGTTTGACTCCCTGTGCAGTGTTTTGTAGTTGTAATTGTGTAGGAGGGGCGTTTTGGTCCTGTCCCCGTTTGACTCCCCTGTGCAGTGTTGCTTCTTCATGATGGGGGGGGCGGTTTTGGTCCTGTCCCCGTTTGACTCCCCTATTCAGTGTTTTCTGCATCTGATGTGTAAGGGGGGCGGTTTTGGTCCTGTCCCGTTTGACTCCCCTATGCAGTGTTTTCTGCTGTTGTTGTTGTTGTTGTGTCTTAATTCCGTGTGCTTTTTTTTTTTCCTTTTTTTTTTTTTCTGTTTTTGTTTTTTTTTTTTTTTTTTTTTTTTTTTTTTTTTTCTTTTTTTTTAATTTTTTTTTTATTTTTAAATTCGGTTTTTTTTTCCTGTCTATTTTCAGTGTTTTCTGCATCTGATGTGTAAGGGGGGGGGGCGGTTTTGGTCCTGTCCCCGTTTGACTCCCCTATGCAGTGTTTTCTGCATCTGATGTGTAAGGGGGGGGGCGGTTTTGGTCCTGTCCCCGTTTGACTCCCCTATGCAGTGTTTTCTGCATCTGATGTGTAAGGGGGGCGGTTTTGGTCCTGTCCCCGTTTGACTCCCCTATGCAGTGTTTTCTGCATCTGATGTGTAAGGGGGGCGGTTTTGGTCCTGTCCCCGTTTGACTCCCCTATGCAGTGTTTTCTGCATCTGATGTGTAAGGGGGGCGGTTTTGGTCCGGTCCCCGTTTGACTCCCCTATGCAGTGTTTTCTGCATCTGATGTGTAAGGGGGGCGGTTTTGGTCCTGTCCCCATTTAACTCCCCTATGCAGTGTTTTCTGCATCTGATGTGTAAGGGGGGCGGTTTTGGTCCGGTCCCCGTTTTAACTCCCCTATGCAGTGTTTTCTGCATCTGATGTGTAAGGGGGGCGGTTTTGGTCCTGTCCCCATTTAACTCCCCTATGCAGTGTTTTCTGCATCTGATGTGTAAGGGGGGCGGTTTTGGTCCGGTCCCCGTTTAACTCCCCTATGCAGTGTTTTCTGCATCTGATGTGTAAGGGGGGCGGTTTTGGTCCTGTCCCCATTTAACTCCCCTATGCAGTGTTTTCTGCATCTGATGTGTAAGGGGGGCGGTTTTGGTCCTGTCCCCATTTAACTCCCCTATGCAGTGTTTTCTGCATCTGATGTGTAAGGGGGGCGGTTTTGGTCCTGTCCCCATTTAACTCCCCTATGCAGTGTTTTCTGCATCTGATGTGTAAGGGGGGCGGTTTTGGTCCTGTCCCCGTTTGACTCCCCTATGCAGTGTTTTCTGCATCTGATGTGTAAGGGGGGCGGTTTTGGTCCTGTCCCCGTTTGACTCCCCTATGCAGTGTTTTCTGCATCTGATGTGTAAGGGGGGCGGTTTTGGTCCTGTCCCCGTTTGACTCCCCTATGCAGTGTTTTCTGCATCTGATGTGTAAGGGGGGGGGTTTTGGTCCTGTCCCCGTTTGACTCCCCTGTGCAGTGTTTTGCATCTGATGTGTATAGGGGGGGGGGCGTTTTGGTCCTGTCCCCGTTTGACTCCCCTATGCAGTGTTTTCTGCATCTGATGTGTAAGGGGCGGTTTTGGTCCTGTCCCCGTTTGACTCCCATGCAGTGTTTTCTGCATCTGATGTGTAAGGGGGGGTGGTTTTGGTCCTGTCCCCGTTTGACTCCCCTATGCAGTGTTTTCTGCATCTGATGTGTAAGGGGGGGGGCGGTTTTGGTCCTGTCCCCGTTTGACTCCCATGTGCAGTGTTTTGTAGTTACAACTGATGTGTAGGAGGGGGCGGTTTTGGTCCTGTCCCCGTTTGACTCCCCTGTGCAGTGTTTGCTTCTTCTGATGAATAGGGGGGGGGGGGGTTTTGGTCCTGTCCCCGTTTGACTCCCCTATTCAGTGTTTTCTGCATCTGATGTGTAAGGGGGGGGGGGGTTTTGGTCCTGTCCCCGTTTGACTCCCCTATGCAGTGTTTTTCTGCATCTGATGTGTAAGAGGGCGGTTTTGGTCCTGTCCCCGTTTGACTCCCCTATGCAGTGTTTTCTGCATCTAATGTGTAAGGGGGGCGGTTTTGGTCCTGTCCCCGTTTGACTCCCCTATGCAGTGTTTTTGTAGTTACAACTGATGTGTAAGAGGGGCGATTTTGGTCCTGTCCCCGTTTGACTCCCCCACGCAGTGTTTTATGCATCTGATGTGTAAGGGGGGGCGGTTTTGGTCCTGTCCCCGTTTGACTCCCCTATGCAGTGTTTTATGCATCTGATGTGTAAGGGGGGCGGTTTTGGTCCTGTCCCCGTTTGACTCCCCTATGCAGTGTTTTCTGCATCTGATGTGTAAGGGGGGGCGGTTTTGGTCCTGTCCCCGTTTCACTCCCCTATGCAGTGTTCTGCATCTGATGTGTAAGGGGGGCGGTTTTGGTCCTGTCCCCTTTTGACTCCCCTATGCAGTGTTTTCTGCATCTGATGTGTAAGGGGGGGCGGTTTTGGTCCTGTCCCCGTTTGACTCCCCTATGCAGTGTTTTATGCATCTGATGTGTAAGGGGGGCGTTTTGGTCCTGTCCCCGTTTAACTCCCTTGTGCAGAATTTGATGCACCTGATCGGTAGGGGGTCGGTTTTGGTGCTGTCCCCGTTTGACTCCCCTACTTACTTTGATGAGCTGAGGGGGCGATGTTGGGCCTGTCCGTTTTTAACTCCCATATTAAGAACTAAGAATACATTGAAAAGACAAGAGAAGTTGGGGGGGCTGTTTTGGTCCTGTGATCCAGTTTTACTCCCGGGAGTCATTTTGGAACAGGCTGGGGGTCAATCTGGTCCAGGACCAGAATAACTCCCGGGAGTAAAACCAGGCCGTCCCAGATTTACTCCCGGGAGTTAATTTGGGCCAGGGACGCTTTCGGCACGTTACACCCCCAACGACTTCCGAGTTACGGGATAGGATAGGATAGGAAGCGTGCATAGACCTTGATGAGTGCAAGCACAGAGGCATTAACGAAGTAGAATGGATGATCCTCGACAGTGTATATAGGCCTAATGTATAGAGATACATACTACTGCTACTGCCGTGCTATGGAGGGTCCACTACAGCTGTGCTATGGAGCATACACTCCACTTGGTTAATGCCCCTGGGCTTCCACCCACCTATGTCTATGCCACTGTGGTTGAAATGAGTCTCTCTCTATTGTAGCAGCCACACGAGTTCCAGTCTTTCTTAAGGCCAAAGGACCCCTCCCCAGTGTCTGTCGTAATAATGCTAAGAGCACTGTTTGAAGTCCTATTAGTGTTGCTCGGCCAAAACAGGAGTGGTTCAAACACAAGGAAGCCTTGAAAGTGCAGTGTCAAAACTTCCTGACAGGAATGGTTCACTGTCACGGACAGCCATGCAGAAGCCACATTAGCGACTAAAGCCTTTCCAGGGTCCTTGACAGCACGCTGCTGAAAACACTGACCAACGTTTTGGTTAGGTCTTTGCCCATTGCCTACATCATCAATGAATTGAAGCTCACCGTCCCCACCCACCATACGGCAGTCAGGGATAACCAACCCTCGCACCTAAATCAACACTGAACCACCAGAGAAATCGAACTTCTAAGATGGCCCATCAAAAATCCTCGGTGTGCCAGGCAAACGCTCTACCACCGAGTCACCTACATCATCACTTGTAGGAAGCAAAGTGGTTAAACCCCTCGTCCCGGCGCTGGTACACGGCCTTCTATTGTTATAGAAGGCCGTGGCTGGTACTATCTGCTAAGAAAAGTGCTATTTTATTAGTTGGTTGTTCGTTTGTTTTTTGTTGTTTTCCGCCAAGTTGTTCTTGACCTCAGAAACACTTTAACCAATTATCCATTTCCATTGGTCCTTTAATACTATAATCCTACCCAGCTATCTCAATATATACCTTTTAGGTAAGTATGTTACATTCCCTCATAGATGTAAACCCCACGCAATGCCCCCCCCCCCCCCCCCCCCATATTCAGAGGTGCCAACCCCCTAATCTTCTTGTCAGTATTTCCGGACCCGTTTGTCAGTATTTTTTAACACTTGTCAGTATTTTTTTTCCTCGCAAAACCTAGCCTATGACACTATAAAGTAACGACAGGCTTCCCTCTGAAACAGAAGGCTATTTTCAATCCTCTAAAATCATGATAAAAATCAGCTTGTTGAACACCACACTTGTTTTACTCTAAAATCACCATGAAAACCAGCTTGTTGAACACAGCGACGTTCAGTGAGTGCAGGAGTACTATTATGAGAACAGAAACCGATACAGAAGCACCGCTGGCAAAGATAAACGATCGGCAACTTTTCCTCCGTATTTTTATAAAAGCTACCGTATTTCCGTATTTAATTCACTTTGCCGGAATTAAATACGGTCAATCCGTACTGGTTGGCACCTCTGCATATTTGTTTTTGTGTATTTCATTCACATCCTCATATAAGGTTATCGCTTCATAAGCTCCGACCTTAAAATCGCCAGGACTACAAAAGAATGTTAAATAATGATAGAGAAATCTGCTAAAATACTGATAGTAATATCTTAATACTGTGTGTATTTGCTCTGAGTGTGGCACCAGGTATGAAGTTTTAATACACATGAACATAACGACGGTATCTTTCATTTCCTTATCTTTCTTCACTAATATCCGTCGTTAGGGGAGATTGTGTCATGCAGCGTCTTCTTCTTCATCTTTTCCTCATTCTTCTTCGTCAGAGTTGGGGTGGTTTTTTTCAAGAGATGATTCTATTGGTACAACAAACTAAAATAAATCATTCAAGCAAGGCAACTACTAGTACTACTACTACTTCTTCTTCTTCTTCTTCTTCACCAGAATTGGGGGTGTTTTTTTTTTTATCCAGAGGTGATTCTATTGGTACAACAAACTAAAATAACCATTCAAGCAAGGCGAATGTCGCAGGACACGTCCTGAGTACTACTATTACTACTACTACTACTAAACTACTAAACTACTATCACTACTACTACTACTACTACTACTACTACTACTACCACTACTACTACTAGATATTTAATGTAAAGATGTCCCCGTGACTTTTCGGTCATTTGGGAGGGAAGCGTTTGAGACTTCCCATTTCTTTGGAACAGCCTAATGAGAGCGGTGCCTCTCTCCTCTCCGTCGCTGCTCTACCTTTACCTGTGCTAAACAGACTGGGGTGTGTCCTGCGCTTATTTCAGGCTTTTTGGGTCGTCTGGTGGTTGCTTTCCAGGCATGGTCATCCATCCAAGAACTAACCCCTTGTAACGTGGGGTTTATGGGGTGTGGGGCTCTGCACAATGGATTGCTGTAACCCTCACGCTTTATTCTATGGGAACCGCTAGTTAGTCACCCGGTGAATTACTTTAATACATTTATTTGTTTAGCTCGGTCTGTGTTAAGGCTGGGATACAGAGATAGATAAAAAAAATGGTAAAAGATCACTGTCACACTAGCTTTCACACGGCTATGAATCATATGTAGTCCAGCCACTTGATAACAGTTAAAATCACACATTTATTTCTTCTACTCTATACAAGATCTTCGATGTACTAATCTACCTTAAAAAGTCATAAGTCAATGCAAATAATTCGATCGCTGATAGTCTAGGCAGCTGTTATGTCTTCATAGGGCACTGGCTACTAGAGTTCATGTAGATTGGACTACTGTGGTCCTTGTTACTATCAGTTTTAGTGCACTTTTTCCTATGGACTTAACTTGTGTGTAGCGGGTTTGAAGCCCTTCGATGAGGTAGCTTCTGGTACACGCTGGGTCGTCGTGTAGTTTGGTCCCTTGACACGCTGTGGTGTCTTGGAGGGTGTTTTCCAGGGTTGCTCTCTCAGTCCTGTGCTGTAGAGGCTAAACAGCCAACTCGTGTTTTCTGGTGAGTTGGGCGCACGGTATATCTCGCCTGCTCATCTGTAACACAAGAGACGAAATTCTGCACCTTGAATAATAGGTCTGTGCAGAGCGTCTCACTGAAAGCCAAAGTAGCCCTCAGTGATAGCTCCACATCTCTATACATAAGCGACGAACATTCTGCTACGTCCGTGGTCCACTGGAATCTCAACTTCAATTTCCTATACATTCATAAATATAAATCGTGGCTAATTATACACATAAAGAATTAATAATATTATAAACATTCACTGGTACAGCCACTGGTCTGCAAACATACATATAGGTTAAACAACAGTGGTTCCGTCAGGTATACAACATGGCGTCCAAACCGGTCGTGCTTAACACGTGTTTGGCTTCTCCACGTGGTAAGGCAAATTCGGATTAACCTTCAAATCTATGCATAGCAAATTCCACAAACATAATTTCAGCAATAATATAAATATATCACGATGAAACAGAAGTATGCTCATTTACCTGTTTGACAAAGTCAGGTTCGTGGCTACTTGATTGAATTCTAAGATTCTCAAGTCCTGCTTCCTGGTCTATTCAGGAGAGATCTTACTGCTAACTGTGTAGCTGTTTACTGCTCCTCGTTTAAAAAAAAACGACTGCCATTCTATCTCTCTATTTGAATCAGCCAGACCTGGCTGAGTCCATTATAAACTGTGTTCCCATAGGCTGGTAATCGACTCGCATAACGTAGCTACGATGATATCATTGCCTGCCGATTCAACACACACAGTGCTGACGTCACTACACTGTTTGCGTCAAGCTCGCAGTGTGTGTACCTCAGTGATACCATTGCTACGCCTGATTACTTCCTTCGTCTGCTGCAGCCTAACAGTAACATTCTAAGATTACAATGACTAAACAAGGCTACAACGTAAAGTAAGCAGGGTTAAACTAGTCATCTTGCGACACCCCTCCGGACGTAGCTTAACATGAAACATTGCTACGTGTGCCCTATCCACTGCACTACTGCACTACCCATCAATAATAATAATAATAATAATAATAATAATAATAATAATAATAATAATAATAATAATAATAATAATAATAATAACGGTTGGAAGACGAATTACTATGAAATCATCGGACACAGGGATTAGTCTCGCCAATAAAATGGGGAATGGAGTTAAATTAATGAGCCTTTCTCGGACATAATCGTTATTGGATGCGATACTCCGAGGGGTAAGGTGTGATCATCATTAGTAAACAAAGGTTTAAATAATGAATCCGGCATAAATTATTATCATCGAGTTCGTTCTTGGGAAATATTTCTATGTCAAAAGTCCTCTTGCGATAAAACCTGTAGAATTGTGATGTGACAAACATAAACAAAAACAAAATACTGTCTGGCATGCGATTATTAGTTTTATTCCTCACATCACCCAGCCTTGTTTTTAAGGTTTTAAGACCAGCGTCGGGTGTCAGAAACTCGTTCTATAATCAAAGCATTCGGGGAAGAATTAACATTAACAATGTTTTCAGCATGATGGGAATTTTAGCAGCTACCGAAACTATCGCCACGCTAGATTGTGATTGGTATGAGAACTACGATGTAAGGGAGATGGAAGGGTGATGGAGGGGGGGGGAGAAGAAGAAGAAGAGGGATGGAGAAAGAGAGAGAGAGACAGATAAAGAGCCAGAGAGAGAGAGGGGGGGTGGAGAGACAGATAGACAGACAGAGAAAGGGCTAGAGAGACAGAAAACTTTCTATTGTATATCTAGGTAGTGTATATATATGCAAATGGTGCACATGGTGAAGCCAGTTAATCAATTCGAAATGCGTCAGATAAGGACAATTCAACTGCAAACCTCACCCTTTAAGCCACATATCAGCAGATTATCTCCCTTGTTTGTCCAGTCCCCCCAGGATTATCTCCGCTGTTTAGCTGGGACTGCTCTCCCCTTGCCACCTGCCGGAAACCGGTTCAGTTTGTCGCTAAAATGTCAGAGTTTTCGCTCTATTCTGAGTGTCATAGACCTGTCGGGACGACGTCTGGACCTGCAGATTAACTTCGGGCGTAAGCCAATAAAGGGTTATGATTATGTTCCCACGGATCTAACTCTCCGTTGTTTCCAGAGCTCCAAGTTCCCCGGCTTTAAATTTGCACAACTCAGTGTTTACATGAACCTTTGTTCCCTTACGCCCAACCCCCAACTCCACCCCCACACTGTCTCTCCCCATCATAGATTTTGTTAGAACACATACATGGAGTTGCTGGAACATAGGGATAACTCCTATATATTGGACAAGAAGCTCAGGCCCATGTGTGTGTGTGGGTGTAGGTGTGGGTGTGTGTGTAGGTGTGGGATGGGTGTGGGTGTGTGTGTGTGTGTGTGTGCGTGTGCGTTTAGCTGTGCACGTCGCGCGGCGGGCGATAGGATTATGACCATATCGGCCTGCCATTGATTCACCGTGGTATGATTGGCCAACGAGCTCATACATCACGTCAGCCCGTGTTTGCAGGACAATGAAGTGTTTAATTCCGACTGGATCTGCCATGGCTGCATTTCGCAGACGGCTCATTTTTAACCCTATCGCCAGCAGATAAGACTATTGCAGATTGGAATATGTAGTTTGAGAGACTATTTATTTTCAAATTTCTCTGTTTTTCAAATATCGCGTAGGAAGCGAGTGGCGGCCGGGGATTCAAATCTACCTTTTCTACTTGGGATCTATTATTTACAGCACAACTCTTTTTTCTTTCTTTGACGAAGTTGAAGTATGAGAAACGAATATGAGAATATGAGAGGCACGGTGGTCTAATGGTAGTGCTTTGGCTTGCGGATCTGAAAGTCCCGGGTTCGAGCCCTATCCGGGCCATTGTGTTGTGTCCCTGGGAAAGAGACTTTACTCCCGTTTCCTACTCCTTCGGATGAGAGTATAAACCGATGTCTAGTCTGTATGTCGCATACATTTCATCATAATGAACTTTAAATATCCTGACGCTCATGTCCTAGACGGGTGAGGGCCGGTAACAAGAACACACCCAGCATGCACTTGGTCCCTCTCACCCATCCCTGGCTGGCCAGGATAGTGATCAGTTGTCCGGGCGTCACACCATGCGCGACAATGGGCGTCTCGGGCGGTTTGAGTTAGATCCTGTATCGGCCAGCGCCTAGAATCTGGTCAAGTACGGCGAGATAAGTGCGCTATAAAAATTCTCAATAATAATAATAATAATAATAATAATAATAATAATAATAATAATAATAATAATAAGAAGAAGAAGAAGAAGAAGAAGAAGAATTAGTGTGCATGATATGTTTTTTAGTTACACTTAATTAAATTTATTAATTTAATTATTTATATATTTGCATCTGTTTTTAGTTACTTAGTTATTTTTGTATGATGGGTTTATTTCTTGATTTCGTTATTTATCACTTTGAGAATCAAACTTTGAAGAAAATTTTACCGCGCGTCAGCTGCATTCAATAGATTTGTGTTTGTTTTTTTTCTCTAAATTTTGTTGTTATTTATCAGATTAACATAAGTTGTACTGATTGTACTCTAAATTTACTCCACCTCGCCTCTTACATCGCAGAAGCAGTATCCATTGGCGACACGCGGTGATTTATTTAGACCCAGGTTGGTCGATTCATTTAGTCCACGTGTCCAGGTACCAAATTTAGTGCCCTGTAGTTCCTTATTATAGTAAAGGACTTAAGTGGGAGGTTGGAGGGGTGGAGAGATGTATTTCATAGGCCTACCATTTCTCTAGCTAATACTATTATAGTACAATTTCCAACCTCATGAGTCATGTGGGTAGATAGATAGATAGATAGATAGATAGATAGATAGATAGATAGATAGATAGATAGATAGATAGATAGATAGATAGATAGATAGATAGATAGATAGATAGATAGATAGATAGATAGATAGATAGATAGATAGATAGATAGATAGATAGATAGATAGATAGATAGATAGATAGATAGATAGATAGATAGATAGATAGATAGATAGATAGATAGATAGATAGATAGATAGATAGATAGATAGATAGATAGATAGATAGATAGATAGATAGATAGATAGATAGATAGATAGATAGATAGATAGATAGATAGATAGATAGATAGATAGATAGATAGATAGATAGATAGATAGATAGATAGATAGATAGATAGATAGATAGATAGATAGATAGATAGATAGATAGATAGATAGATAGATAGATAGATAGATAGATAGATAGATAGATAGATAGATAGATAGATAGATAGATAGATAGATAGATAGATAGATAGATAGATAGATAGATAGATAGATAGATAGATAGATAGATAGATAGATAGATAGATAGATAGATAGATAGATAGATAGATAGATAGATAGATAGATAGATAGATAGATAGATAGATACCCACTACCTACATACATACATACATACATACATACCACTCATGGTTACAAATTTACTAATGAATGTCCTTTGTGTGCCTTCCTTGAAACTTTTGGGTGCCCCAAAACGTTTTGAAGTACACGACTGACCCTCAGGAGATTCCTTCCAGTTTAAACAAACCAAACAGTTACAAAATGACAACAACACCAAACACACACTGTAAAAATGACATTCTGATGACTGTTGTGAAAAAAAATGGATTTTTTGACACACTTTTCATTTTTGTGACATTATTTTGACATTTTCAAATTTTTGAACATATCCCTAACGCTAACCCCTAACCCAAACATTAACCCTAACCCTAACCCTTAACCTAACCCTAAGCCTAAAACAGCTGTAACTCTACTGGAACTCTATTTTGACGTCAAAATAGGGCAGCCCTCCAAAAAAGTCAAAAGAAACCATGTGGAGTTCCATGAGTGTGTCACTGTAACGTCGTTTCTACATGCCCACACACACCCACACCCACACACAATAATGTGTTTTTGGTTATACAAGTAACTGTAGATTATAGTCACACGACACCGAAGCGTATAGGCGACTACTGGTCACATTATTCTGACACCAGCGAACCAGTTGATGGTAAGGGGAAAATAATATGGTCACACGTTAGTCAATCCGGGATTCGAACCAGGTACCTTTCGGCTATTAGTAAGCCGCTCTACCAACTGAGCTACCCGGCCCCACTACGACTGTACCAAAAAAAAACTTTGTTTATTATCTTTTACACTTGAAACAGGAAAGAGTGTTTAAAATATCAGAGTAACAATACAAACAATGACAAAGGCTCCATGCTCAATATATCAGAACTCACATTTTTGGTTTGAAAGAACTTTTTTTGAAGATGTCAAACACTTTACTCGACACGCTGGTTTCAGAGTAACTTCATGCTTTGTTTTGCAAGCGCGAGCTAGAATTGAATAAATTACTGCCCAATCAGAAAGATTGTCTTTCATGCGTAAAGGGAGACTATTCACGACACATCGCAACCCAAAGCGACTGGAGAAAATAAGAATGCGATGTGCAATATTTCTGTAGCTTTCTCCTCCGATCTTTAATTACGATGTTGACTATTCGACGGGAGCTTCAACTTTCTTTTAGGATTTTATACGCGCTCGTTGGGCGCATTGTCAACTAAAATCTGGGGCCCCCAACAGGAATTAAGGCTCGCCGGGTGCTCGGGCGCATGCCAAATTCTAACGCTGCCACTGATACCTCTATGCTATCGAGGATCTACTACCTTTGTGTTATAGAGGACATGCCCTTGTGGTCCAGCAGTATGTATGGCAAAGAAAGTGGGTTTGGGATGTCCATAAATTATGTGTGAGCGGTGGCAAGAGGGAAGGGGGGAGGGGGGAGTGGAGGTGGAAGGCATTTATGTCGTTTATCTGTTCCAGTGGTGCCCAAGTATAAGCACTGCAGAATTTTAAAATAGGTGGACGACAGGAAGAGCTAGGTAGGGAGGATTGATATTGTTTAAAATCATTTATCAAAGAGTATTCACTAAATTTAATATGCGGCAGTATGCAAAAGAAGGCTAGGGGAGTGGGGGTGAGTGGGGGCAAAGAGCTTATTGGTGGGGGCGAGGGAGGGGAGGAGGACTCGTTGCCACACCCGTCTAGACTTATATGGAGAACTACTGAGATGGTCAATGTGGATTTGCATGCTTTGTGGTTGAGTTATTGATAACTGGTACTTGTGACCTTGGAAAGTTGAGTTCCTGTGACGTGCTTTCTGTGATAAAAGTATCAAAGTGATGGATACTATCATTAATATTACTGCTGTGTGTGTGTGTGTGTGTGTGTGTGTGCATGCGTGTGCGTACGTGCAAGTGTGTTTATATTTGAATGTGTATTTGTGGATGCACGCGTCTTTGTGCGTGTGTTCATTTGTGTGTGTGTGTGTGTGTGCGGGTGTGTGTGTGTGTGTGTATTTGTGTGTGTGTAGGTGCGTGTGTCTGTGTCTGTGTGTGTGTGTGGACTGCCTTCCTGCTTGCGTGTGCCTAAATTACGTCAAACTTTTTTTCAAGTTTCAGGAAGCCATACTGAAATGTTGCATAATCCAATCCCAGAAGTCCCGACTGAAAACTCGTTCTTCTTTTGACTGGACGAATTCCATTGGTTGATTCATTTCGTAACCTTTCTCCGAACAAAGCTGATTGCTTTATTGAATGACAGAGAGGGGTGCGGGAAGGAGGAAGGCCCAGGAGTAGGGCAGGGGAAGTAGGAGAGGGAGATGGAGATGGAAAGAGGAAGGGATGGAGAAACAGACAGACAGACGCAGACACTGAGAGAGGAGGGAGGGAGAGAGGGGGGGGAAGAGAAAGATAGACAAAGAGTGAGAGAGATATGGAAATGGGGGGAGGAAGAGAGAAAGGGGGAGAAAGACAGACATGGAAGGAGAGAGAGAAAGGAGACAGAGAGAAAAAAGGGAGGGGGAGAGACAGGAGAGAGGTATAAAGAGACAAACAAAGAGGGTGAAAGAAAGGGAGAGATAGAGGAGGGAGGGTGAGAAAAAAGGAGGATTGGGAGAGAGACAGACAGAGAAAGAGAGAGTGGGGGGGGACAGACAGAGAGAAACACTCTAAATCACCTTCCCCTTTATTTAAATAAATAGTAAAAGTCCGAAATACATTTATCAACGATCAAACGTTGAAGGTATATCAACTAGGATGAGGTCAAGTTGATCAGTCTCTTTAGTGTTGATGAAACGGGCTGCGTTCATATAGAACGCTTATCTAAGTTAGTGGACCTTGGATACGCGTCTACACCCACCATTGGCGATATGGCAGACGGGGATAACCATCCCAGGGAAAGAGGAGTAGGGACCTGAATCAACGCTGAACCACCAGAGCAATCATACTGCTAAAATGGACAGTGAAAATGGCCACATTTTATATCGCCCACCACGGGATTCGAACCTGGGTCATAGGTGTGCCAGGCGAACGCTCTACCAATTGAGCTACGGCGGTGGGCAACGGCTCTATTCGCGTGATCGTTCTTTAAAAGGCGCTGGCTGTGACAGGATCTAACTCCAGGTGCCCAAGGTGCTCACTTGCTGCCTGAGGAGCATTGTCTGAGGCCCAGGTGACTGAGCACAATCTTGGAGGACCGGGAATGGTGTGGGATGAAGGGGGGGAGGGGGGGAGAGAGAGATCTGATGCTTGCGGGATGTATTTGTGTACATGGCACTCGCCCGTCTAAGACACGACGTCAAGATCACTAAGTCCGTGCGATGGAATGCGTTCGGGCACAGACTAGACCTCGATTTATACTCTCATAGGAAGGAGTGAGGGGGCGCTTGCCTGTGCATCATGGTCAGGTTATTATTTCGCCATTCTAGGCCGTCAACCAGCTTGGAACCACTGCCTGCACGGTTATCGCTCAACAGTCAATGGTCACCCATCCAAGCACTAAACCTTCTCGACGTCGCTGTAACAGAACATACTAGTGTGTGTCCAAATCTAAGCCTCTGCGCCACCCCAATCAGTCTTGCGCTGTCCGCAAATAGAGGAGCGCTCAATTCCTCTTAAATACTCTTCCGAAGAGTTGAGCTCTCGTCGTTCATCGTTGTTCAATGCCCTGTGATCGTTGATTAGTGTGCGGGCTGCCTTAGCCTAGCGGAGTCGAGGCATGCCCCGTCCAGCTACCTAGGTTCATTGACTAAGAGACTTCATTAAGACTTTGTGGCAGCGTGGCACTGTTTTCTTTACGGATGAACTAGGATTTTCTCAAGCTACAGCTCAGACCCGGTCTGTTTTTCTCCTCCAGAAATCGAAGAAACTGCCCTTCTTCTCTGTAAAAAGAGTAAAGTTTCGACGCGTGAAGAGGACGCGATCAGGCCTTGAGACCATGGGCGAGATCTCGCAGTCTCGCTTTCATGTTCTCGAGTGTTGAACAAAACAACATCGGAGATTTTTTAGTTGTGTTATTTTTTTATTTTTTTTTTTGTGGGGGTGGGGATGGGAGGAAAGGTGTGGAGTGTGAAGGGGATAGGGAGGGGGGTGGGGTTGTACTATCACACATGGATTTCATCGCCGTAGCTCAAGTGGTTTGTCACACCCAGGTTCGAATCTCGTGATGGGCAAGATAACTTGTCATTGTCGATTTTAGCAGTATGATTGCTCTGGTGGTTCAGTGTTGATTCAGGTCCCTACCTATTGTTCCCTGGGATGGTTATCTCCGTCTGCCATATCGCCAATGGTGGGTCTAGACGTTAAACCTCTATGTTCAATTCATTACGCATGGCCAAACATCAACCATGGACCTCCAAGTCTTGTATTTTCTGTGATGAAAATACATCAATATTATTTTGTATGGTGCTTGTTTGTGTGTGTGTTAGTGTTTGTTTGTGTGCATGTGTGTTCATGCACCTTTTTTGTGTAGGTGTGGGGGTTGCGGGCGAGAGAAGGGGAAAAAGGGAGCTCTTATGGGAGACAAGGATGGACGAAGGGGGTAAAGAATGGGAAAGTGCGGATGAGGTGGGGAGGAGAGTACGTCATCCAGAAGCCTTAGCGGTCTTCGTGCACTCCACAATCCGCAGAGAAAACACTACCACATCCACGCAAAGCCTTCAAACACTAATGCAGTATCGATTCTCTTTCTTCCCCCCATTCCCCTCACTCTCTCTCTCTCTCACTCACTCACTCACACACACTAACATACACACACTTTCTCTCTGTCTGTCTGTCTGTATGTCTCTCTCTCTCTCTCTCTCTCTCTCTCTCTCTCTCTCTCTCTCTCTCTCTGTCTCTCTCTTACGCCTTTAAAATGCATGTGCATAATTGTAACGTATGGAAATTTGGATGTGTGTGCCTGATTATAATAGATAAGTGAATGCAAAATATAATTGACTCCTAGATTAAAATAAAATGTGCGTGCAAGTCTCTCTATTAACTACCATACCCACAAATTCACAGACTCTCCCCAACACAGGCAAACACCAACACAAAATATAGGCTACGTTCCACGTTCTGAATACTTTATATAAGCAAACCACAATATTTTACAACAATCTTTCACGCCAATCTTTTTACACCAATCTTTAACACCATACTGTAAAATCGAACTTGGATAATCACGGCTGGCAATCGCTTGTAACGAGCCAAAATAAGCCCAAAAACGTGTTACCTCTATTACTGGAGGGAGCGTGTGCACACGTGGCTAGCCGAGCTACAGAGTCTCGTAGACAGGCGGTTAGATGAACAGTGATGTTGTAGACAGGCAGACGAACAGTGATGATGTACACAGGCAGACGACAAGTGATGATGTAGACATGCAGACGAACAGTGATGATGTAGACAGGCAGACGGGCTCGCCTGCCCTATCTGTCTGGGGTAGAAATCGTGACTTGGTCAGGCACAAGCAGCACGACCGATCTCCATGCCTCTCGAATCGCCCTGTCCCCGTTATCCGAGACAACCCCGTGTGTCCAGGTATATGAAGATAACACCAGCTTCCCGTAGGCAGCTGTAATCTTTACAGCACGATATACATCCACTTTCAGAGAGAAAGTCCAACGAACCTACACAACCTGATAAGTTCTCAGTGCTTTCTACTTCTTAACTTTTCACAACAATCTTTTCTTTTTTTCTTTCTTAATCTTTTTTTCCTGGCCTGACACACTGACTCTACAACCTCACACATTGGAGCACACCAGTCAAGTGAAATCCAATTGCCATGACCTGCCAGCTATTCATTATTCCATTTGTTCAACAATTTCGGCCAATGAAAATAATAACATAAGATACATTTATTTTGATACAATTACTCACATGCTAAAAATAGAACTATTGTTGAGAACCGGAAAATTCACGCTCTCTACAATAATGAACAAGTAAAACAAATACAACTAAACCACAACTACTTAATATTTCAAAGTTTGTCAATTGCAAAACCATTAAATTTCCGTTACCAAGTCTATGCAATTTCAAAGTTTCCCCCGTGGGTGTGCTGGGGGTTTCAGTATAAATAGTATCCCACTTTCTGGAAATGTAGTGCTTTAAATTCTCACTGTCGCTGTCTTTCTCTTTTGTTCTTTCTCAATCCTACTCTGTTCTATCAATCTACTATACTATCTTCTTCTTCGCTAGACCAGTCACCTACCTTTATTCTTGAAAACTCTTCTGGAACAAAACTCCTCTGTCACGCATACATGTCAAGCTCTTGGAGCTTCTGACCATAATTTTTGCCCCGAGATACCATAATTTTCTATCGAAAACCATAAGAAATGCGTAAAACGCTAAACACGCACATACAAATAATTTTTAAAAAAAACAACAATAATAATAATTTTAGCAAACACATGCAAATTCACATGCATTTTTTAAAATAACAAACACTGTACCATACAAAAAAGCAACTTAATAAGATTTCAACAACAAAAAAACCAAAAAAACTTTCATACTGTGCTTTATCGTTTACTTACTGTGCTTTATCTATTGCAGAAAATAAAAAAACACCCCTCTCTCCCTCCACCCCCCCCCCCCTCAAAAAAACACCAAAAAACAAAAAACAATCCAAATTACTTAATAGAAAAAAGAAATACACTGCGTTGCACACAATTATGTCACTGGTGATCTTTGTTATAGTCATCAGTGCATTACTTCCCCTTCTCCAGCATTCTGACACTGGAGCTGAATGAACGGAAACCTTTCCTCCAAGACGGAAACAGTGTATAGAAATGCTATGGGCATGCACAAGGCCCGTACTTCCTCCGAGATCACGATCGCGAGCGAGCGTGACTCAGAATTGTTCTCTAGGCTGTATTTCGGATTAAAATAAAATAAAAATTTCGGATTTAAAAAAAAAGGGTCGGGGAAAAGAAAAAATACGTAAGATTTTCATCTTACGCCGTAAGGTGGGAAAAAAATTGAAACGTAAGACTTGACATGTATGTGTCACGTCACCCTAATGGGATCAGTGACTTCAGCTCAAACAGCGAGTGAGGAGATACAAACTCAAACAAAAAAATCTAACACAAATGCCAGATGAACATTTACACTCTTTTATTCAACACACGTACACAGGAGAATAGGAAGTCTAACCCTACCCCAACCCTTATCCGGACCCACAACCCCAACAATTAACCAACAATTGCCTCCCTTGTCTACTCCGTAACCCCTTGACACTGGACACAAGATGCCAACACAATCGAGATATAACAAATATGAAAATAAAGCTGAAGTAATACAACTGATGGCTTAAGTATGCAGTCACCAAGACTTGAAGAAATGTATTTAATTAATGTCACACTCTTTATACATAGTAAACTGTACGTTCTTCAATACAACTTGATTAAATTGTCTGAAATTGTACAGAATCCTTCCGTCTATCACAGACTGTAATAAAGAGACACTGTTTGGATATTCACTGAATATATAGTATGTTTTATTTGCCTGTAATGTATGTATGTATGACTGTGAAGGTGCGTTGTCCTGCGTAAGGAAAATACAAGTGGTAGGCTCCGGTCGTAGAGGTCTTGTAGCGCCCAGGTGGCAATGGTCGCGCAACGTCTTAGCTCGGCACCAACGACACCAGCGTGGGGGCAACAGCAGCCAACCACTAGTCCAGCAACAGTTGTGGCGCGTAGAAACACGTAGGAATAGAAACAGGTAGAAGAACAATAGTAGGCCCAATGTGGTCAACAAAATAAACCATCTTACTAGGCTGTCTCTACAATGTAAACAATACATGGGAAATAACTCCTTCCGCCTACCGCCATCTTGACCTGTTTATTCATGCTTTACAACAATTCATAATTCTTATATAATTTATATACCTTCTTATGAACATGATTATTTATACAAATACAAATGCATTATACATCCATTCCTGATCAACAATCTTGATTCACACTCTCTCTCATATTCATCACCCCTCTCCATCACCCCTCTAGCATGCTAAAATACATCGTCACTCTTGACCTCATTCTTGCAACCAGGTCAACAGCATTATTCCATTGTACATATCCAATCAAGAAAATCATATAAAAAATACTATTTATCAAAATATCCCTTTCCTCCTCATCCTCTATCATTCATTCACGTACACATGCTCAGAGTGTATAGCCACTAAAAGAATTAGAACACTGGGCACCCACTCATCTTCAGTTACCCGACCTGTGAAGTTATAGATACATCAACACCACAATGCAACACAACACAACACTGTCTGTAGAGAGTAGATGGTTCGTTACTATCTTTTTATGATCTAGGGCACCTTAGCACTGGCGAAGTGCCTAGGTCTTGGGCGGTCTCTAAAATAAGAGCACACACCCTTAGGAACACACCCTACACCTATCACACAGAAATGGTGGCAGTGATATTCCCCCTCACTTTGACAAAATTATTTTATTAACACAGCGTTGACAATATACTGGTCATTCTTGCCCTTGTAAATGGACCCTACACTTATCCTATGATAGTGGCAGTCACAATCTACCCAGTCACTGTCAAATCACAACGAATATTGGCTCCACTCTAACTTTCTTCGCCGCTTCCAGCCCACAGTTCAAGGCAAAGAACTCCGTTCAGCTCCTAATAGCTATCGAGCTAGGCGTATCGCACGTGAAAAACCTAAATTCCTAACATACACAACGCAATACAAATTGCTGATTCAAACTTTGCACATCGCACTCTCAGAGATATGAAACTATACACTATATACATCCTGACACAGCATTTATGTAGCGTGCGTCAAAACTCGTGTCGTCACATCCTCATTTGTGTGTGAGGTCTCTTGGATCAGCTTGGAAATATTGGACACTTTCAGCCAGGTGGTCACTGGGGCTTCCTATGATGTTATTATTTGGCAATGTAGGCATTTTAAATGTATGTGTTTTGTTAATATTTTATATTGATGTTTATATTCTATTTTGTTTTTGTAAATGGGCGTTCGATAGTATAGCCTCAGCGTCCCCTGCGTGGTATGTCTTTATTGTAAAGTGACCGGCTGGTGGAGTCTTCAGTGTTACCATTAGGGTTGTTTCGGCAGATCTTTTATGCGGATCAGGGGCGAGTTCTCTTTCAGCGAAGTTGTGGTCTTGATTTTGTGGTCCTGATTTTGGCTATACTGGTCCTGATTTGGCTCGGAAGAGTCCGCTAGACCTAAAGCAATAATCATGTAATGTAATGTAATTTCAAATTAGCCCATAGAAAAAAAAAAACATAACAAGTAAAAAATTTGCCGATGAGGCAGCCCGAATTTCCTCTGCATGGCTGACCAATAAAATCCAAAAATCCTACTAAAGGACTAAAATTAAGAACTTCATTTGTTCTAATAGTCTAAAATAAAGATCTTTGTTAGTTCTAATAGTCGATCTATTCTTCTGCAGTACTTCAATTCTAAAGGTCTACTAGTTTCAAATCAAAAGCGCCCGTATCTGGACACACGAGCGTCTACGATAACGCCCCTCTCTCTCTCTCTCTCTCTCTCTCTCTCTCTCTCTCTCTCTCTCTCTCTCTCTCTCTCTCTCTCTCTCTCTCTCTCTCCCTCTCTCCCTCTCTGTCATACCTGTATTTCGAAGTATCCTATATTACTAAACGATTGACGATCGAAAGACTAACCTCAAGTACCTAATACTTAATCATAATAGCCTTTGCACTTAATACTAACAGTTTGTCAGCCACAAAACACTTCAGCATGTGTGTATTTCTAATAGTATTATCGCTGACACTCATCAGCTCCGTCTGTCTTGCCAAGTACGCTTTTTTTTAGAAAGTGGTATTCGGTATTATTTAGGTCTTCCTCTTGTAAACGTCGTCTGTATTGACTACCCCTTTCTCATCAATGGTCGCAAAAATGTTTTGATCATCCATTGCAAACATAGTCTATGTTGACTACCACCTTTCTGTTCCTTCAACATGTCAGCGATGCACCGTGTGTATATTTCTCAATAGTCACAGATGAAGGAGTATGCTTATCTATGATATGCGGAGTTACTTCCCTTGACATTGTTTCAATAAGCAACGCCGGGTCTAAAAATCGCCATGCATAGCCTCATGGCTGACTTTCCTCTACAAACATGGTCTATGTTTACTATTACTTTAAATAAAAATATTCAGCTTTAAGTACCGGTCTTTAAATTATCTTAAGCACAATTACTTCTACACTAGTTTATCCTTTAAATTATCTTAGTGGGTATCAAACGCTGGCTAATTAGACTTTTTAATGATGTTTTTAAAGTTTCCACACACCAAAATAACAAGAATTAATGTTTTGTCTTAAGCAGCCTTCAAAGTTGTTCTATTGTCCTTCCCTTCTTCTTTCGCATTTTCCTTCTTCTTCCTTTCTTTCTTGCGTTGATTTGTTGCTTTTTAATGTTCTCCTCCTTTTCTTCTTCTTCTGAATACAGTGACATTCATCTATATCTATCCACTTATATATTATAAACAAAATAGAGTAATGTTTACCTATTTTACTGTACTATATTCGTTGCTGTCCGCAGTAGGTAAACACAGTACTAATGGGGCTAAACGTTTTGGCTGTATACTGTTCGTATTAACAAACACAGTCAAGTACCATCGAACACTCGGTTGGCTTCCAGCGCACTTGAACAGGCGAACTCGAAATCAGAGTTACGGGCTAATATGGACATAGATCGAATGAAGAAGAAGAAGAAGAAGAAGAAGAAGAAGAAGAAGAAGAAGAAGAAGAAGAAGAAGAAGAAGAAGAAGAAGAAGAAGAAGAAGAAGAAGAAGAAGAAGAAGATGTTTATTTAATCGTTCTTTTTAAAGCGCTTTTCAGCTGTAGAGCTGCTCAAGGCGCGAGGTGTTTAATGGTGTTCTTTGGTTTTGGTTTCGGCATTTCAGGCAGTAAACAAGCTTTGAACCAATGTCTGCACGGGCAGCAATGCTATCGCTTGACATTCAGTGTCTAAAATTTTCTGCCGCTAAACACACAACTCTAGCCAATTGTTATTTCAGAGTCATATTATTGTGTTGTTTCCGACAATTCAGGCCGCCCTTCGGCTTGGAACCACTGCCTGTACGAGCGGCAATGTTATCGCTTAACAGTCAATACTTCAATTCTTTGCTACTGTGTATACCACTGAGCCAGCTGCGCACCCAAGAAGAAGAAGAAGGTCTACGGCGGTGCAAGGAATATTATCGCTGCAGAACCTTGAGGACTAAGACTCTCATGTGTTTATAAATGGAGCCGAGCCTCGGCCGCTGATGATCTTGCAGGAGATCGAATTGCATTGTCGCAGAATTGGTAATGAGGTCCCTGTCCACAGTCCTAGAAATGAAACCAAGACCACCAGTCTGGAAAAGATGTGAGTGCAGGGTAAACGCCGATCAACGGCCATGCAGATGGTAACAGTCAACAGAATGCACGCCAGTCCACTAGCTGTTATTTAGGTACTTGGAGGTCTTTAGGATATGTGAAGTCAGAGAGAGAGAGAGAGAGAGAGAGAGAGAGAGGTGGGGGGTGGGGTCAGACGGACAGAAAGACACAGACCTATCCTATCCTATCCTATCCTATCCTATCCTATCCCGTAACTCGGAGGTCGTAGGGGCACCGCAGATGATTGTTTAAACAGAGTACGCCATCTTTCCCTGTCCTCAGCAACCCTGATTGTTTCGCTCAGTTTCAAACCAGTCCATTCTCGAATGTTGTCCTCCCACCTCTTTTTCGGTCTCCCTCTTCTTCTACCTCCTTGCACTGTGCCTTGCAGGATGGTCTTTGCAAGACCTGATGATCTGGTGACGACGAGAGAGATTAATCACAGAGAGAGAGAGACAGGCAGACAGACAGAGAAAGACAGACAGACAGACAGAGAAAGACAGACAGATTCAGACAGAAAGAGGCACAGATAGACAGATAACAGGCAATTAAATAAAACGAGAGAGAGAGAGGAGAGAGAGAGAGAGAGAGAGAGAGAGAGATTCAGATTCAGATTCAGATTCAATAGTTTATTACAAGAAGAAAATGATTTTAGCATTAGTTTGCTAGTCTTACAATCAGTCCTTCTTTCAATCACTCACACATTTACTGTAATCATTCATCCGCATTCATGTAAAGACAAACATTGATTTGAAATAAACAAGCTAACTTCATAACAATGAAACTAACAATACTAAATATAACATATTTAACTGGAACCATTTAATTTAATAAATAGAGAGAGAAAGACGGACTGAGTGGGAAGAGAGGGGGGGGGGATGAAAGAGGAAAATCAAGTGATACATGCTAGAATGTATGATTTTTGAAATTATTAAGAAATATGTTGTAAATCTTGTACTTGAAGCTGTTTAACGATGTGCATTTTTTTAGTTCTAAAGGAAGAGTGTTCCATAACAGGGGGCCTTTAAAAGAGAAGCTAGATTTAAAAATGTCAATTCGTGGTTTTGGAAGTCGGTAGTTTTCAGAATGGTATTGTGTAGGAAATGACATTAGTTGATCACGTAAGTAAGAAGGCGCTAAATTATTTTTTTACTTTAAACATCTGTATGGCTAAATTATACTTGAATTGTGTTTTTAAAGTCTAGAGAGAGAGAGAGAGCGTCTTTGTGGTCAAAGGAGCTGAGGCATTGTAATGGCTTCCTTGTTTGCTTATTCTAGAAACCTAGCGGACTGGCTATTATGATAGTCGTGCAGCACTAACAGGTGTTTAAACACTGTGGCAGCGCTACATACAGCAACTCGCTCAGCCAATGCCCACATAGACAATTTTTAAAAGCTGGGAAAGGTTAAGTAGAGTCAAGGAGGACTATACTGCTTGTCAAAACAGGAGGAGATTGTTTTGGGATTTTTCATACCAAGAGATCGTACGCTATTGCTATTAATTTGTAGCACTATATACTGTAAATGTACGTTGGTAAAAAAAACACACACAGGCGCATTAGTAGTATAAAACGGAATTAGTAGTTTAGACCCCGTTTACTTTCCGATAAGGCACCTGTGGTAAAAACGTTATGGTTTTCCCGTTACCCTTAAATCGATCGTTGCGCGAAGCGGTGCTATTATAGGGCTCTCCCTCCAACTGAGTTGAATTGAATTGGATCATTTCATAGGATAAAGGTTTTAGGCCGACAAACAGGAAGGTAGCGACAGAAAGATAAACTGAGAGAGAGAGAGAGAGAGAGAGAGAGAGAGAGAGAGAGAGAGAGAGAGAGAGACAGACAGACAGACAGACAGACACACCGAGACAGAGACAGCGCGATAGATTTTGGAGGGGAAAAAAGCACCTTTAACTGTGCAGGTTTGGATGGACTGCCTAATTAACTCTTCTATATTATTATGACATCCCGGTCTCATTTACTGCACCACAAGGCGAAATACTGCAAGTGAAAGTACCCTTTACGCGCATCGCTACGTGTGAACCAAATAAGATATTCTATTCTATTGCTAATAAGATAATATTGCTCCCAACATTAATAATAGCCTGCAGGATAGCTAGGGGGACCAGAGTCTATGAACGCATGAAAATGACCGTCCATGTACATGTAGTTTCCAGCAAAGCCCTCTGACACTCAGCATAAGCTAAGCGGGGTTCTTCCCCACCCATGCAATAACGAAATGGAAGAAACTGCTCCCCGTATTCAACAGCAATCAAAGAACTCTAATAAGATATTGCCCCAAAACACTGGCTGCTAAAAGAGACGACGTGAAAGGAAGGGCGGAAATTGCGCTATTTCGACTATGGAGATTCGTAATAGAGAGGTTTCGTTTACTGTGAGATGGGTGCCAGTACGAAGTCTAGAGCGAACATTCACGTGGCATCTTGGTAGCATTAGTCGTGTGAGTTGAAGACCGCTTTATTTTATCGTTCTTTCGTTCCTACAAGCTAAACGAATCCTTGGCAATAAATAATTATGTTGAATAATGACAAATATAAGAAGCAATAGAACATGCAGGTGCTTTAAAGGTGGATTAGTGCTGTATGTATGTGTAGTGCCTCATTGTCATAACGTCTCTTTGGATAGGCGTTGGGAGCTGTAAAAAATGACATTAGATGGAATCGGAATGAGTCGAACTTAATGGTTTGGATTGAACTGGGTACAGCTATTGTCTAGACTCCATTTTAAATTTGTAAAGTTGCAAAATTCAACCCACAATAAACATTTTACCGAAACTAAAAGGGGAAAAATGCAGTTCCACAGAAACCGAGAGATGTAGTTGGTTCCATTTTATCTTTATACCTGCTATATTGGTGCATAGTGAATGTGATTGGTTGTAGGTATTGGTTAATTTTTTTTTTGGGGGGGAGGGGGAGGGGGTGGGGTGAGGGTAGAGAAGTGGCGTGTTAGTAAATTCTCTTCCCTCTCTTATGTCTTGGATGGCGCTGCATTGTGGCTGCAGCACTTTCACTTATGCTGATGATAGAGAGCGACCGGTCCGGATTTCACCTGCACGGGTGACAAAAGTTCCATTTGTAGCAAAGTAGTTATGGTGGTACGCTGCGCTTGCACACATGACTCGCAAGCGATCGGGGTTCGATTCCAGCAGCACGTCACTAGTCGATACTCATGTAACGACACCTACAAGGGCTGTTTTTGTTTGTTTGTTTGTTTAATATACCGCTCTGAATATACCATAGCCCCAAGGGGCAATCAGCGGTATTAAAGTATAATTTGCCAAATCACTGCATGGCCAATAATCCCCAGGTAAAGACGCCCACAACAGTAGTGTAAGAAAATAAATCCATCACAACGCACTGAGCATGTTGATGTTAAAAATTTGTATAAGCTGAGGGGGTCTCCATGCTAAAATAAATAATAAGGATAACCGCGCGGCGACCGCAACTCAAACAAAGCAAAATCTCTTGCCTAAATGTAAAACACCGTGTCGAGTTGTTGGTGGTTGGTACTCCTTGCGTGCTGTGATTGATATTGCTTAGTGCCGTTTTCAACAATTGAAGGAATTAGTGTTAACACTCTCCGACCTCGCTCAACCTGCACCCAGTATTGAAATCTACTCCTGTGATTGAAATCCACCCGGTTCAACCAGGGTGCGTCATCCAGACCAGCGCAGCTAGAAGCGACCATCAGAGAGGCAGGACAACTCAGTGGTAATGAATGCTGAAATGAAGCTAAAAAAGAGGGTTTGATTCTCGAGGGTGCATCACCGGAACTTTTCTTCCAAGAGTTGACTTTCTTTAATTACTGCGATTTTATTTCCCTTGTCGCCGTCGCAGAACATTAAAGTATCCAAGTGTTCTGTCGTAGAACTGAAAAATGACACTCTAAAACGATCAGTTGTGCCAGTGTCTTGAAAAGCTCACTGAGCTAGTAAGCGAGTTAATATATAGTTATAACAGTAGTTGTGTTTTGTTTTTCTTTACACTTATGTAAGGCACAAATGAGACTTCAGTAAATTCCGAAGGAGGTGACGGTGAGTAGGGTGGGGGTGTGAGGTGTGGGGTGGGTTGACCATTCCTTCGGAAGAGAATATAAATTGGTACTTAGTCCGTGCACGCATGCATTCAATCGCACGGACTTTCTTAAAATTGACGCACGGGTTAGAACCAGAGGCACCAACACAACACAGCCAGCGCCAAAGGTTCTTTACCCTCCTACCTGGGGTATCGCTGCTCTTGCGATTGCCGCGCTTGCTCACTCGCGCGCGCACCCACACACACATACACTCAAAGTACACAAATAGTAGTAGTAGTAGTAGTAGTAGTAGTAGTAATAGTAGTAGTAGTAGTAGTAGTAGTAGTAGTAGTAGCCTAGTAGTAGTAGTAGTAGTAGTAGTAGTAGTAGTAGTAGTAGTAGCCTAGTAGTAGTAGTAGTAGTAGTAGTAGTAGTAGTAGTAGTAGTAGTAGTAGTAATAAATTGCATTTATACAACTACAATAGTAGTAGTAGTAGTAGTCAATTGGCGAAATAAATTCCTGTTATCCTGTTAGTAGTAGTAGTAGCAGTAGAAGTAGTAAGGTGATTTTAGCAGTGGGTTACATCTGGCATAGTAGTAGTAGTAGTAATAAATTGCATTTATACAACTACAATAGTAGTAGTAGTAGCAGTAGAAGTAGTAAGGTGATTTTAGCAGTGGGTTACATCTGGCATACGCTATTTTAATACTGAACTCAGGGTGTTTGAGAAGAACAAAAAGTTAATTGCTATAGCGCTTCTCAAATGCTATAGCGACATTAACTTGACAGCAATTTTCTGTTTGAAACCTGGGATCGTTTACATTAAGGCTATCCTCTGGCATTCCGGAATAAACGATTTTATTACTATGTTTTAATGTAGTCAGACTGTGGACATTCTGTTTGTTCATTTCATTTTTGATGATAATTCGAGGTTTTTATGCAGCCTAAACCCGAGCAGTAGTAATAATTTTTATTTTCACCTGCCAAAGTTTACAAAACTACATAAATGATAGGCAGTACAAGCTTTTCAAAATGTAATGATGCAATAAAAGACTTCAAAATCATCATACAAGATCAAGAAACTGTATAGTATATACCGAGTTTGAAATTCGTTAACATCTAAGGTGTTGACATTCTGTTATGACTCTTTAGCTTCGCATAGTCTGTGCTTTCTTTCACCTCATGTAGACCTATTATATATGTATATAAATTCGGCTTGAATCCTTCCAACAGCCCTTCAAGAGTACAGTCTAAGGAAGCACTTTTACACAATACAAAATCTATAACGAACTGCTGGAACGTCAAGAAAGGCGCGCCTCACCGCCTAAAGAGTCGTTATAAAAAAAATCGACACCTCAGCTGCTAGCGGATTTCAAACCCGGGTTTACCGCGCGTTAGGTTCGCACATTTTTCAGTGCTACAGCCGAATTGCTTCCAAAAGATCTTACATAAAAAACTGTGGTTTATAATATGTGTGACTCCTCACCAACAAAACCTGTTTTTGCAGTCACATTTCTCTGACTACCGTACTGCAAAGGTCACACACTGTTTCCCGAATTGTCGTTAAGGTCACGTAGCATTGCTCGTTGTCACGAAACAGAATAATTTCGACACTGTCATAACGCTTCTGTGCTCATTCACAATTAGTGACTAGCACACCTTGGTGCACATTTAAGCTTTTAACGACCTTTTGGTCACCCTAAACCTTTCAAAGAGAGCGAGAGGTCTTTTAGGACTAACAGCATAATCTTTCAGTCTAACTACTGTTCTGGGGGTGAGTTTGGTTAGAGAAATCGAAGTGGAAAATTTTAAATAGAATAATAGCAGTAGGTCCTCTGGACTTGTCTTACTAGTCCTTTATTTAAAAAAAATCAGTTACAAAATTAAACATACAATACATTTCGTATTAACATGAAAATATGTTATTAAACAAAATAGAATATAAAATTACACCTATACACATTGACACGTGGGTGTCGGATAGTTCAGTGGTTGGAGCACTCGCTACTGTGTCGAAAGTGAAGCACCGTCCGGTGCGGTTAGCACTTGGATGGGTGACCGCTAAGGCGTGAAGCGACAAATAACAACGCCCCCAGTTGACTCAACTGTGATTGAGTACCTACTCTCTTGAGGGTGGGGAAGGTAAAGCAGCGAGGGAGAGAGTTGGGCATCACCCTCATTACGCTGGCCCAAGATAAGTGTGATCTCCAACATCACGCTCCCCTACGGCCACAAGGCTATGGGACAACCTTTACCTTTTTTACACATTGACACCCTTCCACCCATCCCACCCTCTACACACACACACACACTCTCTTTACCCTCGCCTCAATGCATACACACCAACATACAGAGAGAGAGAGAGAGAGAGAGAGAGAGAGAGAGAGAGAGAGAGAGAGAGAGAGGAGGAGGAGGAGGAGGAGGAGGACAATTGAAGAAATGGGCGATGGGAGAGACACAGACAGGCAGACCTAGAGACAGAGAGAGAGAGGGGGAGGGGGTACAGAGAGAGAGGGAGGGGGAGGAGGTAGGAAGGAAGATAGAAGGGAAGAGTGAGAGAGGGAGAAGGAGGGAGTGAAGGCATAGACCTAAAGAGAGAAAGAGAAAGAAAGAAAGAAAGAAAGAAAGAGAGAGAGAGAGAGAGAGAGAGAGAGAGAGAGAGAGAGAGAGAGAGAGAGAGAGAGAGAGAGAGAGAGAGAGAGAGAGAGAGAGAGAGAGGGCATATTTAATAACTTGTTTAACTCACATTTATTTGTGCAGGTATAATAATAGGCCTAGTTTATCAAACAGTGGCATACATTAGAAAGGGGAAATTGAGGAAAGAGGGGGGCGATAATAATCTGGGGGAATTAATAATAATGGAATCCTAGACCATAATGACTTCCTTCCTTGGCTTAGTGTAGCAATTAGGCGCGCTCCTTGCGCGCATTATGGACGCTATAAATTATCTCCCTTGCTTCACGAATAGTCGCCCCTTGACACGCAATAGTCGGATAGTTTCGAGTGACGCCGAATTATTTACGCTATGTTAAGCCTCATTAAACACAACGTTTAGATAACTGAACTTCATTAAGAAATTAGCGAGTTGGGAGAAACGATCAGACATAGGATACCAATAATGTCATCCGACAGATAGGTCTACACTACAATACTAGTAAGCCTATTTGTACTTTTTGTACAGGTTCAGTTCTACCAGGCTATTCGTTATTGGTGCTGAGTCGCCGCCCAACTTTAAGTAGGTACAATGTACGACGTACGTCTCCGATGGATTAGACACTCTGTATGACACAGAGGCAGACATCTTTCTTCCAGTGCAGTCAGTCGTTTGACGACCTTGATGTGCTGGTATAGCCATGTGCGGGACTAGTAGAGGAAATGGACATCGACTCACCAATCCCTCATTCACCAAACCCTTCTAATTTGAATCCACACCTCAGGCCACACACCCTACGCTCTGAAACTGATTGAGGCTGGCAGTAAGATGGCTAGGGCTCAGTTGGTGTCATCTTAAAAATCTGGACACATGAACACAGAAACGTCACACTATATCCGCACTCTGCTGACTAAGCAACCGAGTCAAACTTCTAGCTTTAACTATGCTCGGTAGGACGGGAGAGGAATGGGGAGTCTTTTGGAAAATAATCCCACACGTTGGCCAACATTTTTATAGCCTAACGTTTTATCACGGAATTAGATCTAATTCCGTGGTTTTATTATATATATTTCGTACGAGAGAAATGGAAGAAGGCACATTCACAGACAGACAAATGAAATGATCAACGGGTCATATCATGCCATTTTGCGAGACTGAATGAATGAATGAGTTGTTAAATGCCTGTCTTAATTGGAAGGTTCGTGGTAGTTCACGAACCTTTTTTTGGAGAGTCTCCTATCCGAACATAGGTTTCTGAACCTTTCCCTTTTTCTTTTAGGAAGTCCATTATGAAGTTGCTTCCCTTGGACCGTACAGTTACTTGGGGAGAGAGAGAGCGCGTTACCTTAGTTACCTTACCGCTCGTATTTAAATGTCCGTTGTCACGTGACCGCTAACCGTCAAGCTCGCCTTCATGTTTGTTCACAGGCTGGGAAGTCTCGTCTTTCGTTAGGCCTCAATTACATAATACGTAGGTATGTAAGAGGCCCACGAGTTTACAAAAACGAAAGAAAAGACTTCAGGACCAGCGGTTTGTTCTGATGCGGCTGAGAAAAGAAATTCTTACTTATTGAAACCTGAAGGAGTTCTGTTATTTTGTTGGTGTTTGTATTGACACACAAACCCATGCGTGAATTAATAATTCATAAAGCGCGCATATCTCCACGCTGTGAGAAATGCCGCATGAGCGCAGGTTGACAGAGAGAGAGAGAGAGAGAGAGAGAGAGAGAGAGAGAGAGAGAGAGAAGACAGCAAGCACACGCCAAGCGAAAGTGCAGTTTTACCTCTTCTTGCTGACTGCATAAGACGCCGCTCGCATTAAAATTCCCCGTTGGTACTCCACACATCTCATAACACACTTGCAGTAGTGAGTCTTCTTTCTTCTTCTTCTTCTTGTTGACTACCACCTTCATCGTTGTGAAGATTACGTAGACATAATGGGGTTTTGCGCTTAGGTATATTGGCTATTGAACTTGAAATTTGAGAAAACGCTGCCCGGGTGACCAGCTTGTGGGGTCAGGGATAGGGGGTGAGGGGTGGAGGAGGGGAGGGGAGGAGGAGGGCTAGATCCGGGATTTAAACTCTTCCAGAGTTTGGCTGCAAACAGCTTCTTCTGGGAGAGCATTCCACTCGGCAATGGTGCGTGGAAAAAAGGTTTGCTGCCTGTATGCAGTTCTGCAGGAAGGCAGCAGGTACTGCTCAGCGTGCGTCTGACGGGTATTCTTCAGGGGCGGGGCAGGTGTGGGTTTCCTTGAGGACGTGATTACTGTTAAACCTTTGTGCTGCTTGTAGAACAGGCAGAGTCTGGCTTGGCGGCGGCGATCCTGGAGTGTGGGCCATTGTAGATTTTCAAGCATTTCAGCCACACTTGAAGTCTGGCGATAGCGACGCACAACCCATCTGGCGGCACGGCGCTGTACCGCTTCAATGCGGAGTAGTCTATTATGGTCATGTTTAACCGCAGGAAGCGTAAAATCGTTTCTTGCAGAAATCTCCCACGACAACTCTTCAGTTTTAGAACACACTTTTAGATTCAATGCCCTATTAATTTGCATTTCCTGTCCCCAAAAATCACTTCGTTTTTAAATTGGCGTATTCATTTATAAGACTTTTTTTTCTTTCTGTTTTTTTTAATTCATTTATTGTGTGGGATTTATGTAGTGCACGGATGTGCATGTGTAAATGGGAGACGTTATGGTTCAAGAGGTGAATGCGTTTAAATCTTTTTAGGACAGTGAAATTTGAATGAAATGATGAAACGAATGTTGTGGTACATTAGGCCTATAATTATGGCCAGGCGTGTATGTGGAGTTAGGGTTTCTGTAGACAATGGAAGGATGTGTTATGTTTTTATGCTCTATTCAATGGATTGAGGTGTTATGTTTTGATGGATGGATATGGTTTAAGTTATTACAAATGTGTGTATGTGTATCCATTGTTGTTGGTTATGTGTATCAGAGACCCATGATTTTTTTTTCTTTTGTGTGTGTGTTTGTGTATGTGGAATAATGAATGCTTTATTTATTTTTTTTTTTTTACTTTGTCTTATATAAACACAATTACACTAAAACAAAATTGGCATGAGAAAGTACAAGCAGGAAATAAATGTTTAGCTGGCTTGTGAAAATATGAGACATTGTCCACATGCAAAATGCCAACAACCTCCACAACCAAACTGCTTACAGAGGTCATCCTCAAATTTGACGTAATGGTGCACGACTTCAGGGACGAAAGGTCAAAGGGATGTAACCCTTACGGATGGGTTCTAATCTGTGTGGAACTTCTCTATATGTTCGTTGATTCTAAGTGCCATTATTTGTACGTGCATAAATTATGAGGTCGTTAGAATTTTCCCAGAAGTAAAACCATAAATCCACGGATGCATACAGTCTCTCAAGCCATCTTCATCATCAGTATGTTTGGTGCTAATAACAATAATAATAATAATAATAATAATAATAATAATAATAATAATAATAATAATAATAATAATAATAATAATAATAATTGTAGTAGTAGTAGTAGTAGTAGTAGTAGTAGTAGTAGTAGTAGTAGTAGTAGTAGTAGTAGTAGTAGTAGTACGGGATGCTATACGCGCCTTATTCCTAAATCAAACTCAAAGCGTGGCGATCTGTCACCAACATACACGCTCACATGTTACAGACACTCCTACATACACAACAAATACACATGCATCACTCAAACATAGGGTGTAAAAGGCTAGTCGCCATTGGAAGACGGAAAGAAAATCCAATTTCATTTGAGAAAATGTAGATAAGCTTGCACTGAATCCAATACTATTATTGAAGAAAGGGAAAACACCGGAGTACCCGGAGAAAACCCTCGGTGACCTGAAAAGTCTCTACAAAAGGTACTACAAGCTGGTTTGTAGGGAGGCTTAGAACCCGTTTTCAGCTAGTGCGGCCCTGAGCGCACCTATGAGGTGGTAAGTGTATTATAATATATCAGAACAATCGCTGCCCTGTGGGTTCGGGCACTGATTAGAATAGACCCACCGTTTCCCGACGTGTCGTAAGAGGCGACTAACAGGGGTGATGTCAGCACGGCATCACTGGGCGAAAGTCTTCTACACAGAAGTCACAGGCAAGGACGGAGGAACCTCATGTTACTACAGGTTCAACGACCATGTGCTCGGGGCCAAGGCGAGCCACACTGTATTCGTGGATATTGGCTGTGGCCAACAGCCTGGAGAGGATTGGGCCCTGCCAGGTCTTTCTTGCCCAAGACACACTGCATGATGAATAAAACCATCCAGAACAATCCGCCTCTTTTCACAGTAAATTGTTTCAGCATCTTGAGCATGTCCTTTTGGGATGGAGTTTCGCGCTATTCAAGTGGACAGTTGAATTGTGATCGTAAATCTCTCTCTCTCTCTCTCTCTCTCTCTCTCTCTCTCTCTCTCTCTCTCTCTCTCTCTCTCTCTCTCTCTCTCTCTCTGCTCCACCCCATCTTTGCCATCCCACTCCAATCCTTGTTTCCAATCCAATCTTCACTTTCGTTCAAAGGAGGTGAAGTGACAGGCAGTGTCAAGTTCAAGTATGACGAGGGCTTTGCAGTTAATTTCCTACCTGTTTCCTCTTTTTCTGTCCTCCTCCTTCCTCCTCTATCGAGCTATTCCGTCCTCCTCTTTCAGGCCATTCAATCCTCTCAATTTCTATGCAGGGCTGACGTGAAGAGGATCAAGTTCAAGGGGGCCCGAGCTGAGGCTTTCTCTGGTCATGAATGTTGTCTTTAGAAATTACGCGCTTGAAAAGAAAGATATTGAAAACGACGCATAAAACGAAGGCTATGATTAATTATTATGACTAAGGAAAATAAAAAAGCTCTGAGTACTTTTTTTTCCAACCTAAATTGAAAACACATAGTAGGTTACACAGCCGTTACTAGAAATTGGAACGCATTCATTCATATTGTTGATATATAATTTTTGTATGTTTATATGTTTTTTCGAACATTTTTGGAACAAATTAAAATCACTGAATGATTCCTAAAGAGTAGAGACAGGGTGAATTGTTTGGGTGGTAATTATAATTATCATATACGCCAGTTTTTGTTTTCACCCTGTTTATTCCTGTTTTTAGCAGACACAAACATTCTTCTCCATAAGAATAGTAATAATTCATATTGAAGTGTAATCCCGTAATAACTAAATTTATCTACGAATAACAAGTCCTGTAGAAAATAATTTAGTAACAAAGCTGACAACGGGAAGCAACTATTACCAGTGTCTTAAATCCACCGAGTTTTCTCCCTTTTAAACAAATAAGTTTTTGTTTGTTTTTATTTTATTTTAAAGGTATTGCACCACCAGTATTGCTAGCATAAATAGTCCGTTGTACAGTGATCCTAACGGATGAGCCGTGGCCGGGTGGATAATGGGCCTTTCTTGCCGATTATCTCCCTTAACTTACTTCCCGGCGTTGCCGCTAGGTGTCACGTGGAACTTTGGAGCAGATTCGGCCATTATTGTTTGTTGATATAGCGAGGTTGGCATGCGTGGCTCAAAATGCCTAACAGATGTACCGTAATTGGGTGTTGCACACCTAGAGGATTCAGTTTTCCGAAGGATGAACTGTTAAGGAAGCGTTGGATACATGCGATTCGACGAAACGGCAAAGGAGACTTCTTCAAGCCGACATCAAATACCCTCGTTTGCGACCGACACTTCTTGCCGGAAGATTTCATGGATGGACCGACTGTATACGGTAACTGCTCATATTATAATTATTCTTTAATTAAAGAGGTTTCGCAAGCATATTCATTTGACTGGAATAGGTCTATTTTTGCTGTATTTAATAGCATTTTGTGCCCATCGTTAATAAGCGTGAAAAAATAGCTTGCTATGTAGTCGGGAAATAGGCCTCTTAAAACGTAGCTAGTAGACGATGCGGAAGATGCGACAGATTAGCCTAGCCTACATTTGACAATTTTGTTATGGTTGACACCGATTTATTGAAGATAATTTGCACATTTGCTATATTTATATTAACTTAAGGAAGTGGTAGTGGAAACTGTTCAGGCGTCCGTTGCTAGTGTGGAACTTAGGCATACTAGTACAGTTGTAGTACCACTGTAGCCTACTTATTTTACTTTGAGTATTGCCAACATCAGTCACAGATCTCCATACAAGTGCAAACTTGTTCTTGGAATTAAATGATAAATAAAATAATTAATTTTTTATTTTGCTTACTAAAGTAATGTGTTGCATAAATATTATTATTGTGCCATTGGAGTTACATGTTTTACTGAGTGTTATAGTTCTACTATACTGTAACCCCTCACTTACACAGTAACATGGTAGACTCAGTACCATGCTTAAATATTAGCTGCCAGTCAGTATTTTGAGTATTTCACTTTCAGTGAACTTCACACTTGCATTTAATTACTAGTTTTACAGCTTGCATATGCAGGGCCATATACATGACTGTATGAATAATTAATATGCAATCTTTTTTTAATTTCAGGTTCAGTAGTACGCAAGATACGCCGTCTGAAACCTGGTGCAGTGCCGAGTGTTTTTTTTTGGACGTTGCCTCAGAAGGAAAGTGACTTGAAACGAGAGCATCGATTAAAAACACGGGCGGACAGAAAAAAGTCATTGGTCCAGGTTTGTGTAACTTTCATCTACATGTGTCATGCCATCTTCTGTATCTATTATTATTCACTATGTTCCAAATTTGTAATAATAACACTTTAACAGCATCACATTTATGGTTATAATTTATATTTTGCTTTTTAAAATTTTAATTAGTTATGTATTTAAATTTTCTTTTTCTTTTTTTCAGGGTGCTGGAGAAAGGGTAGAGGCAAAAGTGTCCAGTGAGCTAACTCCTGCAGTTGCAGCAGAATGTTACAGCAACACAACACAGGTGTGCTTTTGTTAGACTTGTTTTCTTTAGTTTCTAAGTTCTCTAATAATCTAATGTTTTACATTTCACAGAAAGAAGAGAAATTTTCTATGTTATCCTATTATAACTTTATCTCTGCCCATAGTTCCTATCGCAGGGAGCTGTATGCTGGATTTGTGAATTGACAATAAAGAAAATATAATCCTGACATAACTTTGGACACAATCGCCGAATCGGTATACCGGAAATATATTATGTGTAAATTAAAATTCCTAACAAACATGACGCCAGATATTTTACTTGTCAAACATTAACAAGCCATTTTGCAATTTTTGTTTTTATTTGTTGCAGGGTGCTGGAGAAAAAGGAGATGTGGCGACTGATCAAGATGTTGCAGTTTTGACAGAATTTAATAGCAACACAATACAGGTGTGTTAAAGTTAGATTTTCTGCCAGATTTATTTTTTAACTGTCACACATTTTTCTTAATTTTCCATTTTAAATCTGTCAATGAGAACAGTTGATTTAGCAGGGATGTCATTCAACATAAGTACGGTATCTTTTTATATTCGTCTGTTATTTGTGTACTTGCTTAAAATTAGAGCCATCTTATTAGCCTTTCTGCTATATCAAAGGACATGGGTGCAATTTTTTTTTAAAATTTATTTTGGTTGAAATAAATAGGTACCGGTAGGCATAAATAGTTTCCGAGCGCGTTTGTGTTTACATGAAATAAAATTTTTTGTTTTAGATGGTGGCTGCAGAAGTGGTGATTGGTGAAGAAGGTGCAGCTACAAGTGAAGCTGGCGGATTTGGTGATCAGGAGATGACAGCATCTGTTGAGCAGGTGGGAACAATGCAATCTTTTTATTTTGTTTTTAAGCATTTTAAGGAAACTACCTTCTGGGATTTCTATCCTTGAAATCATATGGACCTGTGTACTAAAGTGGAACTTTTTTATGTTTTCATAACTTAAATTTATATGTATACTGTTACCGCCCAAATGTCATGTAATATCCGGCGACCACACAAACAAGAATCTTTATTCTTATCATATATCACACGCAAAAAAAGATTTTGCGATAAAACTTTGCAAATATCTTCTTGAGATATTCATCTTTTCATTCAAATTAGGTTGCAGTATCAATCACCAGGTCCTTTAGTGTAAAACATAATTTATTTAACTGTCCATTATTTTGGATAATTAATATAGTAGGGCCACCAGGGAAATAAATTGATAAGCATGACATATTTGTATATAATGTAAGTTGTCGCAGTGTACATGTACTACAATAAACATAAAGAAACAAATTTGCTTCTTTCGCTATTTTATTCGATTGTACTATTTAGTGGCATTGGCATTCTCTTAGAGGTGGTTGTTAACTTCCTTTCTGGTTGCTGGTCTCCAAGAAACTGCTGGAACTGTTATAATGCTGTCTTACATTACATCTCAACATATATCACATCATATGCTCTGCTATGCATACACAAATCTCTAGTCTTTACATTATTTTGCTAACACTAGCAATGAATCTGCTCCGGCTGCTAGTTAAGCGACAGGTTTATTTTAAAAATGTTCACATTGTTACCTTTTGTAATGCTAGCCATAGAGCTGGTGCTTATCACTATGGAAATAAAGAGAAACACATTTCACCATCCTGGATGGTATGCTAATCCATCACAAGCTTGCTTCCACTTTACTTTTCCAGATAGACTTTAAATTCATTTATTTCCTGTCCCTATTCAAAAGACTCGCATTTAATAGCAATCATATGCATGCTTGTTGTTTTGTTGTCAGGCTGCGGGCACGAAGCTGAGATCTGCTGGCGTCCAAGTGGACGATGTGAATCATCCGCCCTCTCTTTCTGTGGAAGCGTTGGAATTTGACCAAGAACTGCTGCATTATTACACTGGCCTGGGATCCTGGGAAAAGTTTGTGGCAGTTTTTGCATCCCTGGGTCCAAATGTGAATCATCTGAGATACTACAGAACAGACTCTGTCGTCAAGATTTCACCCATGAACCAGTTTCTGGTTATGCTGGCAAGGTTGAGGCAAGACTTAGATTATCTTCTATTGGCACGTAATGCGCGCATCTCAATTTTCACAGCAGAAAACATATTTATAACTTGGGTAAATTTCTGCAGTTTGCAATGGGGGGAAATCGACACTTGGCTGAGCAAAGAACTTGTGCATAGGTTCTCTCCAAAGGACTTCAAAGAGAAATTCCCCTCTACTCGTGTGATCATTGACGGGACAGAAATTCCCATCCAACGTCCATCCAATCCTGCTGCCCAAAGAGCTACATTCAGCTCTTACAAGAACAGAAACACAGTGAAATGCCTAGTGGGAGCCACCCCAGGGGGACTGATATCTTATGTCTCAGAAACATACGGGGGAGCTGCGTCCGACCGCCAAATCATTGAAAGAAGCAATTTGCCATCCATGTGCTCACCTGGTGACATGGTTATGGCCGACAAAGGCTTCAACGTTCAGGACTTGTTTGCTGAACATGACGTCAAAGTCAACATCCCTTCTTTCTTCAAAAAGAAAAACAGGCTGTCGGAGCAACAAGTGCTCAGGGACAGGGTTGTGTCCAGCAAAAGGGTGCACATCGAGAGACACATTGGCAACCTGAAAAGTTTCAAAATACTGGCCAATCCCTTGAATGCAACCGAAGTCCTCCTGTCTTATGAGATAGTGAAAGTGTGTGCAATGCTTTGCAATTTTCGCAGTAACATTGTCCCTTTTGATGCATGAATTTGAATGGAAATTGTTTGAATTTAACAGTGTGAATGGAAAGTGTTTGAGTGCAGTAGTGTGAATGGAAAGTGTTTGAATGCAACAGTGCGAATGGAAAGTGTTTGAATGCAACAGTTCTTATATGAGATTTTGAATGTGCCATACTTTGCAATTTTGGCAGCAACTTTGTCCCTTTTCATGTATGAATTTGTATGGTAATTCATTATTCAAGATGTGCTGACATTGATTCATTTTTGTCATAATATAAAAGAGAATGTGTTAACACGTTAGCTTTAGATTACGTAACTTTTCTTAATGCATCTCAGTCAGAACTTAAAAATTTGTTTAATAGAAAATTTCCCTGTTTTAGAAACATCACCTGGTTTGAAGGTTCTATAACTAAGATGTCATATTAATTTAATTATTATTATTACATTTTGATTGGCTTAACAAGTCTTTTGATAAATGAATTTGTATGAAAAATTCTTGCAAATTGCTTGAATGCAACTGAAGTTCGTTCTTGTGAAATTTGAAATTATTTGCCATGCTTAGCAATTTTGGCAGCAACTTTATCCCTTATGATGCATGAATTTGGATGGTAAATGCTAAAATAGTCATTTTTGTCATAATATAAAAGATAATGTAACACGTTAGCTTTTTCTTAATGCATCTCAGAACTTTAATAGACAGTTTTCACTTCCTTTAGAAAAATCACTTGGTTTGTCCTTTTTCCATGTCAATTTTTTTAATGTTCGATAACTAAAATGTCATGTTCATGTTACCGGTACCCATATTTATTTTTGATGGAGGACAGCGAAGCACAATTTGTTGCAGTGCTTCTAATAATTCTTTGTAATTTATTGTAATCTACATTACAATGGTTATTTCCTCAGAAAAAATAAAGCCAAATAATGACACTGAAAGAGAAACACTTTCATGCATTTTAAATATATTTTAATGACCATTCTAGATGCATTTAAACAGTTAAAAGAGTGGTTTATACTTCATTAATAAAATGGAGATACAAAAGCATGTCTGTTATTTATGTTAATTTTATTTCAAAATACATTCTTAATGACTTTCATTTTGATTACACCTGAGAAAAAAAAGAAGACTCTTGAGTAAGAAATGCCATTGTAACATTTAAAATAATTTAAAAAAAAAGAAAAAAAGAAAACTGCAGTGGATTCGCCTGCCGTGATTGGGTAACATGGGGATTTTTTTCAGTAACGGTAGTTTCAAGAGATGATTTGATAGATAGCCAAATGGGTGGCTAAAAGAGTACAACGGCTATCCTTCTAGAGTATTCAAATAATTTTAAAGTGCCTTTAAAAGTGAAATGCTTATTGCAAAATTTTGTTTCGTTTTGTAACAATATAATTATTCTTTGTTTAGTTATAGTACAAAATAACAATAAAAAGTAAGCAAAACATGAGACTGAGTACGTGTACTTGAATGTAAAGCATGTTGACAACTTACGCATGCGCACACACACACCTAGCCAATGCATTTACATTTTACACGACGAATCACATTCATAATCAATTGCCATGTTTTGTCATCCAATCCACTTGATACACAATAGTAAACATTTAAAAAAGAAAGCATAGTGATACATAACAAAAATTTTCTTGTTAAAAAAAAAACACACAAATATTACCAGTAATTTAATGCAAGTCAAAATTCAGTTCACAAAATAATAAATAGCTTTACAAATGCACACACAATTTACTCATGAAAGTGTATGCAATAAGATAAAATATTCCTTAAAGGGTCCAGCCGACTACAGGAGCTGAATCTGGACCACCACAGCGTACACAATACTCTTAAATATAATAAATCATAGCTTTCCAAAAATGCACACAAAATTCAATCATTAAAGTGTATGTAACACTCAACGATTTAAGATCAAAGGATGCTAGTGATTATTGGTGAATATTGTCATTGTCCGGCGATAAAGATTTAATACGATTTTTTTGCCTTCAAGTTTTGTTTCAATCGATTACACTTTAAGCTTGTTTAGGAAAAAAAAAATCCCATTTTAATTGCATCACAAAGCAGCCTACTACTTGTACTAATGTTCTTTGAAAAACATCTTCTTGATGAGGGCAGTTTGATGGTGATCGTTAAAGAATGCCTCCAAGCGCTCAACCATTGCTTCAATGAAAGTGTCATTGCGCTTGATGTTGATGATGGCAATGTCTGAAATTGTGTAGACAACAAAGTCAACACTCTGGATGTCCCTGCCAACACAGAACATTTGGCCCTGTACCTGGTAGAAATAGTCATGATTTTCCTTCAAACGCAGCTCCCCATCAACATCGTGAAGGTAAGGAACTGAACTCGGAGTTATTTGCTTTCCTTCCGCTGACTTTGGGCATTTAACTTCCAGTAATTTGTTGTCCGTAACCATTCTGTCTGGCGTACTGGCCAAGTAAGGGTGACTTGTAGAAATGTACAGGCCACAATGAGTGGTTGCTTGACCTGTCATTTCTTCGTAGCGATGAACTGCAGGCTCCTCATGCTTCCTACCATGCATCACAGCAGGTGTCCGGAGCTCCCGGCTTGACATCAGCCGCTCAGAAAGCTTTCCAAGATCTGCTCGCGCAGTCAGTTTTGCGATGCAGCCGAAATCTGATGAACAAATTCTCTTACTCCTTTCTTCTTTCCAAACCTTTCTGCTTTTTCTTGTTTTTTCTTCGATGGCCTTGGTTGTTGTCTCATCCATTTCAACTAGCCCTGACTGCCTTAGAAAAGCGACTAGTGGATCTTCTTCAAAATATTTGTGATCGTGTGCTAGGGCACGAATATCAGCTGGCATCATGCAATGCAGGATGGGAGCCGAAGCAAAGCATCTGTAGTTGATGCATGATGAGAAGAAATATGATGGGTAGGATGGCAAGTCAACCATCACAGGATACCTGGGGTCAAATCTTACTGACTTTAGCTGTGACGCTGACATTGTCAGTTCTTTGGCCTTCACAGGAGATCCAGTGTGCTGCTTAGGTCTATGGAACGTTTGAAGTTCCTGGGTGCATGTCTGCACAGTGAGGAACTTTCTTTGCTGTATGAAGTCCAGGAGGCCTACGAGCACACATCGTACATGCTTGCAATGGGCACTTGGCCCCATGCCAGCAGCGCATTCGCACTGGCACTCAGCCACCACACCAGTTGAGGTTAGGCTGATGTCTACTTTGTACGTCACTGCCTTCATTTCTGCTCGCACTTCCCCATGAAAGAAAGAGTTTTCTTTATTGCAAACCCTCATGTAATTTACGTAGTTTTCTCTGTATAGAGTCTCTGCCTTCTTATCCAGACTGCAGTGTGCCATGGTCAGGAAGGTGTCGACACTGCTACGGGTCAGTGGTGGCACTGGCATACCACTGTGCAGGTCCTTGAATTCAGCCAGCGGTGGGATGGACATGTGGAACTCTGGTTCAAGGTTCTCCACATGCCCGAAGTTATGGTTGCGGTCGTATGCCTCCAATCTGAAAATTAAAAAATTCTTTGTAAGAAATATACTGAAGGTAATAGTAAATAAAATATTAAACTAAAGTCATATATATCTTGGTGATGCTCAACATATATAATGTTTTAAAAATAACCCAGATAACCAATACCAATAAACAAGCTGTTATGTCTCTACTTAGAAATTAGTTTTTTAAATGTGAAATTATTTTTACCATTTTATTTCGCTTTTTTTTTTTTGGTTAGTTTTCCTGTACTTATAATTACAATTACAAACAAGACTAGCTTTTTTCCATAAAATATTTTAGGATTAAACTTGATCAGAACAAGAAGGTAACCCTTTTAAACTATAGATCTAGTTCTAGGCCTATCCAAAACGAATGTAACTTTGTACGCCTACACTTTGCCAGCGACTAAATAGAACACTTGCAACATCTCATAATTTGCGGAAATCACTCCTTTGTTTAGTTTCCATACATTCGTCGCCTATTTTACGACAATTTAAGATCTCGATCGTTTGAAAGGTAAAAATTTAATACTAGCCAAGGCGGCCCTGAAGGCCTACTCGGCTACTGTCAACACAGTCAACTAAGCCTAAGGCAACACAAAAGATCTGCGATTATCAAACAACAACAAAAAAGTTTAAATTTCAAATAAACTTACCGTAGTACAAGATCCGCTTTTCTGCCGGACACACGAGCATTTCGCCTTGCTAATTCTTTCTTCAGATCAGAAAGCGATAACTGACCGTACTTAATCGACATTTTCGATGCACAAAAATCTAGAAAAGCATGCGTTGAAAACAATCCGACCGGAAGTAATTTGATCCAATGCTCCATACGCCACCTACCGGCGAGTTATGTCCCCTGGTAGACTGCACTTAGCCCAGAAAGGCCTATTAAATCCCTTTCCTATGAGACTGAAGCATTGGAAATGTTGGTGGTTCAACTCCGGTCGCGTCGGGTCGCCAGCAGCCATCCGGTTAACTCGATACTCATCTTTTGCTATTTTATTGTGTTTTGTAATTTCTTTCTATTTGCTTTTGTTATTGTTTGTTTTGTTTGTTTCTTTTGTTTTAGGTATTCATGACTTTAATGTCTCTTTCCTTTTAAATTTACCAGAATTTAATTTAATCTAATTGTATTTCATTTCATTGAACTTTATTTTATTTTAACAATAGCATATACTTTCTCATGAATGAGAACTGAAAATGAAACAGCCATAACATTTTGCAATGCATACACTTTTTTTTTTCATAAGGCAGAAGATTTTTTTTAATAAAACTCGTTCAGGTGAACAATGCCATAGCTTTTGAGATTTACCGGAATTTTTTTTTTATTTTTTTTTTTTAGTAAATTTACGTCCCCGGACACATTAAGCGTATAGGGGACGGGTGAAACACCACTTCCGGTATCAAATCTGTGTCTCTGTTTATACCCGTCTCTGTTTCTCTCTGCCTCTGCTTTTGCCTCTGCCTGTCTCTCTCTCTGTCCTATCTCTCTGTCTCTGTCTCTGCCTCTTTCTCTCTGTCTCTCTGTCTCTGTCTCTCTCTGTCTCTCTCTCTCTGTCTCTCTCTCTCTCTCTCTCTCTCTCTCTCTCTCTCTCTCTGCCATTCATTTCTCTCTCTAAAAACAATCTCCCAAAATATTGTTTGTCCAAATCGATCTGAAATATAATTTTCTAAACAACTTCGATGATAGGCCTAATTTAGTGCATAATACATTATTCTAACTAAACCTAACCTATAGTACTAACCTATCCCGTAGCTCGAAGGTCGTTGGAGCACCACATATGATCGTTTAACCAGAATACAAAGCATGGAGATGAAGTGCTGAAGAAGACTTCTGGGCATTTCCTATACTCAGCACATCACCAACGACAAAGTCCGACAGACCATCACACAAGCTATTGGACAACACGATGACATGCTCACAATGGTGAAGAAACGGAACCTCCGATGGTATGGCCACGTCACGAGAGCCTCAGGTATTGCAATGACCACCCTGCAAGGCACGGTGCAAGGAGGCAGAAGAATAGGGAAAAAAGAGGTGATAGGACAACATTCGAGAATGGACTAGCTTGACACTGAGCGAAGCCATGAGGGTTGCTGAAGACAGAGAAAGATGGAGTACGCTGTTTAAAATACATTATTCCTGGTATGCAATTGAATACTCTCTTTTTTTTTCTCTCTCTCTCTTTAAAAAAATCTAATATGTACATCTGTACGTGTAAATCCTTTTGCTAACGCCCATACTTGTTTGGTCCACTACATAACCAGTCTTTACTGTTAGCAAAATTCTTTGCTGTCAGATTCGATTGGCCGTTTTGAGTTTAACGTATTTCTAAAATCTGCATTGCTTGCAGCTCATTATGATATTAGAACCAAAGCCTGCATGGCCAGTAGTTAGCCATTTTGGAGAAATGGCCGTCAAATTTTTGAATTATTTTATTTAAAGTCTGCGCTCGTTTGCTGTGATGCAAAAATGAAACCCCAAATAAAGTACTTTAGAAGGTTTTTGATTATTTTTTTGGTTTCTATTGTTTTGTTTTATTTTTCAAGTAAATTTGTAAAAATCTAAACTCTAATTTAGACCTTTTTTTTAATACAAATCCCATTTTTGACTAGTGGGTAACTCATAATCTATTTGCACGCAATGCCCTTTTGCGATTTAAGACTAAGTTGTGGTGGACTAAGAAGAATAACTCTTGCTAGTCGAGACAACTTGTATTAGCGCCACTGAGTTTTCTCCCTTTCAAACACTCTAATTCATGACTACTAACACAGACAGGAAAACTCCTATACATGTATAACGCTTACAAGCCACTTTTTGGGGACTTACTTCCCTGGCGAATGGATGGACGCTGTAGCAGACTCTACTATCCTATCGTATCCTATCCTATCCTATCCCGTAACTCAAAGGTTGTTGGGGCACCACAGATGATCGTTTAACCAGCGTACTCCATCTTCTCTGTCCTCAGCAACCCTCATAGCTTCGCTCAGTGTCAAGCAATTCCATTTTCGAATGTTGTCCTCCCAACTCTTTTTCTGTCTCCCTCTTCTTTTGCTTTCTTGCACCGTGCCTTGCAAGATGGTCTTTGCAAGGCCCGATGCTCTGGTGACGTGGCCATATCATCGGAGTTTTCGTTTCTTCACTACTGTGAGTATGTCTATCGAACTTCGTTGTTGGTGATGTGCTGGGTATAGTAGCACCTCATCTCCATGCTTTGTATTCGTCGTTGTAGATCTGCTGTGAGGGTCAATGTTTCGCAAGCGTAGAGGAAGATGGAGATAACAATTAAGGGAGAACAGTAGCCTTACCTTGGAATGTAGACTAATGGTCCTGTCTTTCCAAATTGGCTTCAACCTCGCCAGGGCAGCAGTTGTTTGTGCGATCCTGGAGAGAACTTCCTGTCGGGACCAATTGTCTGATACAATGGCTCCTAAATATTTGAAGCTATGCACCGTGTTGAGGGATGGCTTTGGACTTTGATGTCCATGTTGAAGCCAATGGTGTTGTTGGTCATCATTTTGGTTTCCCCTGCACTAATTTCCATTCCATAGGCTCTGGAGGGTGGTGTCAAGCCTCTGTACCAGCTGTTCAAGTTATATTCCTCTCCAGCCAATCCATCAATGTCATTCGCAAAACGGAGGTTGGCGATTCCTCTACCCCCTATGCTGACTGTGCCTTCATGATCTGCAAGTACCCCCGTGCGGGTGCCGGGGGTTTCAGTATAAATATAGTATCCACACTTTCTGGAAATTTAGTGCTTTAAATTCCCCCTGTCGCCATCTTTCTCCTTTGTTCTTTCTCATTCCTACTCTGTTCTATCAATCTACTATACTATCTTCTCCTTCGCGAGACCAGTCTGAACCTACCTTTTTTCTTGAAAACTCTTCCGGGACAAAACTCTTCATTTGTGTTTGTGGTCTGTTGGATCAGCTTGGAAATATTGGACGCTTTCTGCCAGGTGATAACTGATGTTATTACAGTATTTGGCAATGTAGGCATTTTATATGTATGTGTTTGTTAATATTTTATAATGATATTTATATTCTATTTTGTTTTTGTAAACGGGGGTTCGATAAATTAGAGTATAGCCTCAGCGTCCCCTGCGTGGGATGTCTTTATAGTTTATTGTAAAGTGACCGGCTGGTGGGGTGCCTTCAGTGTTGCCACTAGGGTTGTTTCGGCAGATCTTTTATGCGGATCAGGGGCAAGTCCTCTTTCAGCGAAGTTGTGGTCTTGATTTTGTGGTCCTGATTCGGCTATACTGGTCCTGATTTGGCTCGGAAGAGTCCACTGGACCTAAAGCAATAATCATGTAATGTAATGTAATGATCTGCAAGGGCATCTGACATGATGCGCTCTAGGAAGATGTTGAAGAGTGTTGGAGAGTGTAGGCATCCTTGATGCACACCGAGTGTTGTTCTAAACTAGTTTCCGATGGCGCTGTTGTGGAGGACTGAACTGGTAGCCTTGTCATAGAGGCTTTTGATGACATTAATCATTTTATGGCTGACGTTGTACACTCTCAGGGTTGCCCACAGAGCTAACAGAGAAATATTATATTGTTACTCTCCGATAGCATAGGTGTCGCCCAAAAAAGTGAGCAGTGGAAAAAACTAAAACTATGTTACCTATTTTAGTGGTTCAATTTTGGTTGGGTCGCCAAGCAAAGCCATCCTAATCGTTCGATATTTCAGTTAATTTTGTATAATTTTGTTTTCTTTTCTGTTTTCTCTCTAGTTGCTGATTTTGTATAATTACTCTATATTTTGTTGTCTCAGTTTCCAGTTGTTGTTTTTTTTTTTTTAAATTAATCTTGTTTTCTTGTTTTTAAATTTTATTTTATTACTACTGTTATATCTTTTTTTTTTTTTTAAGAAGAGGGTCTGAGAGAAGAAGGAGGGATTACATTATTACATTTTATTTATTTATTTAATTATTTAATTATTTATTTTATTTTATTTCATGTTGCTGTAAATTATTTGTGCGGTTGTGTGTAAACAATATCCTGAGAAAGGTAAATTAATAAACAGAAATCATAATTTATTCGTTTATTTATTTTATGAAGTTGTGGTGTAATTACTTCTATTATTATTATTATTATTATTATTATTGATGATAATGATGACAATGACGATAATGTGCAACATAGGACTTTTAAGGTTAAAAATTTTTTGTTTTTTGTTTTTGCAAATCAAGTGATTCGTGTTTTTACGTAAATGGAACAGAAATGGAAGTATAATTTAAAAAAAAAATTTCAGGTTCCACCGAGATTTGAACTCGGATCGCTGGATTCAGAGTCCAGAGTGCTAACCATTACACCATGGAACCTTCTGGCAACAACAGCCACAGTTTTTTATTTTCTCCTTGCCGTAGTGGTTCACCACTTTCGCACTGAAGATTTTATGAAGGGACTTTACTCCTCTTGCCTGCAACAAACAAGAAGACATAATCCTTGCTGGGTATCGCCTGTTTCAATACATTTACCGTGTTTCCCAGTTAATTTTATAGAATCGCGTGAGTATTTACTGTTGTAGCAAGTCAGTATTTGTGTTCGAATCCTATAGTTATCATGAGACACACTTATTCATTTGATTTTTTGCCAGATACTCGGTATCAAGGATTGAAAATATTATGAACACGTGAACACGAGAAAATCATAATTTCATAAAAGAAATTGAACATTGAACTGAAGAGACCTTTTTGATTTTATAATTGGGAAGGAAGGATAAGAGACAACTGCCCATATTCAAATCTAAGATTTTAAGTGTTTAGATGGCATCTTCCAGTTGCCGTTGTGTTGATTTTTCCGCCATCTCCTTTGGCGATTTACAAAATTTACTAATTTAGCAGAGGTCTACCCTTCAAGTTCAACTCAACTGTAACTGTCGATCCAGATACTGTACAATCCAACTAGTTGGCCTGGAATGCATTGTCATGATTATTAAAGGGCCTCATGATAAATGTTTAAATTCGTCTAATTGGGCATAAGATAACGGAATTGGAAGTGCCATGTTTAACTATACTATACATTACATCTACAAATGCTTCTTAATTCAAAACATATACAGTGGCATAGTTTAGGTATTGTAATTTGTATGTCATGTTCAATTTCAATCATTTTCAGTGATTACAATCTTCATGTTCATGACCATGATGCCAAAGTCAGTTTTAATTTGTTTTACAGAGAATGGCAGATACAGAAAATACCAACAGCAACTCTAGCAGTAATAATGCAAACAGCAGTTCCCCTCCACCACAAGGCCACTCCGTCATGGTAATCCATCTTTTTGATATACTCCTGTCATTACATGTCCCAGTCTTAATCAACACTCCAATTTTAGGCAACTCTAGCAATAATAATGCAAACAGCAGTTCCCCTCCACCAAAGGCCACTCCATCTTTTTGATATACTCCTGTAATTACATGTCCCAGTCTTAATGAACACTCCAATCTTAGGCACCAGAATATTAGAAAAGTTAATTGTAGACCTGATTTACAATCAACCCTTGTTGTTCATTTCCACAATGGAGAATATTGGCAAATTAATGGATCTAATAGTATCTGATCAAATAAAACATTTTGACCATATATGCATTATGGGAGATTTCAACTTTCCCACAATTGACTGGGAAAATGGGGTTGCCAGCACTAGAGAGCAGCAGTTTGTTGAATGTATTAGGGATGCGTATTTGTTTCAAATGGTGAGTAAACCAACACGGAGGAGAGAAGGGCAGAAACCAAGTCTTTTAGACCTGGTTTTAGTAAATGATGCAGAAGTTATTTCCGATATTGAACATTTATGTCCACTGGGAAAAAGTGATCATGATGTGCTTGTATTTGATTTAAATGTTTTTGAAATAGTACAGAAAAGGAAAAATAATGAACATTTTAATTATAAGAAAGGAAACTATAATGATTTAAGGCAAACTTTAAGAGCAGTTGATTGGAATAAAATAAAAGAACAAAATGTGGAAGAAAGTTGGTTATATATAAAAAATAACATTTTATTAGCAATGGAAAAACATGTACCAAGGTCAAGAGGAAAGTCAAGGTCTACTTTAGTGCCTGCATGGTTTAAGAAATCGTGTTTAAAAAAGGTAAAGAAAAAGCATACTTTATACAAAAAATATTTAGAAACTCAAGATGGTGTCGATTATCAACGGTATATAAAAGCAAGAAATGAATGCACAAGAGAGGTGAAAAAGGCAAAAATGAATCATGAATTTAAAATTGCTAGTACATGTAAAGAAAACCCAAAGGTTTTTTGGAAATACATTCAATCCAAGACGAAAGTGTCTTCTGGCATCAGCTCTTTGAGAAAAGAGGATGGAGATATGGCAGTCAGTGAGGAGGAAAAGGCAAATATTTTAAATGACTTTTTTTCCAGTGTTTTTACAAAAGAAGATTTAAAAAACATACCTAAATTAGATCCTGGATCTAGATCAGATGGTGTAAGTCTAACTGAGATCCTTATAACACCTAAAGCTGTGCAGGAAAAACTAGCTAAACTAGACCCATGTAAAGCATTTGGCCCTGATGGTATCCCGCCCAGAGTGTTAAAAGAGGCAAGTGACGAGTTGTCAGTTCCTTTGTGTCTACTTTTTAATAAATCCTTAGATGAAGGCACTGTTCCGGCAGACTGGAAAAAAGCCAATGTCACTGCTCTTTTTAAAAAGGGCAGTCGGGTAGAAGCGGGTAACTATAGGCCTGTGAGTCTCACATGCATCATTTGCAAAGTCCTGGAGTCTTTTGTGCGAGATGCGGTGGTGGACCATATGAATCTATGCTCACTGTATACAGATTGTCAGCATGGTTTCAGGAATGGTAGGTCATGTGTGACTCAGCTATTAGAAGTCATGGAAGATTTTACGGGTATGTTAGATGATCGTGAGGGGTTTGATGTACTGTATCTGGATTTTAAAAAGGCATTTGACTCTGTCCCACATGCTAGACTTTTAACAAAAATCGAATCATATGGTATCACTGGAAAGGTGTGCCAATGGATTGGGAACTTTTTGTCTGAGAGAAACCAGAGGGTGAGAGTTGGTGATAGTTTCTCTTCAGAAGCTCCTGTGTTAAGTGGTATACCTCAAGGTAGCATTTTGGGTCCTGTTTTATTCACTATTTTCATAAATGATTTACCAGATGAGGTGTCCAGCAGTTGTAAAATTTTTGCTGATGACACAAAACTATATAACTTGTCCAGTGAGAGTCTTAAGCTACAGTCCGATATAAATAATCTTGGTAAATGGTCTGATAAGTGGCAACTTCATTTTAATACTTCCAAATGCAAGGTACTAAAATTTGGTAAGAAAATTTCTTGCCATGAATATTATATGACCGCTGATGGACAGAGAGTGTCAATTGACAGCTGTACCGAAGAGAAGGATCTGGGGGTCACTTTTGATAAAGAGTTAAAATTTGATAAACATATTAATAATGCAATTGCAAAGGCAAATAAAATGCTGGGGATTATCCGAAGATCTTTCACCTGCCTTGATAAAGATACGTTAACATGTCTGTATAAGACTCTTGTCCGACCTCATGTGGAATATGCAAATGCTGTTTGGTCACCGCTACTGAAAAGACAATCGTCGGCGATTGAAAAAGTGCAGCGAAGAGCAACAAAATTGGTAAAATCCTTGAAAAATCTGCCTTACAAAAAAAGACTAAAGAAACTAGGCCTTCCGAGTTTGAAATTTAGAAGAGTTAGAGGTGATCTTATACAAACATACAAAATATTAAATAACATCGACAAAGTCAATGCTAATACATTCTTTAAGTTTTATGATGGAGGCAAAACTAGAAACTCAGAAGACAAAATTTTTATCCAGCACTGTCGTACTAACAAACGAAAGCACTGTTTTAGCCATAGAATTGCACCACTGTGGAACAAACTACCATTACATGTTAAAAAAGCTAACAACTTAAATACTTTTAAAAACCTTCTGGAAAAGGTAAGTTTCATTGTGGAATCCAAATTTGATTTCGATGAATGATTTTCATTAAATTCTAATTCTCTGAACAATTGCAAAAATAACCGGAAAATTTAAAGTTGTATAAAAACAGGGACACAAAAAAGCTGCGAAGCTTAACATAGTCCCTTGAACTGAACTGAACTGGAAAGGTAACAGAATAAAACTAACAGAATATTCTAAAAGACTTGCGGTTGCTCAATGGAAGAAAAGAAGAAGAATTGACAGAACACAGATACAGCTGATGATGTCACAGGAAACAGTTTGCCCTTGTAGAAGCAAAACATTAGTTAAGTTAGATTAATTGTTTTTATCATGATCGGATATGTCCAAATTCGTTCTTTTTTTCATTTCTTTTTTAAAATTTTAATTGTTTTATTATCTGCATGTATATTTTAGTAATAGTATATTGGATGCAGTCAAGTCTAAATTTTTGAACTAAATATTGATTTCTCCTCCGCCATTTGTAATAGCAATCTGGCTTTTGAGTTCGATTGAAGAAATAATGCTTAATGGCATCTTGTTTTTTTTTGTTTTTTTTTTGTTTGTTTTTTTTACATTACTGTATACTCTTTTTCAGGGTCACCTTATGGCAAACAAAGTTGAAACATTGTTGTGGATGACTCGCATCTTCTGTGTTGTCTGCACTATCATGTTTCTGCTGCCAATTTTTGGGTCAGTAATTTTATATCAGGTACCTATAGGTGTATATATTTTTAGAACATGCTCACATCCATGTATCTGGCCTAAAGCAACAGCAAGGAATATGCAGCCTGACTAGGTCATCGACGACCGGCGGCTACCAACGCCAACCTAAAACTCCCAGTAGATATCGAAGTGAGAGTAGAATCATGTAGGTGGTTCCATGCCACTATAGTAGTGGCGTGGAAAGAATGACTGAACTTTTGATACTTTGGGGGAACTATTAAGCTTCTATTATGGTTTCTGAGGTAGTTGTCTTTTCGGGGTATTTTGAGTAGGATTAGAATGTCTTTTAGTTTTACGGCTGGTACCAGGCCCTCAACATCTTTGTGTAACAGAGGGTGGGCTGAGGTGCAAAACATTGTTTTTGTTTCTTTATTGCAGTGGCAACCCTTACAGCCTGTTTCAACGAGCAATGATCGCCAGTGCTGCAACGTCGGCATTGCGTCTACATCAGCGGATCCCTGCAGTACAATTTTCCATGGCCTTCTTACGCCAGTTGTTCATGGAGGACAGCTGCCACTACCTTTTCTTTGCCATTCTCTTCATCAACAGCTACCCCATTACCAGTATCCTTTGTAGCAGCAGCAATACTAGTAGTTGTTCACATTTCCTAGATGGGACGCGCTTCATAAGGCTGTGGTGGAGGCATTTTATTTGAACAGTTTCTAGGCCAGGCTTAACAAGACATTCCACAGTTTCTTGTACTGGAGCGATATTTTGCCCTTCTGCTAAGGCCATGCAAAGCTACAATGCCTCTCGCGCGTAGCTTGCAACCAAGTGATAGTATCGGCGAAGGTCAAATGACTGAGGTAGGCCTGGATTCAAAGTTAGGATAACCAGGAAGATTGATCAAATGATGTATATAGACTTCACGGCCTAACTATACGTCTGAAAATTATCATAGTGTATCACATAACCATTATAATGAGTGGTTTTGGTTTTTTTGAAGTTTTTTTGTTTGTTGTTTTTTTTTACGGGGGGAGGGGGTGTGGGGGGGGGGGAACTTTCATAATTCTGTTATATTTTTTGGGTGAATTTCATTGTTGGCCAATTGTTAAGTTCCTTAACTTTGAACTCCAGTGGCTGTGATTCCAGTTTTCCTGTTTGCCTTGTTACACGCGTGTTCCTACACAAAAGCTTTGCTAAACGTAAGTTAAAGATCTTTGTGTGTGTGTGTGTGTATGTGTGCGAGCAGAATGTGTTTGTGGAAGTATATGTACATACATTGCATGTGTTGGAATAAAAACACCTCCATGTGTTTGTGTATGTTTGTGTGTGTGATGATGATGGTGAATATGATGAAGATGTCTTTTAATGATGATGATGATGTCTTTGATAACAGAGGAAAGAAAACTTGATTGGTGCCACCATTCATAAAACATATTTGCTCAAAGCACATAACAGAAGAAAGCAGGAAATTGGTTTAAAATACATCTCGGTTGTTACTGCTTGTAGTCTTTTGGCCTCGTTGTACAAGGGCCGAGCTTATTGCTTTTAATATATGGGGTGACTATTTTATTTTGTGTTTTTTTTCACAGACGATGGGGCCCAATTCAATGCAGTTTCTGCGCAACATGATCTCCAAGCTTGAGCAGCAACAGGTCAACATTCTGCGCTTCATCGCGTGCAATGAAATTTTCCTCATGCCAGCTGTTGTCGTTATGGTTTTCTCGTAAGTTTTTTTTTTTAATAGTTTAATGTATATAAAAAAATAAGTAACATTTAAAAAACTTGAGGTAATGAAGGTTTGTTGGATTGAAATTTGAATGGGTAAAGGTTTTCTAACGGAGGCTTTTTTGTTTTTGAGCTGCATAAATTGTGTGATTTTGATAGCATAAATTATGATCAGGTTTTGTTTTTAATGAAATAACAACCTATTATTAATTTTTGAAGGTTAAAAGTTAACAGGTTCTGCTGTAGATGAAATAAAAATAAGTAAATAATTTAAAAAAAAAAAGAATTATCATTAGTGTTGTATGAAGTCAGTTCCACATTGTCTTCTCCCCTCCCCAACTTCAACACCCCTTCCTCTAACCCCCACTTCCCCAAAAACTAAATTAAAAAAAAAAAGAATTAAAACGTTGTGTATATATGCTTTGTGTGGAAGTGAGTGAATATTGAATGGGGTACATCAGTCTGGCACATACACATTTTTAATGGGTTTTTTTTGTGTTTGTTTTTTTCAAATCAGATGTTCTTGTGTATGCTATATACATCCACTTATTTGATATTACTACTGTGTTTCAGTGGAAAAACCAGTTTCTTCATGCCGTTTGTGTACTACCGCTTCTTAACTCTACGTTACGCATCCAGGAGAAACCCATACTGCAGGTGTGTTTGCTAAGGAAACTGACTGTTTTGAGGAATAGATTTAAACAGTTTGATCAGAAATTTTTGGTTGTTGCACTTAAATGAAACACGAGTGTCTTTCGTCCAGAGATTCTGTATAAATGTATGAGTTTTTTTGGGTTTTTTAAACGGTAAGGGTGGCAATATACTCTAAATTGTGTATATCTTTGGAAACATCTTTTTTCTAAAATGTCAGTCCTGTTCCAGATGTTTGTGGGCCCCAACAGCAACAAGTTTCAATGACTCTGTTCCAACAGCAAGCAATTCAAATTATTTTGGCCATGAATCTGTTACAAAGCTACATTTTTCATCCAGAAGCATAGCGTCAAATATTATTAATATTATTATTTACTGAGTGAGTTAGTCAATGTTTTATAGGCTCCAGCGGACTGCAAAGAGCCAAATCAGAACCACGTTTCCTAAAAGAAGCTAGGGAACTATTGTTTTTGACTTTCTCCATCTGGCTGGCTGGCTGGAGGTGACTCTTGCGCACGTTTCGTTGAAACTAATGCATGGATTAATAACAATAATATTATTATGAATGTTAATATTATTATTGTCATTATTTTTATTTTGATGATGTTCTCATTGTTTTGCAGGACGCTTTTCTCGGAGCTGAAAATGACAATCGAGTACTTGTGTAACAAGCCCCAGTGTCCGCAGTTTCTGCGCAGTATCTGTTTCCAGGCCATCAGCATGGTCAGTCGCCTGGCTCCAGCCGTAACCACACAGTAGTTACGCTCATGAGCACATCTCTCCACTTCATCCCTTTTTTTTCCCCAAGGCATACTTATTTGAAAACTTTTAGTTTTTTCCCCACAAGACATTATTTTTATTATGTAGACATTTTTTACATGAAATATTCGATTTATTTTTCATGTCTGTGTTAAAACCCTTGTATGTTTGCTGCCTGTGATGTACTGTACTGCCATATGGGGTTACTGAGTGCCTGCGACTATCAGATATGATTTAATTTGGGGTGAGGGAGAGAGGAGGGAAGGTCGTATTTAAATAACCTGGAAAGGACAAACGAACAGGCTGGTATTAGTGTCTTCTCTCACCAATGGTACTGTTATACGAAGTATTTCAAATGCACATTCCCGAAGCTGCTTTTATTTCCCTTCCTTAATTCTCTGGTAGTCTTTTAAATATTTTTTTTTAAAAATATAATCCCAAGCATCTATGGGTATCTTTATAATTATGCTTACAATTTGTGTAGGCTTTAGGTTTTTTTTATGACATCAGGAAATTCTGAAACATATTGTTCATCTTGTAAAATTTCACTCAAATATTGCCAACAACTCCAAAACAAAGGGAAGAGGGTTCAATGATGTTTTCTTTGCAACACAAAGCTGTTTGTACTTCAGGGTGAGGTGACACTCAAGGGTTTTACAGATTTAGAAATTATCATGGTGTTTTGCGTACTTTTCCGTTGCTTTTATTGATTTATTTAATTTAATTATTTACTGAAGTTATCTATGTATTTATTTATTTATTTTAATGGATGATTTTGTTGAAAATCGCTTGTCATCTTCCATCCAGAAGACTAGTGATGACAATGTGATTTGGATAGATGAATGCAAAAGGTATATTGTGATTCATCTAATTCGGGATTGACATACTTCCGTCTTGTACGTTTTACCTAGAACTATTTGTTATATTGCAGGCATAAGATTGTTTTCTTTCTTTTTGTACTTTTAGACTTCTTTTGGAATATTTTGAAACAGTCCGGGGTGAATCAGTATGAGCTGAATGTCCATCAGTCTGTCTATCATTTGGCTTGTCTCAAGAATAACTGAACTAAAATTCATCTTTGTACTTTGTGGATACTTGAACTGCTGTCAAGCATGTTATATTATTTGTATTTGTACTTTGTCAAAGGTCAAGGTCTTTATGCTTCACCATTTTGTAGGCCCGTCATTCCAGATTTTCATTTTGTTTCGGTAGAATAAATCCGAGTCACATCTCCAAGAAAAATAAGTCTTTTGAAAACGCATATGTTTCGGCTGTGTAGGGGAATGGTGTGTCTGTAATAGTATAAATACAGTTGAATGGCTTGCCATCTTGGTGGGTGTTTGTGTGTGTGTGTGTGCAAAAATTACAGTCGCGAGTGAATGTAAAAAAAAAAAAAGTCTATACTGATATTTATGAAACTCTTGGTAAAATGGCTTATTGTTTCTCCCCTTCTGTTGCAAAATTCTGTAGACATTGTTTAGTGATAAATGCACTTCCAAGCCTTTCCTGGTATGAAGATTCAGTTGTGGCAAAATCCTTGCAATAACTGTACTGTAATTCAACTCCTGTGTATCGTTGTCAATGATTTAATCAAAGCCCACAAATATTAATTAGAAGCACAGAACTTTTGTATCAAAATGTGACTAAACATTGCAGTGTATTCTGGACAGTTTTCAATGTTGTGGTAGATGACAAAGACTTTGCTTTTATGAGAAAATTGTATGCAATCATAATTCAAAGGGTGGTTGGCGTTTTCTTTGTCCAATATTCACCGACGTTTGCAGAGCAATGTCGAAAAAACAGCTGGTTCGTTTTTCCAAAGTTGGAAAACATTTTATGTTGCTGTTTTTTTTATTATGTGATGTATGTTTTATTTTCATTGTTCTTTTATTCTTCTTCCTCAGTCTGAAAACATTCTGTCCCAATTGCAGAAGAAAAAAGTAGTTGGTGATCTCCTTTCGCTCACTTGTACTCGCAGTTACTGTGTATAGGTTGATTTTACTTTTGGTGACCTATTCTCTGGTCCCCCAGCATGTTTCACCCCCCCCCCCCCTCTGTCCCCCTTCCTCACCCCCCTCCCTCAGTGAGGGTGCCGTGGGTTTTTGTATAAATAGTATCCCCACTTTGTGGAAATTTATTGTCCCCTATACGCAATGTGTCCGGGGACGTTAATTTACCCAATGAAATGAATGAATGAATGGAAATTTAGTGCTTTAAATTACCACTGTTTCTGTCATTCTCATTTGTTCTTTTTCATTCCTACTCTGTTCTATCATTCTACTATCTTATTCGCTTGACCAATCACCTACTACCCCTTGGGGTCATGAGCAATCTTGCCACTGTAGATTGTTCTAACCTATAAAGGGAAAAGTGAAAGCCCCAGTTGAAAACCTGTCTTTCCTTTATAGGCATGACCGATTCACTGCGGCAACAGTACCCCCGTTGGAGTGCCGGGGGTTTCAGTATAAATAGTATCCCCACTTTCTGGAAATTTAGTGCTTTAAATTCCCACTGTCGCTGTCTTCCTCATTTACTCTTTCCCATTCCTGCTCTGTCCTATCACTCTGCTATACTATCTTCTTCTTCGCTAGATCAATGACCTACCTTTTTTCTTGAAAACTCTTCCTGGACAAGACTCCTTGTTTGTGTATGAGGTCTGTTGGATCAGCTTGGGAGTATTGGACACTTTCTGCCGGGTGGTCATTAGGGCTTCCTATGATGTTATTACTTAGCAATATAGGCATTTTATATGTATGTGTTTTGTTGATACTTTATAATGATGTTTGTATTCTATTTTGTTTTTGTAACCGGGGGTTCGAGTAGTTGGGGTAAAGCCTCAGTTGTCCCCTGCGTGGGATGTCTTTATTGTAAAGTGACTGGCCGGTGGAGGGCATTCAGTTTTTCCACTATGCGGATCGGGGGTAGTCCGGTCCTGATTTGGCTCGGAAGAGTCCGCTGGACCTAAAGCAACAATCAATCAATCAATCACCTACTCTCCCAAAACTCCTGATTTGTGTGTTGGGGCTATTGGACGCTTTCTGCCAAATGGTCACTTGGGCTTTCTATGGTATTATCATTTAGCAATGTAATCATTTTCTAGGTATGTGTTTAGTTAATATTTTATATTGATGTTCATATTCTATTTTGTTTTTGTAAACAGGGGTTCTATAAATTAAGAGTAAAGCCTCAGGGTACCCTGCGCGGGATGCCTTTATTGTAAAGTGACCGGCTGGTGGAATGCCTTCCAAGTTACTGTTAGAGTTGTTTCAGCAGATCTTTTATGCGGATCAGGGGAGAGTCCTCTATCAACCAAGTTGTGGTCATGATTCTGCTCTTTGCAGTCCGCTGGACCCTATAAAATGACATGTTTCACTCTTCTGTGTTGTGATTCTAATGTATCTCATATGCACATTGATAATTAATCGGTTGGAAATGGACATTGTTTTAGTAGTTTTGTGATGTTAGTTAGAACAATGAAGATGGTCTTCTGTAGTAATAGATTTTTTTTTCTTTTTCTGTAGCGTAAGCATATAGCGGAAGTATATTTTGTTATGGAAGTGATTTGGCGCACTAGTGCGGTAATATAATTCCAAAGATAAAAAGAGTATGAAAGGAGAATTGGTGTAGGGGAGACAACAAGGTTGTGTACAACGCAAGCAAAACAAAACTGGTAATATAATTGTGAAATAGTTTCTGAACCCAAAAAGATAGAAATAGTATTGTGGGTTGTTTTCTTTGAGAGGTTACAGCTTAGTTCATGCTCAGTAGTTGTAGACTTTACTATGGCAGTAGTTGACTATTTCCTGTGCAGGTGCTACAGATTTTATTCTGTTCTATATTAGTATCGCATAAATTTTACCTCAGGGGTGAAAATGTTAGTGTAAATATTGGTCGTTCCTCTTCAGTTTTCTTGCCAGTGTGATCATGGAAAGGTCTACCATCGTTGCATTTATCAATCACTACCTGGCATCATTCGTTTTTCATCGGAGTGAAGAAATACAAGCTCTGTGAAGTGAGTGGAAACTGCCTATTATTTTTGTTGGCAACAAGCTAGGCTCCACCATCACAAAATGTCCTGATTTCTGATTGCAGTTGCATGTACTATATAGCTCTACTACAATTTTGCGTTTTTCCCCTTTTTTCCCCACAGCTCTTGCAGATTAACCGTTTTGCTTCCTCTTTGCTGCTCTTTTTGTTTTGTTGTCGAGGCGGGGGGGGGGTCGGTGGTGTACAGATCAACGCTACATTTTGTGTGTAGGGTGTTGTTTTTGAAAGCGCACAAACTCGTATTCTATGGGAAAGTTTTGAAAGGCACTAGCGCTTCTTGATCTAGGGCAACGTCAGAGTGCGTTAGTGTTGGTTTATACACGCAGATCAGACCATCACAATCCTTGTCACCTCGGCACCTATGGTATATTTTGTATACATCATATACAGCTATGAATCAAAGGACGGGCTATGTGGGACATCTTGGGATGAGAAATAGCTGACTTGCTTTCTGGTCTCTTGTTTTCAAGAGACGCACTTTGACCCCTCAACAGAGCCTTTGAGCTTTCACGGTGAGTGTGGCCCTACTAAAACAGAAAAAAAAAAGCTTACTATCAAAAATAACTCTTTCAAAAACAAGATAACTGTTTTAAAAAGTGTAGTTGTTTTTTTTTAAATCAATAAATTCCGTAGTTTTTTTGCCTAGTAATAATAGGAATCATAGCCACCCCTTATTGAGCTAAAAATAGCAACTATACAAGCTGGCAAGAGCCAGAACCCACAAAAAAAGTGACTGTGTAACGTTGTTTCGTTTTAGGCTGACACAGTAGATCCTACCCTACTCCAGACATCAAAGACGCATTATTGAAGCCACGTGTTTCATTCAGAAATAGGTAGAATGTCACACCGCTGTGGTACTGGCGTACTGTTAAACAAGGGGAAATCACTCCCTGTCAGACCAGACATGAAAAATTCAAGCTTTGGCGGTTGGTTTGAGCAAGGAAAGCTGGCTTTATTGTGACGTAATGACAAAGCCAATGTGTAGGGCTAGCTTGTTTTCACTACAAGTAAACCAAACCTTGGAGCTGGGTCCCCTTCCTTTCAATAGATAGTATGCTGTAAGCTTTGTGCTTGCTCTTGCCTTATGATGATGCTTATCCGTGAAATAGTCACCTTTTTTAAAATTTTAGATTTCGTTGTAATCAGTTTATGGCCATCATTCCAGGATTTGTGTACAAATTCATAATCTTTGTTGTATTTTGATTGTTCTTGTTTGTTGTTTGGGTATTGGCGTAGTGTTTTTTTTTTTTAACTTTGCGAGACAAACATTGTTATTGTTGCAAGTATAGCATAATTTTTTTATGATGTATGGACAGGAGAGTAGCCATTGGAATTAAAGAAAAGCGTATTTAGTATTAGGTAGTCAATGATTTTTGGAAGGTTGCTTCTTTTGGGTCGTTAATCATTAAGCCTCAGTTTTAACAATTAAATTGGTGGCGTGTGTAAACTGTTATAATGTCATTTTTTTTGTCAGAGCGTTTAGCAACGGTTTATTAGAGGGTACTCATTCTGTACTTTAGTCAGTGTGTGTGAAACATTCTCCCGAAGTATTTTATTTGTCAATTTTAGTAGTGGTTTAGCATCCGATACATGTTCTTTAGTTAAGTGTATTAGCTGTTGCAGGTCATTGCAGGTCCTTAGACAAATTCACTCTTCCTTCCCGCTGCTTTTTGAATACCAGACAATTGGTAATGAACATAATGTGTTACTTCCCAGTGACATTTTGTTTTTTTCTCATGAATGCAAATGTGGAATGTGACTTATGAATTAGGGCAATCATTTTAAAGTCTCATCTGGAAAAAGGAGTGAACTTGCTACAATCTGTGCTGGTATCATGTGAATATATATATATCTTCTATGTGACTTGAATTGTGTTTTCATGTCGTGATACAACTGGGGTATGGCAATGTGCTTCTCCAGTTAGTTTCTTTGTATTGTGTGATTTATGTTTTGCAATGTGCTCTGTAACAAAATGAAGTTGGACACAAAATCTGGTTTGTGCACTTGGATGTACATGTATATGTCTGTCACAGGGATGTGAGCAAAGTAAGAGTGCTTTCTACTTTTAGTTACAATACAAGATGTAAACGTCGTCTAAGCGAAAACCAGTCATCACCTTCCCCCTTTCCCTCCTTCCCCCCACTCCCTGTGAAAGTGCCGAAGGTTTCAGTATAAATAGTATCCACACTTTCTGGAAATTTAGTGCTCTCAATTCCCACCGACCCCCGTTGGGGTGCCGGGGGTTTCAGTATAAATAGTATCCCCACTTTCTGGAAATTTAGTGCTTTAAATTCCCAATGTCGCTGTCTTTCTCATTTGCTCTTTCTCAGTCCTGCTCTGTTCTATCAATCTGCTATACTATCTTCTTCTTCGCTAGACCAGTCACCTACCTTTTTTCTTGAAAACTCTTCCGGGACAAGACTCCTTGTTTGTGTATGAGGTCTGTTGGATCAGCTTGGGAATATTGGACGCTTTCTGCCAGGTGGTCACTAGGGCTTCCTATGATGTTATTATTTAGCAGTGTAGGCATTTTATATGTATATGTTTTGTTGATAATTTATAATGATGTTTGTATTCTATTTTGTTTTTGTAAACAGGGGTTCGATAAGTTGGGGTGAAGCCTCAGCCGTCCCCTGCGTGGGATGTCTTTATTGTAAAGTGACTGGCTGGTGGAGGGCATTCAGTTTTCCCACTAGGGTTGTTACAGCAGATCTTTTATGCGGATTGGGGGTTGTCCGGTCCTGATTTGGCTCGGAAGAGTCCGCTGGACCTAAAGCAACAAATGTAAAATTCCCACCGTCGCTGTCTTTTTCCTTTGTTCTTTCTCATTCCTACTCTGTTCTATCAATCTGCTATACTATCTTCTTCTTCGCTAGACCAGTCACCTAACTTTTTTTCTTGAAAACTCTTCCGGGACGAAACTCCTCATTTGTGTGCGAGGTCTGTTTGATCAGCTTGGGAATATTGGACGCTTTCTGCCAAATGGTCACTGGGGCTTCCTATGATATTATTTTGCAAAGTAGGCATTTTATATGTTTGTGTTTTGATGATATTTTATAATGATGTTTGTATTCTATTTTGTTTTTGTAAACAGGGGTTCGATCAGAGTATAGCCTCAGTGTCCCCTGCATGGGATGTCTTTATTATTAAGTGATTCAGACTGGCTGGTGGATTGCCTTCTGTGTTACCACTAGGGTTGTTTCGGCAGATCTTTAATTGCGGATTAGGGGTGAATCCTCTTTCAGCGAAGTTGTGGTCTTGATTTTGTGGTCCTGATTCGGCTCTTTACAGTCCGCTGGATCCAGTAAGCAATGAAAAGCTAACTAACAAATTACAGTCATCACATTTTCAATAGGATCGAACTAAAAAAAAAAAAAAAAGACAACCGAAGTAATATGTGTGCAGCCTATTTTCAAACCCCTTTTTCTTTCTGAAATTTTTTAAAAACTTCACAGTTATCGTGATTACTGGATGCACATGCGCATAATGTATGACTGCAATACTCAGTTTCATTTCAATCCCCAAAGACGCATCAGGGCCGTTTAACAAAAACTGGTTTTTAACTATGGAAGTTGTATTTGAAGTAAGCGTCACATGTCACAGAGCCATCTTCCATCAAGTAATCATTTTAAAGTTGAATTTAAAAAACAAATTAACTTGAATTTAATGGGTTTAAAATAGACTGCGCATATTACTTTAGATGATTGCATGAATCACACTGTTGAATCGATGGAGTCACCTTCTTTTAGGAAAAATCTTCTAGTTTGTTTATTTAGATTTGAAAAATGCGATGACCCACAATTTTTGCAGAGAAGACTTTTACACCTTGTATTGTAAGTAGGCCACACTCTAGTCCGCTCACATCTGGATGCTGGAGTCTGATATTTGTTACACCTTGTGTTGTAAGTAGGCCACACTCTAGTCCGCTGACATCCGGATGCTGGAGTCTGATATTTGTCAACAGAAATCAGAGAGAGAGTACGAGTATCACACACACAAACTACCTAACAGGTAGGTCACATTTATTGTAATAGTTTATTGACTACAGAGGCACTAAAACTACAAAACAAAATAAAGCCCAGTTAGCAAATAAACGACATTTTTTCTTGGCAAATTATTATAAGACGGAAGACAAATTGTAAAAGATGCATAATTATGTACATGAATTGCAAAACCAAAGAGAAAAGACCACTGACGTCCGAAATAAAAATTTGTTTTATTATAATATTTCTAAAAATGGAAATCTGAAAGGTGGGAAATATCAGTTCAATAGCATTTGACTGTCAGTGTATGTAGCTATGTAGCAGCAGCTGGAATATTACATTACATTACATGGTTATTGCATTAGGTCCAGCGGACTCTTCCGAGCCAAATCAGGAATACTAAAACGCATGTAAAAACTAAATTTTTTCGTTGAACTTTACATACTGTATGGACTAGAAGTTTTCAAGGAACTAATAAATTACAAATTATGCTAAACAGACCTGGTCATGTATAATGCAACACAGTCAAAACATACAATATGTCTGTCAAAAGGTTTACACTATTCATCCTAACCAAAACTGAAATTATTCTAGGCTTCATCATTTTACTATTCATTCGCCAGATCCAAAGATGTCCTGAGAAACGTTCGCTGAAGATGATGAGCTGACCAAACTTTTCATACATAACAAGGGCAAGAAAAAATGCATGTAATTTCTTTGGACCTGTCACAGTATGATGCAGATCTCCATTCTTGTGTTAGCTAAAGGCATATCTCTTTTTCAAATAATGTGCAAACATGCATACATAATTATGTTACGTGACGGCATGCAGGTTTTAAGGAAAATGTGAAACACAAAATTGCATGCATGCAAATAAATAAAACGCGGAATAAAATATAAAAACATATGACCTATGGAGCGGACAAACATCTACGAAGGCAATACTAAAAATAAAATATACTGCTTTCACTTCGTGAAAATACGACTCTTATTTAAAAGTAAAAAATCAAATGTTATTTTCTGTACAAATTTCTACCCTAGCTGTTGAGTGAATATCTGCTTAGCAATCACCATTTCATACAAAAGCATTTAGCTGCAGCTTGAAAATGATTACTGAACACAAAGCAATATCAATAAATAATATTAAAATAATTTTACAAACAAGTTTACCAGACATACTACCACAAAGTTCACGTAAGAACACGGAAAATAACCACAATTACTTAAAAACAAAAGACGGGATTGCACAGTTGTGTTAAACAAAATGAACGTACAAATTACACTTCATGCAACGTTACAAATCAAAATGAGCATTGTGTATGAGGTTCTCAGTGTGTGCTACGGAAAATTAAATAAAATGCACTATTAAAAATTACATCAAAATTAGAAGGTATGTAGCAAGTGGCTACTAGTGTGTAAAATTATTAAAATTGCATGGGGTGTTTTGTGCTGAAATAACTCAAATTAGTCAAAACTAGTTAATGAGTGAACTGAAATAAGATTACTGAACATTTTATTATACTGTTATGCATGAACCCCGAAGGAACATTCAGTTATAGTGAAATGTTTGCATATAGTGAAATGTTTTGATATACTGAAATGCTCAAATAGTTATGTCAATGTTATCAGTAATACAACTTTGGCAATTAAAAAAATTAATAATTAAAAAAACACGATCAAATTACATGAAAGTCATGATCAAAATGCAAATTGGTCAACGACAAGGTTTTGCTCAGAAATGATTGCAACATTGGTCGACTTCGATATTGCTGAATGATAATATTATAATTGTGGAGATATGATGTACCGCTGATCGCACCGACTGTGGTGAATTGCCTGGTGTGTCATTTCTTCATCTGCAGTGAAGTGCAAGTACATGTTTCTCTTCCCTTCCTTCCACTGCAGTGAGTGGATGAGCGACATCGGTGTTCACTTCTTCTTCTTTCCCATGGTGGAGGACTGTGCCTCCATCGCTGCTTTGCGCTGGTTGAACACGTTGATTTCATCCTCCAGTCGTTTACGGCTGTCCTCGATCTTCTTCTTCTCATCTCCATGCTGCTTCTTCAGCTGGTCAAACCTCGCGTGCAGCTGCAAACAAAGTTTTGTTCAACGTACAATTCACCTTAATGCTTGCGTCTTCCCTTCAAGAGAAGATGATGAAGGTCATGACAATGATGATGGAGGACTTCAAATGCACTTTCATCTCTTTAGTTTTTACTGGGAGGGTTCAATTCAGCAGATTGTCAACTTAGTGGATTCAACTGAAACTTAAGTTCAACTCACCAGGCTGAACTCCCTCCCTAGATAAGACTTGCTGCCAAGTTGTTGATCAACTGAGGTGCCATGGATCACCTCAGGCACCTGAGCTTTCAAGCTTTAGTTATTTGAGTCTTCTGGCCCTGCTGTCACTTCATGCAGTCCTCACAGGAACTTCATTCAATGCAAGCTCTCCCCACTTCATTTCTATAGTACGTACATGCTTGCTTATCTGAAGGATAAAAGTTCGGTCAAGCCCTTGATTAACCACGCCTTTGATTAACCATGGCAATGGACATTCTTAAAATACAATTCCTGTTAAGGAACCAGATCTGTTAACTCGCTTTGACTCACCCTATGTTTATCTGAGCCTGTACGTTGACAGAACAATTTTCATTTCTGCCGCAAGCCGTTTAAAATGGAAACCAAAAACAAACCCCAGCTCACCTCTTTCTCGGCTTCCTTCAGTTCAGCTTCCTTTTCCTTGACACGAATGACAAACGTCTGTCTCATCTCTTCCTCCTTCTTCTGCAGGTTGGCGATGTGCTCCTGACGCTTCTGTTCATACGTCTCAGACAGACTGCACAAAAGAGTTTGCCGCTGTCAAGGCATCCATAACAATAATGTACAGGACAGAAGAAAGTCACGCTTGTCTTTTGGAGCAAAACATCATCAGCATAAGAAAAACTGGAGAAACTCATCACTTCAAGTTTGTATCTGCACTAAAACTCCACATGCTTGCACCCAAATCAACTAGTCTATGCATGCAAGCAACCAACACAATCAATCAACCAACCTGCGTGTGTCAGAGTCCGAGAAGCCCATCTCCTCCAGCTTGTGTCTGCGGTATAGCTCAAAATGCTTGTAATGGGTCGTCTCCCTTAGGTCCTCCATGTTGGTACGGATCAGCATCTCTCGTAGCTTGACAAAGTCGCAGTGATTCTCATTCTCCACTGCAGAAAAATGAACATAAAACGACATATAAATACTATAAAAACAAGCCAAGGCATACAGAAAAAAAAGGGACCGCCGACGCAAAGTGCATTACAATGACATCAAACAAGCTGAAAGTTGTGCAGTTTAACATTAGCTTGTTGAGTGTGCTATGATAGCTATCAGTGCTCCAAGCATGAAAGCATGACCACTGTTACTGTTAGGAATGGATTGCTATGCAAGAGGACATTTTATTTGGAAATAAGCATTAGGCACTTATTAACTGAAACATGACGTTTGAAGAAAACACTAAAAGTACAATCTGTTAAAGTTCAAAGTTTAGAATTACAATGTCTTGACCAAAATGGGGCTATTTAATAAGGAATTCTGCTGTTGTGATGGACTGAAAAATGTTTTGTGTAGTTGTATGGTGTTGTGTGTAATGGTATGTTTCATGGTACAGTGGTGTTCTATATGGTGTCCTGTGGTATTGTATTGTACTGGATCAAATAGTATTACCTCTATGATTTAATCCACTACGAACTGTCTAAGAATCTAAGAAGGAATGTGCATCATGTTTGGAACTGTTCGCATATATTTTTGTATAATCGGTTCAATGCTCCATTTTATGTGTCTTCAAGTTTACTGTATGTTACATTTCTGCCAATGTTTGAAACACATTTTTTCAATACTACAGTTGTGCTAAAAATGTACTTTCTGATGCAACATAACACTATGTAACCATTGTCTGAATAAAAACATTTTGAAGAAAAAAATAGTATTGCCTCGTATTGAGATTTGTCTTACCTTGCACGGTGCCCCATGGGTACTGTCTTGCCTTGACCATCTTGTTCCCGATCTTGACCTCATCATTGCTGCCCACTACAGCAAATGGCAGGTGTGACTGAAAACATGGAATTACCATTCGTACGCAAATATTTACAACACATGGGTATACAATGATACAGATAAATGTCAGGGTTACAATTTCACTTTTTTTACAAGGGTGCCCTTTGGGTGCCATACTTGAAACTTCCCCCCCTCCCCTATCCTCCTCCTTCCCTATACCCCCATCTCCAAATGTTTGAATGCCCAAAGACAAATAACTTGAAATACATGAGTGACCTTCTACAAAATTCCTTTCAGTTAAAGTTAACCAGACAGTTACAAAATGAAAACAATAAAAAAACAAAACAATATTGTGTTTCTGGTTGTACTCAAACAATACAATACAATACAAGGTTATTGCTTTAGGTCCAGCGGACTCTTCCGAGCCAAATCAGGACCACGGTTGTACTCAAACAAGCTTTGTTTATTATTTTAGACACTGGAAACAGAAAAAGGTGTTTAAAAGTATCAGAGTAACAATACAAACAATAACAAAGGCTCCATGCTCAATATCTGAGAACTCAAATTTTTGGTTGAAAGAACATGGACATTAATAAAATGAAAAAGCAATGCTAAATAAAGTCAGATACTTTTGTTTTAGCATTTTTGTTTGAATGTTATCATGCATTAAATTTCTTGTTTAATTGTAATAATTTGCTGTAATTTACCATCTCTTTTCGAGTCCCCGATTTTGGTAAAATGTGAAAAGAAACACAAAACTAAAAAGAAAAAAAAAAGTACAAATCAAAACATATGGCACTGAACTGACTGGTCATTGAATAAATTACTGGCCAATCAGAAAGTTCGTCTTTCATGCATAAAGGGAGACTATTCCTGACCCAACACAAAGTGGGGCCGGGTAGCTCAGTTGGTAGAGCGTCTTACTAGTAACCGAAAGGTACCTGGTTCGAATCCCGAATTGGCCAATGTGTGACCATATTATTTTCCCCTTACCATCAACTGGTTCACTGGTGTCAGAATAATGTGACCAGTAGTCGCCTATACGCTCCGGTGTCGTGTGACTATAATCTACAATTACCCAACACAACAAAACACGAATATGCGGTGTGCAACGGAATATTTCTGTTGCTGTCACTCTGAAGTTTTCCTCCGATCTTTAATTCGGATGTTGACTATTCGTAGGGTGCTTCAATGAGTTCACTTTCTTTTAAGATTTTACAGGCATCCGTTGGCCGTCAATTAATATCTGGGTGCCCAGACAGGAATTAAGGCTCCCGGAGTGCTCTGGCGCATGCCAAATTCTAATGAGAAGAATAATGAGCTGCTCTAGGCACTGTCCATGGACCTAGATCCAGCATACAAAAGTCATCAATATTGCTGAAGAAGGAGAACCAACACTTTGGTTTCCAAGAATTAGAAAATATGTTTGCAGGAGTAGGTTTGAATCTATATCATGTACACCTGCACGCACCATCCCTGCCCCCCAAAAAACTAAGCACGCAACAGGAAAACTTACATTCATGGAGCTGTTGGTTTCAGCCACTGTCTCATCGTCGGTGGGGAACTGGTAGATTTGAACTCCATTGGCCATCAACTCACTCATGATCTGAAACAGAAAAATCACCGAATTCATCACTACCAAATTTTGCAGATGATCATGTTAGTATGGATGGTTGTGATCGATGATGTTGGTGATGATGATGATGCTAAGGCTGATGATGATGATAACGGAAAACGATGCTTAACGTCCTATTGCATGAGCGTTAAGGACGATCACCACGTCGCCACCCTGACAACAATGACCATCATCATCATATCAAAAATGAGATCCAACGGATAACAAGGATGAAAGTGATTATGATAATGTTGACCATCCTGTTATTCCATGGTGTCATGACTCAGTGTTCTAAACCTGTGATAATAGGGTTTCTAAACCTGTGATAATAGGGTTTCTAAGCCTGTGATAATAGGGTTTCTAAGCCTGTGATAATAGGGTTTCTAAGCCTGTGATAATAGGGTTTCTAAGCCTGTGATAATAGGGTTTCTAAACCTGTGATAATAGGGTTTCTAAGCCTGTTATAGAGTGTGGAAGGTGAGGGAGACAAAATAAATCATTGCTAAGGTTGCAAATAATGTAATTTCAACAGGCTCATTGTTTTATTAGTTTTGCTTCACCCTAAACTGGTGCAGACTGCCGCTATATGGGTACGAGGGCAGGCATGTATTTTCAAATGCAGGAGTGAGATTTAGCGGTCGCCCGGTCGCCCGAGGCGACTTAAAACCAGCTCGGGCGACCTCACTTTATAATTGAGCCAGCCCGCCTGGCGACCTAAAAAAAATGATACTACTTGCAGACTTTTAGAAGCTCGGTCCGAAGCGAGAGCGTTTTTAGGTCACTGTTCGTCTGCTACGAGTATGAAGCATACGCGAGCGTTATTTCCCTTTGCCTACTTCCCTTTCGCGCCAAGCGCGCTGTCTGCTTTGGTTGTGAAAAAGACACTCGCTACAAATTACGTGTATTGTCAAGGTGACGGTTGTTGATCCGAAACTGTGGAACTTTATTTCTGGGGTCAACGAACCCCCGCCAAAGAAGGAGAAATCTAGTTTGGAGAAAAAAGAGCGTGACAAAGAGTATGAATCGAAGAGAAAAAGAAATTTTCAGACTGCACGGCTGAAACGTTCAGATGGCGAAGATCGATCTTGGCTCATTTTCGATAAAGAAGTTGGTCTAATGCACTGTACACATTGCCGTAAATACGCGATTGTCGGGCTGCCTAAAAACCATGCGGGCTACCTCACTTTACTCACTAGCTAGCCCGGCGGGCTAGTTAGTCTCCTGGGTTAAATCTCACCCCTGCAAATGCTGTGCAAGTTTTTGCAGCGAGCGAAAGGCGCACTAAATTTGAGAGTGCGAGCAAATAAAACTGCTGTACGTAGCTACATCGAGGAGTCACGGAGAGGAACTGAAAAAGACAAGTTGTTCTAGTGCCAGCACAGTTTTTTTGAGGGGGGGATTGTGCAGGCGTAGTTTTGTACTGTTTGCTGCCTATCTCAAGCAAAGTATGGTCTTGCTGTAACCGCGACAGCCCTACAAGGCAGTGTCCAGTCGTCCGGGACCTGAAACCCTGAAAAAAGAAGAGAGCTGCATACACATCTGTGATCCAATCAGATCTGTGTCATCTTTTGTGCTGTGTCGTCGTTTCTGAGGAAAGCACCAATACCGTAAGTACCTGCAGGCAATCACTCTGTGGCCATTTTGGTCAGGTGCAAGCATATTTGTATGAACATGTACATATTTCCCTTCAAAATAATATTGGATGCAGTCAAATTAATTTAAAAAACAAAAACAAAACTATTTAACTTTCAGTTTCCTAATAGCGATCTCCCTGCCTTTACACCACATGTATGCCTTGTATACTGTTGTCCTTGTTGTGTGTCTGTAATATATTTGTTGCATGTGAGCGTGTATGTTGGTATAGGTCGCCGCGCTTTGAGTTCGAAATCATTCGAAGTAAAGCGCGTATTAGCATCCGGTATTATTATTATTATTATTATTATATTTTATATTTCTGAATGAAAGGAAAATAAAGAAAATATGCTTTTGTATTCAAGGAAATAATTTATATTGAAATTATATATATAATTATATTATAAAATTGATTATATTGAATTTATATTAATTATTTTTCAATATTTTTGAATGGCTTGATAAAGATTTGAATAAAAATCGAAATATTGCCTCAGACCTCAACTTGGGTGTTGCTGTTTGTTTTGTTCTCCTCAATATTCTTGAAGAGAAGTGATTTATGCACGATAAGTTTAGATTCTTTGATGGCATTATAAAGAGAAGTAAAATGTAAATGAAAACGATTTTGTTAATAATTAAGAAAAGATATATAGTATATAAATGGAAATTGATCAATTGCTTCAATGGTTGTAAAAGGGAAGTAATTCATAAATAATTAAAATTAAGGTTTCCAATAAAGGGAAATAATTTGGGAACGTTCGTTCATTTCAATTATGATAAAGGGAGGTAATTAATTAAATGAGCGTGATAATGGAGTAGGGTAATATTGTGCACTATCCTATCCTATAACTCGGAGGTCGTAGGGGCACCACAGATGATCTTTTAACCAGCGTACTCCATCTTTCTCTGTCCTCAGCAATCCTGATGGCTTCGCTCAGTGTCAAACCAGTCCATTCTTGAATGTTGTCCCCCCCCCCCCCCCCCCCTCATTTTCGGTCTCCCTCTTCTTCTACCTCCTTGCACTGTGCCTTGCAGGATGGTCTTTGCAAGGCTTGATGATCTGGTGACGTGGCCATACCATCGGAGTTTCCGTTTCTTCACCACTGTGAGCAGGTCATCTGGTTGTTTAATGGCTTGTGTGATGGCCTGTCGGACTTCGTCGTTGGTGATGTGCTGGGTATAGGAAATGCCCAGAAGTCTTCTATAGCACCTCATCTCCATGCTTTTATTCTTCGTTGCAGATCTGCTGTGAGCTGGGATGCAAGAAGAATATGTGGGTATTTTTCCTTTGTTGGTTGATTAATAATGCAAGAATCTGCTCTTGTGTATGCCTTAGTGTACTGGTATTGGCATCTCCACCTTGGAGTGTGATGTGGCTGGCCGGGAGGAAGCCTATGAACAACCTGTCTGTTCAACTGACCTCAGCACTTAAGGGAACCACGCTGGTCACCGACTGCCATCAAGCGAGACTTTAACTTAGTGCTCAAGGAAATGAACTTTAACTCTTAGCGTCCTATAAGGTGTTTTGTACATTTGCGCCTATATCCTGTAAGGATTACAAGTTTATTGCAATAAATTGGGTTATGAATTTGAAAAAATTGCAAAAAATTTATTTATTGTCACATTAACTTTATATTTTAGGATATGTTTACAAAATGGTTATTCTATGTACCCAAAGAACCATTTTGACTTTAGTACTATTTTTACCTGTTGGAATCTTGTAATTAATTCATAATTACAGGTATTTTATGGACTATGTTAATAAAACAACAACAAGACAGTGTGGATTGCATGTGAATGTGTGCACAGACAGTCAACACAGACAAGAAAACTCACTCTGGTTGTCTACACCAAGTCCTTGTGCTCTTTCAGCAATAAGCTCATCAATAATGTTACCAAACTCACTATTACTGTCTGAGCTATCCCCTGCCATCATGGCCGAAAATTTCGCAAACTCAAACCTCAAACAAAATTGTTAAAAAAAGTACACAAAACCACGTCAAACTTGCGAAAACTATAGCGGAAAACACACGGAAACCTTTCCGGAAGTTGACTAAACCTTCTCTCACGCACTGGAGAGTTCCTATTTCCTGTGATTTCATGACTAAAAGGTGCACTAACGAGGCGCGCATTACCGCGCTTCAGGATTACGGGTGAGGCGCGCATTACCACGCTATAGGACGCTAAGAGTTAAAGAATGTCAGTTGCCGGTTGTATAAAGCCACATGTGTAGTTAGAATAAAATAAGACCACAACTTTATTATCTTTTCAAGGAATTATATAATATATTTAGTTGGAGTGGCATTTCCTATAGTCAAGTGTCATGTATAACATGTAGCCACTGAGAAATATTATTACTGTTTGCAATATTGTTAAACCTTTGTGTATAGTTAATACTTTGTACAAATTAGTTAAGTAATTTACTATTATTCTAACGCCACTTGTGACCTCGTATAGGCTGCAGCAAGAAAGACTAAAGAAAATCAGTATTTCATGTCTTATGACCGTTTGTTTACTAGTTTTGTTTTTCATTATAGTTAAGTGTGATTGAGGGTAGAACCGGTGGGTTAATTAGCTATATAAATTAAAATATATAGATTAGGTTGTTTTGAGTTAATATTAAAATTTTATCCCTAAATTTATTATTAATAAGCATACTTACCATGACTCACAAGTGCAATGTTTATGGCGTTGCTAAGGAGAGTGCCACTCTAACGGAAGTAAACAAAGTGAAAACAGTCCTAGAGTTGCTTCCCCTGTACCACACTCCCCGTGCATTTCGTGCCGGAACACGCGTCAAAGCGCTCACAGCAAAAGTCCATATCCCTCATTCCTTATTTGGAACTGCGGGGAGGTGGGAGGGACATAAAAGTGAGTCATGGTAAGTATGCTTATTAATAATACATTTAGGGATAAAATTTTAATATTAATGTCACATACTCTACCATGACTCACAAGTGCAGATTAGCACGAAAAGGACGGAGGGAAGCAACTTCAACTGAAACAAAGATACCTAGAAAAGGCTGAAGAAGAGGACCAGGAAAGCAGGGCCGCGACCACAGAACCGACACCAAGAAGCCATCCTCTCGAGCATGGCAAGACAGAAGCAGGATGCAAGCGGGAACAGCCGAGGCGTCCCGAAGCCCAGAAACCTCTTAGAGAAGGCCGGACAACAGCCAAGCTGGAGGAAGGAGGACGCTTGGGCTGCCGTGTGGCATCCCGGATCGAGGCTGCAGAAGCGATCTCGCCCCGAGAGCGAGAAGAATGAACCTCCCCCGGGGAAGGCGAAGGAGATCGGGGAACCAGGGCTGAGCTGGCCAAAAGGGAGCCACGAGAATAAGAGAAGGGGACTCCTCCTCGGCTCTCCTGAGAACCCGCGGAAGGAGGGAGAATGGAGGGGAGGTATAAGCCTCCAACCCCTCCCAAAAAATTGGACAACACGCCCACCGCCCAAGCCAGGCAGACTGTGACCGGCGACACGAACAGGGGAGCCTGGAAGAGTAACGAGTGGCAAAAAGATCGAACAGAGGTTTAAGCCACTCCGCCCAAACCGGATGAAGAACAGAGAGGTAAGGGTCCATACCGAGTGGACACACAAAGAGGGCGACTCAGAAGATCGGCTAAGACATGACAGAGCCGCTGTATGCTTGGCTACAAGCGCACAAACGAAAAAAAGTTAACCACCAAAGGAGGCTCTAACGTTGAATCGGCCGCTTGCGAACTCCCGCGAGGGGAACCAGAGAAACCACCGACTCAAAACGACCCCAAAGGGGAGGCCAGAAATCTGGCTGAAACGACCTCCTAACCCTCCAAAGGTAGCAGAAGGGACGGAAGCCTCTGCACCCGACGAGCTAAAGGGCGGACCGACCAATTGCGAGTGACGAACGACAACCCCAGGTAGTTGAAAACCGGAGATGGAGACAACACGGACTTGAGAGGGTTCACAGAGAACCCCAAGCGCCGCGTTTAAAGGAGAACGAGACTTGACCAACCGGTCATCAAGATAAGCAGAGAACCGCACCCTGAGTCCGCGAACTACAGTAGCGAGTACTAGGACAATCCTTGGGAAATCCAAGGACTGCAAAACAAACCAAAAGGAGAAGAGCTATGACCTCCGAGTCCAGAAGCGACTGAGCCTCAGCAGGAGACAGGGGGCGGAACAAAGGCGGGGAGCGACGAAAAGGGGGCCGAGAGGAACCCCAATGAAGGTCGAACCCCGACCGAAACACCTCTTGATCCCAACTGCTGGTGGAGGGGAGGCCGAGCCAAGCATGAAACTGGCGAGCCAAGCCAACAGCCCGGAGGGATAGAACACCTAGGGGTGGAAAGGCAGGGAGAGGGTTGGAGGAAAACGCGCCACTGCACAAACGCCTACGGCTCACCTCAACCCTGCCACGGGAAGAGGGGATACCACCCCGTACACCCCGAGAAGAGCGACCACGGACCGAGCGACCTCGAACCCCTGTCAGGAAAGAAAGGCGGGGCCGAAGGTATGGTCCGAGCCCGGAAGGCGAAACCATCCGACTTGGACCGCTCCGACTCCTCATGAACAGGCGCGCGAACGTAAGGACCGAAAGGGAGAGTCGGGTACCAAGGGTCCCACCCGAAGCGAGGAGGACAAGAGCGGAGGCAAAAGGGACGCTGACTGACGAAAGCGTCACGATGCACAAGGAGCAGGATGACATAGGCAAAAGCCTGTGATTCGCAACCCAGAACGAAGGAGGTATAGTGGGCCTGTAACAAGGACCTCACCGAAAAGAACGAAACGTCGTCCCAGAATACCTGCCCAGCCGAAGACAGCACAGGAGGCAGCGCGTCGGCGAGAGAAGTATACTCAAGGGACCAAACAATAAACCCCTCTATCTGTGCCAGACCACTGACCGAGAGAGGAACTTCCTGAAACACCGGGCCATGAGGACGAAATCAGAAAAGAGCTCACAGAGGAAGCTCTAGGGAACCGAGGCATCTTTTCGAACGAAGAGGAAGAGGCCTCGCCCTCGATAAGACCTCTAGCCGTAGAAGAGGCCCATTCTCAAAAAAAGTTAAACCTAGGAGACGCCCGGAATACAAGGCAAGCCTCATTAGACTCGGCAGGAGCAAGAGGCCCACCTAGAAAGGAATGGAGTGGTGGGAGGGGCACCGAAACCTCCTCCACCACCGGAGGACAAAGCCGCAGCGCGCTGAACGGCGTCTTCAAAAGAGCATCAGGTAAAAGGGCCTGATATAACAACACCCCCGTACCCGTGACAACAGGAACTAGGGTAGGAGGAACCAAGTGTACCTCACCCCAACCAGAAGTTGGCGCACAGAAAGGCAAATAGACATGTGCATGTGATCCGGAAGTAGGTAACGAACGAAAAAACCGCACCATCAGAACCGGACGCCAGGACCCCCGATCCACAACCGAACCCGGAAGTGGCAGAGACCGAAGGGTGAACAGGGAATGCTCGACCCAAACCGGAAACTGAAGGGGCCACGGGTAAACCGTAAACCCCCGATCCGAAAACCAGAGCCCCCGCCCCACGACCGCAAACGGAAGTGGAGTACAAAGGAGGATGGGAGGGAGGGACCAAACCGGCAACAGGGAAAGGTACGGGTATACCGAACCCCCGAATCGGAACCCAGAGCCCCCACCCCACAACCGCAAGCGGAAGTGGAAAACAAAGGGGGATGGAAGGGAGAAGCCAAACCGGGAACGGGAGAAGGTAACGAGTGTACCGTACCCCCGTACCGGAAACCAGAGACCCCGCCCCACGACCGCAAGCGGGAGTGGAGGGCAAAGGGGGCTGGAATGGGGAGGTGAAGGACAAACCGGCGAACCGGAAGCCACACCCCCTGTCGCAGCCGGACGTAACACTGTGTGCAGTGCTTTATATGTCACAAGCTCGACAGCAGCCAGAGGCCCCGCCCCACGACCGCAAGCGGAGTGCAATGGGGGCTGGAATGGGGAGGTGAGGGACAAACCGGACTAGCCGGAAGCCACACCCCCTGTCGCAGCTGGACGTAACACTGCGTGCAGTGCTTTATATGTCTCAAGCTCGACATTAGCCAGAAGTCCAGACCCGGTCTGCATCCCGCAGGAAGCAGAAGGGAAGGCTTCGGCAGGTAGCCTGATCGGACTAGCCGGGGCATCCCTGCCGGAAAATAATGTGGTCCTAAACTAGGGCGACCACTTATATGTTTCTGGTCGTAACCTTGACCAGAAACGGCACCAAGGTCACTTCTGGCAAGACCAAGGAGCCAACATTAGCCAGAAGTCCCGACCCGGTCTGAATCCCGCAGGAAGCAGAAGGGAAGGCTTCGGCAGGTAGCCTGATCGGACTAGCCGGGGCATCCCTGCCGGAAAATTATGTGGTCCTAAACTAGGGCGACCACTTATATGTTTCTGGTCGTAACCTTGACCAGAAACGGCTCCAAGGTCACTTCTGGCAAGACCAAGGAGCCACCCCTCACCTCACTACCGCCACTCCACACCTCACCACCACCACTCTACAAACCTGAAGGGTAGAAGACAAAGCAGGCGGCGCAGGAGCGGGAGCGTAACGCAGCAAAACAGAGGTAATGGCGGCAGGGGAGGAAACGAAGGAAGGTACAGAGGAAACTCGACATTCCTTATAACGAACGGCCGCCGAAGTAGAAGAGACGCGCATAGACGGGGTAGAAGCCGACGAACAGCTACGTGAAAAATGACAAGGAAAACCAAAACTCCGCCGGCGGTAGTAACAGCAAAGTACAGGACGAACGCAGTAAGACAGCAAAAATGAGAGCTAGAGTAGACACACCACACTGAGCAAGTGCCAAAAAAGGAATGGGGGATATGGACTTTTGCTGTGAGCGCTTTGACGCGTGTTCCGGCACGAAATGCACGGGGAGTGTGGTACAGGGGAAGCAACTCTAGGACTGTTTTCACTTTGTTTACTTCCGTTAGAGTGGCACTCTCCTTAGCAACGCCATAAACATTGCACTTGTGAGTCATGGTAGAGTATGTGACATTAATACAATTGTTGTAATTGTTACCTCTGGTGTTTTATGTTGTTTGATATTTGGGGTGGTTGTTTCTCGTATGGTTAGCACACACTGTTAAGGCAATGGATGCGACACATGGGAAAATATTCAACAAAATGCGATGAGGATGATGATGTTGGCAAAGATGAAAACGATGATAATGACAATGTCAACCGTCACCTTATTTGAATGCATGTGGGAAAACTTGCCTTGGATTTGAACTTGTTGAGCTCAGTCTTGGTGATGGTGTCCGCCTTGGCGATGACAGGGATGATGTTTACCTTGCTATCCAGCTTCTTCATCGTCACCAGGTCCAAGGCCTTTAGACTGCACAGCGCAAAAGACAGACAAACACCGTAAGACTTTCTTCTTCAGCGCCCTTTACAGGGCAAAAGTCCTTCCGCTGACCGAAACAGAATCTAACAAGACAACTAAGGCACCAACTTGCAGCTTTAGGTGCATCGTTGTATGACCCAGACAACTCAACAGCCAGGGATGGGTCAGCGCATTATTATTTTTAATATAAAATCCAGGCTAAAAACAACATTTGAACGTACGAGTGTCCAGTAGGGGCGACGAAGTACAGGCAGGCATGGACGCGGCTGTCATGATAACTGTGTAGCATACGCTTGATCTTCAGCTCTTCTTGCAGGTAGGCATCAAACTGAGCATCAATGTAGTCCACGATAGGTTTCCAACTGAAACCACAGTCAATGATTGATTTATTTGATTTTCGGGTCTTTATTTTAATCGCTTTTTCTCACTTTCTTGCTATTCTATTTAACAGTTTGTTGTTTGACCTCATTATATTACTAGTTTTGAAGAGCACAAAAGAAAAACTAGCAGCAGCACTCTTCATCCACCAATTATTACCACCGAATGGATTGTGTATATAAAATGATTATATACTGACAGAACTGAGGTGGAAAAGAAAGGGAAGATAACTAGCCACACACTTTCCCATTCAAGCACTCATAATAATTTAAATACAGGCTCTCAATGGTACTGGTAGCCCTGTGAAATAGGCAGTATATGGCTGCAGCAAGAAATCTGGTTTTGGCGCTAGTGCAAACTGAGAGGTGTGGATCACCAGAAGGCTTCACCTATGGAGAAATGGTGCTTTATACATGTCATTATTTTTTATTATCATAAGGTTTACTAAATCCTGCTCATTTTTGGACTCTTACGAACATCCCTTCCCTGGACTTTACATCTCTTTGTTCTAGTTTTTTAGTGTATTTGATATAACCATGAAAGTTTCAACGTCTACAAACACACTACAACTGGTGGTGGTGGGGGGTGGGGGAGAGTAAAAGATAGAGAGGTCAGTGATGACGTTAATGGATTAACAACAAAAAACTGGGAGAGAGAAGGAGGGAAAATAAACTGTTAAAGAGACTATTAACAGAATCTACCTAGGTCTGTTTTACAATGACATGCATACAAACTCCAGAAAATTCAGCAAAAATACAAGGAAGTATTACACAGGCATCAGAGTGAAAGTCAAAACAGGGAATTCATTTCACGCATCACATACCATTTGTACGAGTTTTCGTGACCATTCCAAAACAACACACACCAATGTTTACAACATAAATGTTCCCCAGTTTATGCAGACACCAAATCTTTGCTCCTAGTCCTACACAAATCTTGGAAAAAAAAAAAACCCACACACATGCAACAATTTTACAACGTTTAATGTGACACAAGGGCTGTTCTACCTCTCAGAATGGCAACACAAGTTACAACACTGTCGTAATATCAGGCAAAATAAACCCAAACTTCCAACAATTATATCACGGAAAAAACTATATCAGATGCCACTACATTATGATTACACATCCCCTTTACAAACTACTTACAGACAGTGATGGAGAAAAAGAAACCACCAGAAAAAGAGGCAAAAAGAAAGAATGATGGGGGGAAAAAACCCGATGCAGTACCGGAAAACACATTTTAATATCAGTTTTAAATAATTCAATCAGGAAAACACGCACTCTAAACAAGCAACAACGGTCATATCCGGGTAACTAAGTGAATGTGCATCCACCAGTGAATTGAGCTATTGTTTAAGCACTTCTACATAGACCAAATCTACAGATATACCAAGCAAACGAGATACAACCACACTCTCAAATACTGAACTAACACTTACTAATAATATTATATAAATCAAGTTAAACTTTCTCAAAGAATCTCCACTAAACAGTTACATGTGCTGCACAAGCTCGCGTGCCTACAAAAGATTTTAGTTGTTACAATAGTAGTGATGGCCATATCCAATTCTAACTTCCAAAGCAGATAAAAAAGATGGGGGAAGGAGAATGGGGAGGAGGAGAGAGAGGGAGTGTAGTTTTACAGCACACTTCATTGACAATGTTATAAAAACCAGCTTAAACAAAACATTAGCCAGAACTGATGCTCAGACACGCAGCAACTGAGCAAGTGCGCGCCTCCTGCTTTTTTATCTGTGAGCATGTGCAGCATCATACTTGATACCAATCAGTGAACAGGCACACTAAAACCTGACTTTGAACTGAAGTGCGCTGCTGGATGATTTGAGCAGTGAGATTGAGTCTTTTATTTATTGTTTTTTTTAATAGGATTAGCAGGAATAAGATGTTAAAATGGGGGTCAAACAAGAGACACCAGGGTTTGCAAAACTGAGACTAGAAAGCAAATCTGGCAGCAGTGGGATTTAAAAAAATTTTTGTGGAGGGGAGGAAGGACAGGGTTGGGAACGTGGAGGGCTGGGGTGGGAGAAAAGGACATAGAAGTTGAGTAAGAGAGAAATGTTTTTTTAAAACACACAGTGACACACAAAACCCCCAAAAACAACTATTAAACCAGGCTCCATAAAGCAAGGGTGTGTATTAGGGGGTGAAAAAGGCAGAAGACAAGCATGCTGAAGGACTACAAAAAGATGTGGCGGGCAGGCAGGCAGGATGCAATGACAACAGCCAGCGCTCACCTATCCTCTTTGTTTATCTGATCCCCAAACCCCACCGAGTCCACCACCGTTAGTTTTAACAGAACATTCTTCTCGCGCAGCTCTGCAAAAATTGGAAAACGAACAATGATAGCACCAAACATAAAGACAGAAGGACAGTCTCAGCCAAGAGAAGAAGGACAGCACTGTTGAGGCGAAGACGACGACAGATGAGAGTACTTGGGTGGCAAAAGTATCTGAGGCAGAACAGTACATTTTCGCCAGTCAAGAGTGCTGCAATACCTGTCCGCTTTGTTGATCTGATCACCAAAACCTGTGGTATCCACTGTTGTCAACTTCAGCCGCACATTCTTCTCCGTCAAATCTGCAATGGACAGTCTCACTTGCCACGGCACTCGTTAAACCAAGCAATCAATTACATCGGGGAAAGCATTCCAAAAGACTACAATAAGTTAGAGAATTTACAGAATATATATTCATCAGCATTTCAAAGTGAAAAGTAAATGCTAAATGCTACAAAACAGACAGAAGACACCATTAATTTATCAGCAACAGTACAATTTCACATATTCTCTAAAATATACAGAAACAACGTATTGATTTTTGAGTAGAACTGTAATGTTTATACATTTTGTTGTCTTGATGAGCAGATTCTGAATTTTAAAAATCTCCCTAAACCCTCCTCAACACCTAAAATAAATACTTGTGAGGTCATCAGTAGATATATAATTATGCATTTATATTCTGCCAAATTATGAACAAATCCACTTAAAATTCTATTATTTTAGGCTCAGCAAAGATAAAATCAAAATAGTCAGCTTCCTACTTGTAAGTGAAGTGTCATAATCATGTGTTAACTTTTTTTTTTTAATAGCTTTTGGGCAATGCACAAAATACTGCTTCATTTGAATTCTGAAATAATCCTTATTCATTTCCTTATGTGGAAGAACAAAAATTAAATGAACTGTTAACGCTTAACCGTTTAACTAATTATAAAAGCAATTCTGGATTGCTATCTGCCATGGCCAAATTTGACTGTTCGCAGTGCATTCACTTATCCACTTATCTGTGCACTGTTCTTTTATTTATTGAGATATCTCTGAGATTTTTTGCATTTTTTCTTATACCCCTGGCTATAATGCAATATCCCCAACAAAAAAAAAAATTTTTTTTTTGTTTACATTTGTAAGTGTTATAATTTTTATAATTATTAATATAATTACCTTTTTAAAATAAAAATGACAGTTTCGCAAAAACACACAAAACCAGTATCCAATACACCACTCAAATCACAGCAAAATTTGGCGTTATTGTTCACTAAACCTCAGAACTAACTTGTGGATCTCAAATTTTGGACAGAAAATACTTTTCTATGTAGCAATCTATGCATCACAGAGGGTACCTGATGCTCGGTTTTTAGTGGACTGTATTTTGCATAACCTAAAAAAAGGAAGCAAAATAAAGATCAACTAATTTTAACCGTCGAAGTGAAACAACTACAACTTGACTAACTGAATCCTCTGAATGCTTGATAGTTTATCTGATTACTTCCCTTTAACCACAATGCCACTTTGTGTTTGGAAAGAAGTACATATACCATATGTAGCTGGGCCCTATGTAGCTGGGCGTTTGGGAACACTTTTACAGGCACATACAGTATATGTAGACGGCAGTGAAAGATTAATAAGCTGTAAAGTTACCGTAAGTGTGCGCCTTGAGCTTGACCCCAGGCAGGTCGTGAGAGCTGGGTGTGGAGTCAAAGTTAGTGTTGAACAGTGTGTCCATCATCGTTGACTTGCCAATCCCTGTCTCACCTGTGCAGGACAAACAAGCAACGTTTTTGGATGAACTTACCAGCAATTTAATGACGTAGTATGAGTTTAATTATATTTGCACTGACAACAAAGTCTGCATAGTTAATTTATTACAAGGTGGTTCCTGACGTTAACCCAAGTTCATTATGGCTTCATGTGTACCAAGTTCTGGAAGTGTTACTGTAAGAATTTAAAATGCAGAAATTAAGATTTCCTTTGACCGTGAATCTCTCTCTCTCTCTCTCTCTCTCTTCTCTCTCTCTCTCTCTCTATCTCTCTCTCTCTGCATTGATTGACGCAATACATTTTATGAATACACAACCAGGTCATCTCCATATAATATATAGTAACCTACGTCAAGATTTTTATAGGACAATCCTGTCACCAGATCAATCATTTTTTTACAAGGACTAAAGTAAAATAACATGTGTTGAACTTGAATGAACAATAAGGACAAAACTATGCGTATTACTAGAACTTAGAAGTATACAAAAATAAAGACTTTAGAGTGCAATAGAGCTATTTTCATGTGTTTTCATTCTTTCCCGTGTGACTTCCTCCCTGAACAAAAATAAACTCAGGTACCAAAAAACCCACAAAAAACATTGTAAACATTTATTATTATTATATAAACTTTATTGTGAAAGATTCAAAGAACCAAAGTTGATGTTAATATAACCTAATGCAAAATCACGCTTACCAACACAGAGGATGTTGAAGCAAAATCCCTGGGAAACCGATTTGTTGACCAACTGATCGGGAAGGCTGTCAAAACCCACATGGCCTGATAGATTCAGGTTCCTAAGGTTGTTTTCAACAATCTGCAATATAAAAAAAAACATTCAGTGTTTTGGTGGCTTAATGGTAGAGCTTTGGCTTGCGGATCTGAAGGTCACGGGTTCGATCCCAGGCCGGGCCATTGTGTTGTGTCCCTGGGAAAGACACTTTACTCCAGTTTCCTACTCCTTCGGATGAGAGTATAAACCGAGATCTAGTCTGTGTCGCATACATTCCATCATAACGGACTTTAAAGATCCTGATGCTCATGTCCTAGACGGGTGAGTGCCGGTGACAAGAACACATGAATTTATATTTAACATTCACATCGAAATATATAAGAAAACTCGGCAAAGAAGTAAAACAAAAACAAGACACTAATAAACTATGCAAAGACATAATACCAAACATGAAAGAGAATATTCACAAGTAAAATATAAAAGACGATGGAGGGAGGAGGAGAGCAGCTAAGGAGTGAGGGGCTGGGGACCAGCATTGTGACAGAGGTGGTCACAATCAAAATAGAAGGAATGATGCTGGTGATGGGAGACAAGATCGGACATTTTTAAGGAAGAGATTAATTTTTTTGTTGGACTTGAAAGCGGTTATGTTTAGAGACCTGTGAAGAAAGAGCGGAAGAGAGTTCCAAGTTAAAGGACTAAGCACTTAAGGATTGACAGCCTGCAGAGGAGCATTTGTAGCAGGGTATTTGTAGCATTATCGTGTCAGAAGAAGAACAAAGATCTCTAGATGGCTTGTGGAAGTGAATGTTCTTGGTGAGGTAGGAAGGGGCTAATCCATGGACACACTTGTAACAGAAAGTACAGATGCTGTAGGTAATCCTATGAGATACAGGAAGCCAGTGGAGAATGTGGGAGGGGTGGGATATGATCAGATTTTTTCTTTTTGAGAACCAGACGAGCAGCTGAGTTCTGAACACGTTGGAGCAGATGAACAGAAGAGGATTGTTGTCCAGCCAAACAGAGTTACAATAGTCTAAGCGTAACAGAACAAGAGAGGAAATGAGTTTGGCTCTAGTGTCAGATGATTGCGGACAAAACCTGTTCTACAGAGCTGAAACTTGAAAGTTGCATGTTTTACAGGATTTGAGGATGAATTCTGACATGGTTTTGTCAAGGATGACACCAAGGTTTTTGACAGAATATGACATAGGAATAGTGGTTTGGCTAAGAGAGTGTCTATAGGGGGAAAGACTGGTTGTGTTTGGTACCTGTGAGCATAACTTCAGTTTTTTTAGCATTGATCTGGGGCTTGTTGGCAGTCATCCAGATAAAAATGTTTTTAAAGCAGTAAGAAGTTTTGATCAGAATAGATGGAAGGTTTTGAGGAGTGTCACTGTTTTTGAGTTTTGTATCGTCTGCGTATAAATGGTGGAAAGTGTAATGGTTTTGGATGATCTGAGACAGAAGAGATGTGTAAATGGTGAATAGAACAGGGTCTAGAACTGACACCTGTGGAACACCGAAGACACGTCTGGACAGTTCAGAAAAGTGGTTGTTGATGCAGACAGATTGGAAATGATAAGATTCATCGAAAGATATGAATGGAACCAACTTAGGGCACAGTCTTTTATTCCAAAAGAGTTCTCAAGGAGCTGAAAGAGGATGGAGTGATCAATAGTGTCAAAGGCGGCTAAGAAATCGAGAAGGGTCAACAAAGAGATTTTACCAGAGTGGGTGGCAGAGAGGAGATCGTTCATGATGTGAAGAAGAGCTGATTCCGTAGATACTCAGGATGGTGGGCAGACTAGAATGGACAGAACAAGTTGTTGGAAGAGAGATAATTGTTTAGTTGTTTCAGGGCAACCTTCTCAAAGAGTTTGGGTAGGAAAGGGAGATTAGAGGGATGTAGAGACTAGAGGGCTGTAGTTCTTCAAGTCTTCTGGATCAAGGTTTGATGTCTTTAGTAGTGGCTGCATGATGGCAGACTTGAAACAGGAGGGAACAGAACCAGATTGCAAGGAAGAGTTGACTATGTTGGTAATAGCTGGAAGGAGGTAAGTGATATAATCTTTGAAAAGTGAGGTATTGATGAGATCAACCTCGCAGGTCTCAAACGACATGATGCTGATAATTTGTGACACTTCATTTCTGAGACAGTATGAAAGGAGAAGAGTGGTGTGCCAATGAAAGACGGATCAGGGGGATATGGTTGACAAGGCGTGTCATCAAGAGTTTTGCGGATAGCTTCGATTTCCAATATAAAGAAGTTTGAAAAGAATGAAGGTAGTTCAGAAAGTTCCATTTCTGTTGGAAGAGGAGAAGTGCTGGTGATCCCCAGGTCATTTATAGTAGAAAATAATTCTTTGGAAGCAGTAGAGTTCTCAATCTTCCTGTTGTAGTAATGTATTTTACTTTTAGCTGCAGAGATGGTTGTTTGGATTTCACCCTTGCGCTTCTGTTAGGTCTGTTTGTGAACTGCAAGTTTGGACGACCGCCACATGCGCTTGGCTCTACGCTGCTTGACCTTGCCGATCTCAGGAGAGAACCACGGTGCAAATGGACGGTCAGAGATGAGGCGGGAGAAAGAAGGAGTATGTTCGTCAATGAGATGGCTGAGAGTAGTATGGAAGAAAGAAGTATGTTCAGTGTCAGGAGGAGCAGAAGAAAGTAGTAAATGGCCAGCTTCAGAAGAGATCATTTTCTTGTCAACATTTTTCAAGTTGTGGCAGGTGATTGTGCATTTTTTCTTTATGTTATCCCATCAGTCATAACAACAGTTAAACACAGACAGCAATGCCGTGATGAGAATACCTGTACTCTGACTGGAGTCTGGGTGGATGAGGTCATCAGTGCCAGAGTTTACTAAACTCAGAAGTATTTGAATTTGGCACAGGCCATGCCTTGGTGCAGACTTTTCCCACTCTTCAGCAATGACCCAAATCTTTATTTTGTCCAAATAACTTATGGATGATGAATAAACAAATTCTAAAAATCTTAACTATCTGGACCACATTAAATTAAACACAAAAGTGTCATAGCTCTATCAAAAACCCGGCTGGCCCCCCATCATCCTCATATCCTAAGCATCCTCTGGCTCTGCACTCTCGCCCGCCCAAATCATAGCGTCTAAACAACAAATTTAAATTTAAACAATATGAAATGAGTCAAAAAGCCATTCTTACCCTTTCTACTTCGGTTGCGGCCATATCGAAGAGGTAAACACGGTCAGATTCAACGAATTCTTGAGATAAGCAAAGCAGAAAACTTTCTGTCGAATTTGACCGGAAACAAGATTATTGTGTCAGCCACGTTCAGCCTACCGCAGCGCCCGATGATGATCGCGCTTGACAAATCCATAACACTAAAGTGCACAACGGTGCTGAATGCATTAATATTAATTACCATCCTAAGCATCAATAATTTGAGACGGGCGCAGCTCTGCTAGCTCTGGGTGCGGCACTAGATATTTAGTTTGTACCAGGAAGTTATTAATAATTATTTTATATAATCCCCCTCTTTTCGGAATTGTTACATGACAGGGTAAAGGGTGGGTGATGTGAAGCTGCTGGAAGTTTATACTAATTTCTCCTTGTCCCGACACTGCCAAAAACTAAAAAGGTGCATGCACGTGCTGCTTGAACTATCACCAAACGTACTTTAAAAATAAAAACATAATAATAACAAAAATGCTCATGCATAAGAAACATCTGTATTATTAAAAGAAATATACTTATTTATATAAAGAATAAGTTTTTAGAAGCATTTAAATCTGGCAAGACTTTTATTTTCCCTAAATCCTCAAACTATGGACTATCACGAAACGTTCTTTGGAAAAAAAAAAGATAAGAAAAGGAGCTAAAAGCCTCATGCATTTAAAACAAATCTGTATTTAAAAAAAAATATTTTAATTTATATAAAGAATAAGTCTTGAAAAACTTCAGAAAGTCCAAAACTCTGCCGCCCGCCTTGTTCTTAAAGCTAAAAAACGAGACCATGCCACCCCTCTACTCCGATCTCTTCATTGGCTCCCTGTTCGAGCTCGCATCTTGTACAAGCTCTCAACTATTGTTTTCAAATTCTTTACTGGTTCTGCCCCTTCATACTTTACTGACCTTCTCTCTGTCTACTCTCCTGCAAGACAACTCCGCTCTTCTTCTGATACAAGACTGCTTTCTATCCCCCGTGTTCACTCAAAGACCTATGGTGAACGATCTTTCTCTTTCTCTGCTGCAACTGCCTGGAACTCACTACCGATGCAACTTCGACATGCTCCATCACTTTCTTCCTTCAAGCGCCAATTAAAGACCCACCTTTTTAACATGCAAACTCAATAATTTTCACTCCCCCTCCCTTCCATCCCCATATGTAATCTTTTACCAAGTCACGTCATCTGTTCATGGATGGTGGCGGCACCGGCTCGGTTCTTGGTATTCATATTATCTGTTGTTTTGCATGGCCATGTTTTACTGTAATTATTTAACCATTTGATAAGTGTATGCGTGTTCTCTCTGTGTGTGTGTGTGTGTGTGTGTGTGATTGCACATGTGTTGTCAAGCGCGGCGAGCTCGCTTTCCTTACCGTTTGCGAGGTACCGCGCGATACAAATGTACTGTATTATTATTATTATTATTATTAAGTCTTTAGAAGCATTTAAATCTGGCCTCAAGTCTTTTCTTTTCCATAAATAATCCTCATATTACAGTGTCCTGCTACACCACCTTGATCTGATCCCTCCAACCCACCACAACCACAAGCCTAAATCAGAACAGTTGTAAATGGCCATGTACATAATCATTATTTGACATTTTCTCATGCTTATTTTTGAGTGCCGTGTCTCTGTTTGTGTTGTTCCGCCTTATGGTGAGATATGTGCGCATTATAAGCTCTCAGTTCAGTTCAGTTGGGACTTGTGTAAGCCTTACGGTTTTTTAGTGTCCGCCAGTCAATTTCAACAAACATAATTATACATTTTATGAGTTGCATTGCAGTTGCTTGGGAAGTTTAATTAAAGTGACCACAGTAGGTCATTCATCATATATGAATTTTGTAACCTGAAAAAAATGTTACCTGTTTCTCAAGCTTAAATTCATATATTATTAGCATTTTTAACATGTGCCGGTAGTTTGTTACAAAAGGGTGCAACTCTATTACTAAAACAGTTTTTATGTATGTTAGTTCAGCAGTGTTTTAAAAAAAATTGTTAGTAGAATTTCTTGTTTTTTCAGTGTTTAAATTTGAAAAAATGTATCAGTACTAACATTATCAACCTTATTTATAATTTTAAATGCTTGCATCTTAAGTCTCCTCGATCTAATTCTTCTGGATTTCAAAGATGGAAGATTTTCGTATTATTATTATTATTATTATTATTATTATTATTATTATTATTATTATTATTATTATTAGGCTGTTAAAACGGGATTTGTTGTTGAGTGGTCTTAGGCGGGACTAACTTGCCTTGTCCACAGGCTATAGAAACCAATAATTTGCCTGACAGGTGTGAGATCGACCCAGCATCTGGGCATTATGTATCTCTGAATATTATACTTACTTTTCACTCGGGCAACGTCTCGGGGATTTTTTCTGGGTACTCTGGTTTGCTCCCCCCAGCAAAAATTGAAAAAACACAACTAATATTAACCAATATTAGATAGGTTGGCTTTGGGCGCACCACAGGCTGCGACTATGCTTTCCCCAGGGGAGGCGGCCCAGAATTTCCCAATAAAAAGGTACAAAAAAAAATTGTCCCCAAAACAATCAAAACAGGTTAAAACTTTTATCCTCGAATTGTTTGACTTTAAATTGTGATATTCTCAAATGGTTACTCTAAATTTTCGGGATAGCTTTATCTGGATTAATGGCGATAAGGTTGGCATGCATGTGGTTTCAGAATTGTTTGAGTGTTTTGCTGCTTTTATATTGGAGAACATTGTTATGTGATATATTAATCTGCTTAGATTTGTCTCACGTTTTATTAATGATTATTAGAATTACATTAGGCTTAGGTTGCAACTTTTTTCGGCGTTTACTTTGTCTTGTCCCTTGACTTAGACTAGAGACTTACTCAGTTTTAGAGTTATTACTCATTACTCTGAAACAGTGAAAGTTACTGTCTCATTTTTATTTTCCAAAATGAAAATAGTCCTCTTTGCTATATAGTGGTAGCAGACGCATTGTTTTTGTATAATTTCTGTGTAATCTGCGGCTTGAGTTATATTTCACTGATCGTTATAAACTGTAGTGTCACTAGTGTGTGTATGAACCTCCTGAATCCATTTTGCAGAATGGCGTCTGCAACAGTACTGAAGGGACTGAAGGCAAGAGCAGACCAAGCTGATGCAATCATCTCACAACTCAAGCATCAGATTAGCGTGCTGCAGACTGCTACAGGTTAGTGTAATTCATGGCGAAATGACATTAATCCTACCAAACTGCATTTCATGATTCACTAAATTAGTAAATCAGTAAATGTCGAAGTCTACAAAATGAGATGAAAGGAGAAGATTGCAGCACCACAACTTGTCGTCTTGTGTTTAAATGTCACCCAGCAGTAGATCCCATCCAAAGTATAAGGTTTTGAGCAGAGCAGAGCAGATGTAGTTTTGTAAAGCTGAAGATTTCTGCAGCAGCACATTGGCAATTAAGAGTAAGACCATACATCGTTCAGATTGGCGCTACTCTTCTCTTCTACTAGACTACTACTGTACCAAATCATATGGTTTATACTGTAATGACTAATGTGCAATTTTTTTCTTCACATAAAATAAACAGTATAAAGAGAAACATATGTGTAATAAACCAAAAGTTTGCCAAATTAGACAAATTTATGTCCTTTTAATAATTGTAAATTTTGAATGCTAGATGCAGCAGTTCTGTTTCATTTTAATTTTCTTCATGTAAAATGTTACGTAATTTACTTTTAGTATCCGTTTGTTTGCAGCCTTGAGTGCAGGCAAAGGTGAAGAAGAGAAACTAAGAGCAGAAAATGATGCTCTGAGAAAAGAGATAGAGAAAGCCAAGCTCAGTCTGATGGTTGCAGAAATCAGAAACGGAGGTGCGTGTTTGTACGTCCTTATTGTCATCGGTCATAACAGCAAATACTATCCACCTCCTCGTCATCTTTCTGTAAATATAACCATTTTCATCGTAAGCATCATCAGTGTTGTCGTTATCACACAACCAGAATACCGGGGAAAGAATCATTAGCAGCATTGAATCATTACCATTATCGACACATCGTCGCCATTCATTCATAAATTTATAACCATCATCATTGTTATCATCAAATTCAGTGTATTGCAGACAATCACAGTGCTAATTATTACTCACAAATGGGTGCCTATGTCTACTAAAAATTTAAATGCTGCGCAGTACTTTGCAGACGGATATGTCACAATGGTGTGTTCGTAGCTGTTGTGATGCACTGCAATTTTGTTGTACACACTAAACATTCAAAAGTCCAACCTTCAGATTTCTGTGCAAAGTCAGAGGTGCAATCATGCCACACAGTACTTTTTTTCACCTATATTGACAACGCCTAAAAATACTAGTGACTCTCATGAAGATCTCAAGGGCAAAAGTGGACGCCTGGGGCGGTTTGAGTTATATCCTGTATCGGCCAGTGCCTTGAGCAGCTGTTGAGCTGGAAAAGCGCTATATAAATAAAATAAATGAATGTTTGTGTCAGGCTTATCTAGTAGTGTGTTACACTCCGTTTGATGTTGGTGTTTTCTATCAGTATCTGATTCAGCCCCGATGCTTGAATTCCTGATAGGGTGTAACTCAGATTCGTTTATTCACACAGCCCGTCCAAACAGCATACAAGTCACAAAGTCGACGTATGAAGTTTTCCACTTTTATTCAGCACACATCAACAACTGCATACAATTCTCAATTCAACTCAACAACTTTCACAGCAACTTTCCAAATCACTATCAACAACTTTACTCTCTCTCAACAGCGACTCGGCACACGATTAAATAACCTCTCTCTTTTCTGGAACAATATGGTACATGGTAGAAATGACGTACTGCCACCAATCGAACTAAAGATCGTCATCACTGGCTTACGTCATTACACATTTTCTCTACTTCCGGGAACATTCACGACCTTCGATATCCATCCGGAAATTTCTATCAAGAGTAAACACGCAGATCCAGAAACTTCGCAAATTATCAACGTTATACAAAGCCTCTCCTAACAACAATGCAAACTCAAATCAAAGGTAAATAAACTCCATTATCGAATACTTTGCAAATCGAAACGATTAGATCTATCGTACACGCTTCAGCCATATTATCATTCGCGTTTCAACGTAACATAACCCCCCACTCAAGAAGAAATTTACCTAATTTCTTTCAACAACGTTGAAACGTAATGCACAAACAAAGTTCAGAATTAAAACTTATTTCAGACTGTCTGAACACTATCAACGTTCTCAGTTCATTCACACAGAGTCAATGATTTTCATCTTCAAATCCGTCTGGATATTGTCAATGTTCACAGTTCATTCACACAGAGTCAATGTTTCTCATCTGCAAGTCTTTCTGGGTACTGTCAATGTTCACAGTTTATCTACCCAGTCAACGTTTTTCATTTTCAAGTCTGTCATTACCAATATTCTTAGTTCGTCCACACAGTCAGTGTTCTTTCGTTCGCAAGGAATCGACGCCCTCGTCAGTTGCGGTCGTCATCGGCCCAGGGTCAAAGACGATGATCACGTGGGCTTCCCTGGAATCATTGCGTCCTCCGTTGTCTTTTTCTTCCGTCGGATGTCCGACGCAGTCGACGTTGTCAGCTCCCAGAATGCATTCGCTGGGTCTCACGGTCAGGTTGGCTTCTGCGGGACGGTGGAACAGCTCCCTCAAGGTCTGGGTGTAGACTTCATGTTCGACCAAAGTCGTAGAGCCTGGGACATCGCTGAAGCTATGGGGAAATTCGCCCATAAGGTCCTTGAGCTCCAACTTTTGACCTTCCGTCAAGCCTGGTCCTAGCTTAACGTCATCGATGCCTTCCTTGCTGTGGAAGTCTCCCAGTTCCAACAGTTCTTCGCTGTCAAAGCTGTCGTCGGTCACAGCTGCTGTTGCTGCATGTACAGTCTCTGGCGGCCTCTCCACGTACAGCTTAAGGAGGTTGGCGTGGTATATCTTGGAATGCTTGCCGACCTTCACCTTGTAGTCGTTGATCCCCACCACGGTCTCCACTTCGTACGGGCCTTTCCACTGCATCAGCAACTTATTGTGATCGGTAGGTAGCAGCACCAGCACTTTGTTGCCAGGTTTGAACTTCCTGTTCACAGCCCTACGGTCATAGTAGTGCTTTCCACAGTCCTGGGACTTCTTCAGGTTTTCTCTGGCTATCTCGAGAGTCTGCTCCAGCTTCTCCCGTAGCTCAAACACGTACTGGTAGCTGTTCTTCACCTCTGGGGTGTCTACTTCTTTCGTCCACAGTTCTTTCAGGATGTGCATCGGCCCTCGGATGGTTCTTCCGTACAGCAGCTCGAACGGAGAAAAGCCGGTGGACTCCTGCGGCACTTCTCTGTAGGCGAACAGTAAGGCGTTGATGTAACGATGCCATTGTCTGGGCTGCTCGCTGCACAGTTTCTTCAGGGTGGACTTCAACGTAGCATTGAACTTTTCGACAAGCCCGTTGCACATTGGATGGTAGGGTGTCGTAGTCAAATGCCGGATGCTCAGCAGTCTGTTGACCTCCTTCATGCAGTCAGAGACGAACTGCGTCCCGAGGTCTGTCAGAATTTCTTCAGGCACTCCAAGTCTACTGAACATGTCCACCAGTGCCTCTGCTACAGTTTCAGTGTCAATCTTCTTCAGTGGCACTGCTTCTGGGTACCGAGTCGCATAGTCCACTAAAGTCAGTACCCACCGATGACCTTCTTCACTCGAAGGTCTTATTTCGCCGATTAAGTCTAAGGCCACCCTCTTGAAAGGTCGGTCGATCAGAGGCATCCTCTGCATAGGCACTTTCGGGACCCTTCCCCGAGGTATGGTTTTCTGGCAAATGTCACACGATCGGCAGAAACGGCTGACGTCCGCATGAAGTCCTGGCCAGTAGAATACCGCCTGGATTCTGTCTGACGTCTTCTTGATGCCTAGGTGACCTCCCATGATTGAGTCATGCGCTACTTCCATCACCTGGCGCCTTAGGGGTAACGGTACCAAGACTTGACGTAGTGGTTTCCCTCCGTTGACCCTCGGGTGCTGGAAGATTCGATACAGGATCTTGGCCTTCACCTCAAAATAGACCGTACCACTGCCTTTGGTCACGTGGTCTTGGCGGTTCCTGTACTTGTTTAAAGTGCTATCAGCTTCCTGGAGCTGGATCAGCTTATCTCTGTCCACGATGGCAGCTTTGGAGTTGTCGGCGACCTTCAGTGGCGTAGACGTCTTGTCTCTCTTGGCCTGGGCCCTGGTAGTAACAGCACCGACGATCTCTGGTCGGCAGGGCTGAGCCGGAGTAGCCACATTGTCCCGTAGCAGCTCTGAAAGGTCTCCATCGGGAAATGGCAATGGATCCTCCTCCACAACTTCGACGTGTTGAGTTGAGGCAGGACTCCACTCTGGATCGGGGTCGTCGGGTCGTCTCGCGCCGTCGATATTCCCGATCATCAAATCATACAGCGGCTTCTTCAGGCAAACCGCTTCGACTTCGCCTATGTAGAAAGGGGTGTTGACATGAATTTTTGCAACTGGCGCTTTTATACATTTGCTGTCGGCCATGAGTGTCCATTTAGAATCGCCAGTGAACTGTTCTTTAGCGATTAGGTCTTCTCTGACGATGACCCCACTACAGCCAGAGTCTCTTAAGACAGTCACTTCATGATTTCCGACGCGTCCCTTTGAAACAGGCATGTTCTGGACGGTCACAGCTGCGCTGGCGACGACGGGGATGGATTTTCCGTTGGCAAGGAGAAGTTGGCCATCGGTCATGCACTCTTGCACGTCCGCAGGAGTAGCTGTGCGCTTGGTCTCACTCGGAAGAATGACGCTCCCGCCGCACACTTGATGGTCAGATCTACTGGTTTGCCGTTGATTGGAGAACCGCCTCTGCCGGTTGCCCGCCGCTGCGTTGTCCGTACTGCTCCGCTGTCCGCTACTTTTGTTTTGAGGACAATTAGCCGCTCTGTGGTCTGTAGCGTTGCAGGTGAAACAGCCTCTTGAATGCCCTTCCCTGGGAGGTGGCGTGGAATCCGTCTGTCTCTGGTTCGTCTGGCTCCCCTGGATCTGGTTCACATGGTTTCCAGTCTTCTGAAAATGTTTCGTCGCGCTGGGTGGCCCCAGGGTTTTCCCGTGAGCGATGAGATATCTTTCAGCAGCCTCAGTCACATCTTTAAGCGTCTGCAGCTTTTGTTCTTCTAAGTGGGTCGCTAGGTCCTTGTGACAGGCATTGAGAAATTGTTCCTTCACGATCAGGTCATGGAGACTGTCGTAAGACTTCGTTTCGCCTGATAACTCCACCCACTTGTGTAGATATGACGACAGGCGCTCCACAAACTGCTTTGGCGTCTCGTCTGACTTAGGCCGGCATTCACGGAAGCGTTTACGGTAGCCCTTCTCTGTAAAGTTGTAGCACTGCAACAGGGCCTCTTTCAAGACGTCGTAGTTTTTGGCGTCATCGTTCGACAGTCTGGTGTAAACTTCGAGAGCTTGCCCCGTCAGAAGTGCACTCAGTCGAATTGCCCAGTCTTGAGGTTGCCAGTTAGAGCTTTCAGCGAACCTTTCGAATCTCGCCAGATAACTGTCAATCTGGTCCTTCCCGTCGACGAAAGCTGGCAATTTTGGAGCCGTGTTGTCACTGATAACTTGTGGCGCATGCTGCTGTTGCTGGATGCGCGCCAACTCTAGTTGGAACTGCCGATCAGCTTCTCTTTCCTCACGCCTGCGCTCATCTTCTCTTTCTTTACGCTGCTCTTCTCTTTCTTGCCGCTGCTGTTCAATTTCCAGACGCTTCAATTCTAATTCTCTTTCCTCACGGCGACGCTGCTCTTCTAATTCTCGTTCTTCACGGCGACGCTGCTCTTCTAATTCTAGACGCTTCTGTTCTAGTTCTATTTCTTTTTCTAGACGCTTCTCTTCCAATTCTCTTTCTCGTATTCTCTCCTGAGACTTGACGTACTCCGTCAGCTGCTTGCCTTTTAGATTCAGTTCAACCCCTTTCTGCCAGAAGTCAGCCATCTTGATGCTTCTGGAAAGTTCTTTTAAAGAAAGTTCTTTTCTGGAAGGTTCTTCTTCTAGAAAGTTCTTGACTGTAGAGTTCTTTTTTTTTTCTGGAAAGTTCTTGACTGTGCTGTACCTTTCTAGACTGTTCTAGAACAGCACGCTTTCTGCAGTAGCGCTGATGCTTGTCACTAGTCGCCTTCGCTGACGCAGGCCCCGCTGTCCTCGTCGTATGCGACGCTGCACCACGCTGGTGTTGATGTACACGCTCCTGTGCTGAAGTAGACGCGGCGTCCGCTCGCCGCTCTCTGTAACACTGGCGATGTAGCTCCGAGACTGTCCCTCGACGTAGTCTTACGGCAGCAACGTAGTCCCGCTCTGTTGTTCGCTCACGAAGCAACTCTTCGGCGACTACACGCCCTTGCAGTCAACCCGAACCTATCGGTGATGTAGTCCCAGTGTGTTGGCCCCTCTCGACGCAACTCGTTGGCGGCTACCCTCGATGACTGCCTCTCGTAACGTTGACTCGCTTGTTGTAGCAGTTGAACCCTTGGCTATGGCGTGAATCGCGGCTTGACCCCCAAAATGTTACACTCAAGTTTGATGTTGGTGTTTTCTATCAGTATCTGATTCAGCCCCGATGCTTGAATTCCTGATAGGGTGTAACTCAGATTCGTTTATTCACACAGCCCGTCCAAACAGCATACAAGTCACAAAGTCGACGTATGAAGTTTTCCACTTTTATTCAGCACACATCAACAACTGCATACAATTCTCAATTCAACTCAACAACTTTCACAGCAACTTTCCAAATCACTATCAACAACTTTACTCTCTCTCAACAGCGACTCGGCACACGATTAAATAACCTCTCTCTTTTCTGGAACAATATGGTACATGGTAGAAATGACGTACTGCCACCAATCGAACTAAAGATCGTCATCACTGGCTTACGTCATTACACATTTTCTCTACTTCCGGGAACATTCACGACCTTCGATATCCATCCGGAAATTTCTATCAAGAGTAAACACGCAGATCCAGAAACTTCGCAAATTATCAACGTTATACAAAGCCTCTCCTAACAACAATGCAAACTCAAATCAAAGGTAAATAAACTCCATTATCGAATACTTTGCAAATCGAAACGATTAGATCTATCGTACACGCTTCAGCCATATTATCATTCGCGTTTCAACGTAACATAGTGATACTTTTTCAGCAGTTATGCTGACTGAATCAAATGTTTTACGTTTTCTCTCAGTGAGGCAGATACCAGTGCCCCAGAGAAACCTGACTACTAGCGCAGCTGCTACGTCTAGAAACGGGGACAGCGCCACGCAAGCTAATCCTGCAGCTCACAAGAAGGACGACACGCCTCAGGCTGACCAACCTCAGGCCAAGAAAGCCAAGAAAGAGGCAGCACCAGCCAATGAGAATGGGGCTGCTCCAGAGGGTGGTAAAGGTGAGGAACATTAGTTTACTTGGCGCAAGTAGTTTAAAAGCTGACTGCAGGATCTCACAATAACAGTTGTGAAATTATCAGGGTGGAGAACAACTGAATCAAGAAATCTCTGAAATCCGGCCGGGGCCCAGGGGCCAAGCCCCGGTATTCGCCCCCTGGAAGAAAATGAATGTATGCAATTTTGAAAGTAATGTAGGGCCTCTCCTGAAAGCAAAAAGCACAAAGTAAACATGAATAGAAACAACAATAAAAAAAAGAAAGTTTTATGCACATGGCTTTAAAAAAAAGTTAAGAATCTTGATTTGTAGGCCTAACAAAGTTAGTGGTTCACCACTGTTACACACAAACTCCACATTTCCAATTTTACTGGGCCCACGGTTGTCTATTTTTTAGCTGTAAACAGGCAAGAATGTTTATAATTTTATATATATTTAGGGGTACGTTAGTAAAAACACCACATCTTAGGTATTAGTGACTAGTGTATAGATTTAAATGAAATAAAATGCAAAATGAACAGAAATAAATTCTCTTTTGATTATCTACCTTTTTATACTTCTCTTGTCATGTCTTGTTTTTTATTACTCCATGTGTATAAAAAAAAAAGTTTTAAAAAGTCCAAACAAGCCCCCTCCTCTTCTTCACTTTCATGCCAGTCTGAAAGATCGTATGCATGCACACTACTGACACTAATTGTCTAATGTCAGTACCGATCTCTTCCTCCGACTCCAAGTCCATTTCTCTCACTTTAATGTCTGATAAATGGAAGCCTGTAAACTCCCCTTCATCAGTTGAAGAATCCAAACCATCCATTTTAGAAACACACACAATAAAATTTGAAAAAAAAATCGAAAAAACTAACGCATCACAGAGAAAACTTGTGGAAATGCAGTCGAATGTTTTCACAACAGAATAAACCGGAAGTCAATTGCCGGAAGTCTCGCAATCTTTCAAACAACGCGAGAATATAACCACATGGTTGATACGGACGCTTTTGGACGTTTTGCCTGTTTAGACCTACGGTCGCTTTTGGCCGCTATGCCCAGTAAAGGGTAGCCCCTCAGCTTCTCACACTCGTAACTCAATATTTTTTTCTCTCGGAAATGCAAATGTCTTCCGCGGAAATCCGCGGAAAATTCTCCACCCTGAATTATTATCGTAATAATTTGTGTGCGCGTGTATGTGTTTTGATTGACTTAATTCATTCTTTACAGCCAAGGGAGGTAAGAAGGCAGCAACAGAGGCAGCAGTGGAGGGCGAGGAGATCAGCGTGTCTCGGCTGGATTTTAGAATCGGCAAGATTGTGGACGTTCAGAAGCACCCTGACGCGGATACTCTGTACGTGGAGACTGTGGACCTGGGAGAGGAGAAGCCAAGAACCATTGTCTCTGGCTTGGTCAACCATGTGCCTATAGAACAGGTATTGTTACTAACAGCAAAGTATTGATATTAGTCAAAACATATTTTGGACTTGCTTGAATTTTGGGTTTCATGAAGTTTGGAGGAAAAAAAAAAGAATATAAAATGAAAGTGTTCTAAACAGTGTCTTCTATTAAAAAGTCCCTTGCATGACAAACAACAAACGGACCAACAGCAGCTTTCTGGTATCCTTTGATCATATAATTATGTCAGGGGTAAGAAAAAAAGTAGGTTTATGGTCCAAATTGGAAAGTGGGAGATTCTTGCTGTTCCATTTGATAAAAGACCAATTTCCTCTAAACAGGCAACCTTGACACTCGCCAAGTGTCGGAGCTCTTCCCCCCGTTGGGGTGCCGGGGGTTTCAGTATAAATAGTATCCCCACTTTCTGGAAATTTAGTGCTTTAAATTCCCACTGTCGCTGTCTTTCTCATTTGCTCTTTCTCATTCCTGCTCTGTTATATCAATCTGCTATACTATCTTCTTCTTCGCTAGACCAGTCACCTACCTTTTTTCTTGAAAACTCTTCCGGGACAAGACTCCTTATTTGTGTATGGGGTCTGTTGGATCAGCTTGGGAATATTGGACGCTTTCTGCCAGGTGGTCACTAGGGCTTCCTATGATGTTATTATTTAGCAATGTAGGCATTTTAAATGTATGTGTTTGTTGATAATTTATAATGATGTTTGTATTCTATTTTGTTTTTGTAAACGGGGGTTCGATAAATTAGAGTACAGCCTCAGCGTCCCCTGCGTGGGATGTCTTTATTGTAAAGTGACTGGCTGGTGGAGAGCTTTCAGTTTTACCACTAGGGTTGTTTCGGCAGATCTTTTATGGGGATCGGGGGTTGTCCGGTCCTGATTTGGCTCGGAGGAGTCCGCTGGACCTAAAGCAACAATCATGTAATTTAATGTAATGTCGGAGATCTATCAAGCATAGGGTGTGTGTAGGCTTATGCCCTCAGTCTCTGAATTTCGGATTGGTGGTGACTGCCTACATAACCTTGGTAATACAGTGGAACCTCCGGTGTATGACCGTTCAAAATCTGAGAAAAAAACAGTCTTATAATAGAAGTGGTCTTATCCTGAAAACAGAGGGGGGGGGGGGGGGGGGGGGGGGGGGGGGTCCAGGCTCGGAAGGGTATGTAGTCATAATTTTCACACTCGCCAGCATGTATTCTCTGACAAAGAAAACTGTAAAACATGTTTCATTTTTAGCTTCGTCTTTTATTCACAACTTCAAAAAAAAAAAAAAAAAAAGTAGTGTCTTCAGACACTTTAAACAGGGAAAAACTTTGAAATTGAAGACTGTTTTCGATTAATGAGGTCCTTTCTAAGTCTGTCAGTGCAGAAGCTCTCAGTTTCGATGTTTTCCTTTCGCCATTTTTCCACTCTCTTGTCGTAGTTTCACAGATTCCTTATCCTTTATGATGAGCTGAATTTGGGTCTTCCCAACGTCTAAACTTCTTGCAATAGACAAACAACTCTCCCCATTTTCACTTCTTTCAATCACTTTCATTCTTTCTGCCAAACTCAAAACTTTCCTCTTGAGCGATGCCATTTGACAAGCCAGTGTAGGCGAGTAATGTCCCTTACTTGCGAACCAGAAATAGCAAACAGCAGGCGTACACTAACATGAGAGAAAAAACGAAAGATACAGACAATAAATTAACTGATATCTCTTTTAAATTGCCTAAGATGGTCGTATAAAGGGCTTAAGACACGGTCGCTGGTCGCATAAACGAGGTTGTCGCATACCAGAGGTAATTTATTATTGGAAGTGAATCCGTCAGAAGTTTCAGGTCACATAACAGAGGGAGTCGTATACCAGAGAGACGGATACCAGAGGTTCCACTGTAGCCCGATAGAGATTCAACGCCTATTATATAGATTCAGATAGGAATTTTTATATCTGTTTTCCTCTGTACAAGCAAGAGCGAGTGGCATTGTTCATGAGGAACCACAAAGCACGCAAGATGCAGGGTATAGTGTCAGAAGGAACAGTTGTCCATGCCACAGCTTTGATAACAAGGTTAGGTGAAAACAAGAGATGAAAAGCAGAAATTATCAATACTTTTTGGTCTGGGCAGATGCGAGATCGATTGGCAGTGTTCATGTGCAACCTGAAAGCTAGCAAGATGCGTGGCATTTCATCAGAAGGCATGATCATGTGCGCCAAGGATGGGAAAGTGGAAATTCTGGAACCTCCCGCTGGTGTAGTTCCTGGCGATCGCATCACCTTTGAGGGTCATCCAGGTAATGATGATCTTATTTAATTAACTAAATTATCCATACGAGATGTCCACAGTGTAATTCAGAAAGTGCAATTATAAAATACTGATTACATGAAACAAATTTATATAGTTAATTGTCATTGTGTTACAGCTTAGAAAAGATAATAGAAATTAGCAAGTATATGCTAGCGTGTTTGGTATTTTAATTATTGACCATAATTACCATGAGGTTTATTTTGCAGGTACCCCAGACAAGCAGTTGAATCCTAAAAAGAAAATCTGGGAAACGCTGAAGCCCGACATTCGCACCAATGCAGAGAGAATAGCCACATACAAAGGTGTCCCTTTTAAAGTGGAGGGCAAAGGCATCGTCAAGGCACCAACTCTTGCCAATGCTGAAATTTCCTGAAGACTGAAATTGGGAACTAAATGTAACGGTATTATATAGAACACAATATGCCATTTAGGCAGATCACTAACCTCTGGCCCAACTCATTAACATGTTATTATGGAGTGAACTTTTTACGGAAATCTAAACAGAGACCAAATTCCCCTCGACAAACTTGTGTAATGTTAAAATGTCCAATATTGGATTGATTGTGTGAAAAAGTATAGAGGTTAATAGAACTTTTTTGATCAGTGTTTCAGCTGTCCTAAACTTGATTGCTTTGAGTCTATGTTAGGTGAAATGGATCGCCACATCTTAAGTGACTTGAAAAAGAAGGATGCTCGCATCTTGTATTTATTTCTGAATAAATGACTTGTTAATATGAGGAGATTTTGGAGCATGCCTGCTGTCTTTAAAAAGAAAGTGTGTGTGAGAGAGAGAAAGAGCAAAACAATTGGAAGCAGGCAAAGAAAGAAAGTCAATTGCAGCATAAATGAAAATTCATGTATTTAATACTATATATATATATATATATATCAACTTTTGTAAAAGACATATTCAAAGAAACACATTGTACAATTTTTTGTTTTCTTGGTTTTGTTAAAACATTGATTTTACCACAAATTCAAATAGCCGCACGTTCTGCTACAAGTAGCAACATGTTTCACCACAAATGATGTATTTAAACAATAATTTCAATGAAATAAGAGATATGAACAATTAGAGACGATGGCATCTCACTATTTTTATAAAATAAATTATGGTAAAGAAATATAAAAAATCTTCAGTACATTTTAAAAAGATGTACAATTGTCCAAGTCACACCTATGCACCTAATTGGCAGTTTTCTCAAATGGCGCAGTGGGCAGACCTGCCTACCATTATGATTTAGGCGTATTTTATTTTGTAATGATTTTCAGCCCTTACTACGATTTTTACGATTTCCCTAATTTCACTACGATTTTTCGGTTGGCGTCTGCTCCGATTTTTGTATTGCCATTTTCTCCGCGCATTGCCTTTGCGCAATAGGGCTTAGTTGTAAAAGGCTAGTAGAGCTAGAAGCCAATCAGTGTGCTTTCAACAGCGGCTTTTCATTGGTTACCTAGCTTAATAACCAATCGTGAGCAAGCTAACTTTTATAGCTACAATCGCACCAGTTGCTGAAACACTAGCTTTTCTACGTTTACTAGGGAATTTGCAACATTTCCCCACTGGCCCAGACAGACGCTTGCCGAGTAGAGTAATTAAAATGAAGCGTGTTCGTGATACTGATAGCGTCAGCGACGAGGATTCCGATTGTGATGTCGCCACTGCTAAACCAGCAGCTAAGAAAAAGATTCCAGGACGCGAACAGAAATATAAACCAGAGTACGCTGTGACCTGGAAATGTTTAGGACCATCACACCAAGGAGCGGGATGGGTCCTTTGCAAGATTTGTGACCGCCATTTTAAGTGCAGTCATGGAGGGGCACACGATTGCGGTAAACACATTGCCACACAACTGCACAAAGATGCGGAGAAAAAAACAAAGTAAGACAAAAAGTGTACCGATCACAGGATTTTTTGTCGCCAAAGTAGAAGTCGAAGAGACAAAGAACAACCTGGATCTTCAGATTGTAAAGGCTGAAGCATTAATGTGTGAACTAATAGTGGAAGGAAACTTGCCTTTGGCTAGTGCTGGTACATTTTCTAAGCTGTTCAAAGAGATGTCTTGCTGCCTGTTTAATTTACTATTAATTGCAAATGTTGCAAGATTGTTAATATTTGGTGTAGAAATATAAGGAATTTAAAGACCGATCGCGGTGTGAATACGTTTTTTACAATTTTCCCTCAAAATGTTACGCTTTTTGTCCCAAGTCGTTACTCCTACAAATGTGGAGGTCTGAGTGGGTTGGTCACCCGTTTCCCATGCCAAATGTCGTGAGCTCGATTCCCGCAAACGGAGAATTTGTGTGACTTAGGTACAAGACTATTTTGGTCACCGAGGGTTTTCTCCTGGTACTCTAGTTCCTCCCTTCAATAATGGTATTGGGAGGTAAAATGTAACAAATAAAAATGTGATTTCCTTCCTGTCTTCTAACAGTGACTTGCCTTTACACCACCTATTTGAGTGATGAATGTGTGTGTGTTGGGTATTTAGGAATGTCAGAAGCACGTGAGCACATATGTTGGTTACAGATCGCTGTGCTTTTAGTCTAATTTAGGAATAAGGTGCCAATAGCATCCTTTATTATTATTCAGTCTGTGTTTATTGGCACCATAAACTCATAAAAGTATACATTTAAAATGGTTTTCACACATTTTTTTATGTCTCACTGTAAGTAGTATTTTGAAAATAAATGCAAAGTTTCTATCACAACTAACTCCATCTTTCAAAATAATAGAACATGAAGATAGCAATATTTAGATATACGATATAATTATTCCATCAAATGAAATAGAAGCCTGTCTTCAGCTTATGTCATAATTCAATACCACAGAACAAAAAAAACACCAAACAGATAGTCCAACAAAATGAACACATCATAATGCAACGCCTTTATAAAATTGCCCAAACAAGGATAAGAAATCATGTATCTATGCTAAAAATACATTATTTGGCGTCTAAACAAAAGAAGTGCTGACAATCCAAACGACCCTTCAAATCCCAATTTAACCCCCTAGTTCTTAGGAGTAACTGCATTACACCTAAATACTAGTCTCAGGAGTGGGGCAATCCTGATGGGCCAGTCCCCATTCATATCATAGTTTCATTTTCCCCCTGAATTTATCTACGTGATTTCAAATGTATGGTCAGAAGGCTCATGCCTCACAGTTGAAAAACGTTTTCTGATTTGTAACTACCTAAACATTAAAACCAGCTACAGTAACTTTACCTAAACACATTAAAAAGCATACAGTGTTTGTAAAATTTTGTGTCTTGCAGAGGAGGCCGCCTCCAATTGCGGATGTGGTCTGAAAAAATAAAAGAAAGCCAATGATGGAATTGAAATCACAACTACCAGAATGTATTATCTATTTCATCATCTTATCAAGCTCTTTTCCAGCTCAAGAGCTGCTCAAGGAGTTTGGGAATCAGGGCTGGCGTGCATGAACGAACTTAAAAGCCGACTTAGACTTAAGTAGCATGTTTCAGTGAAGCGTTAAGTCTAAGTCGGCTTTTAAGTTCGTTCATGCACGCCAGACACAAGCAGAAATCATCAAAACATAAGTATATTGCAGAATGTTGATTTCAAAATAAATTAGAATCACTGGACTTAGTTTTGGTCACCAAATGGCAGACCACTTCCTCTGTTTCTCTCTACTGCTGCTGCTCTCGCTTGGTATGTCCCCGTCTGTTCTCTCCTTGTGTACTTGTATTTCTTTTAAAAAAAATTTAACTCTTTTCTCTCTCACACACACACACACTAGGCAGTTAGAAAACTAGTAGTTAACTGACTCTGGCTAATGATATTGTTTTAAAAAACAAAATATTAATCAAGTAATTACTATACAACAAGCACACACTGTATTTTATGGACCACAAGGTGGGTTGTTTCTCACTTGGCCTCGACTATGCGTCTTCTTGTTTCTTGTACGTTGTGCCCTTTTTCTTTTCTTTTGTGATACTAGACATTTTTACACTTTGTTGTCGGTCGGTTTTCTTCTTTAGTTACACTGATGGCAAATGATAGCATGTGGTGAATATAGTATTAATTTGTTCTATGTATTACAGACTTCCATTATTAGGTCTATACAGTCAATGCATTGTTTTCAGACTTCTTAGTAAGAGTGTGGGTATAACGGTGATGGTGTGATGTGAACATGTGAAGTGAATCTGTTAGTTTTGCTTGGTTTTTGATTAATTGATTTTACAGGCACACAATCAAGCTTGTAATTTCTCTTGTACAGATAAACAAAGACAAATTGCATTGCTACAAATCTTAGATTCATGAAAATGTGTGCGTCTTTATAACGTATGTATGGATGAATTTGGATTTTGTGCCAAGTGAGGGGTTGGGGTGCGGCTTATACTGTATATTGCTTGGAAGTTAAGATCAAAATAGTCCTTTTAACAAATTTTCTTGTGCTTCTTTATATAACAATTATATCTGGATGAAACTGAATATTTTGGTAAACTTCAGGGGATAGAGGGGGGAGGGGAGGTGCTGTTTATACTGTGCATCGCCTAAGTAGTCCATAAAATACGGTAATGAAAAATAATGGACGTACTTGCTAAGGAAGAACATGATAGTGTCACGCGCAGAGCGAGGGAAGTAGGATTGCTTGACAATGTGATTCAGCACCAACAGAGGTCCCGTGATGTTACTGGGAGCTTTGTACTTCTTGTCTTCACCCTGCAACCACCAAGCCAGCAATATTAAACAAACTAGAAACATCAACCAAATTTCATTGAATTATATATTTGATATTGATTAGCAATCATTGTTTAAAAGTAATGGTACAAAACTCAGTTCAAACACTAGTTGACTGTTCTTTAGTACAGGCTGTTGGGTCTGCTGCATGTGGTTTCAATGCTGAATGAAACATGCAAAGGCCCAAAGCATGCAACACTGTATTATAAGTTTGTAATTGTCAACGCCTACAATATTATGTACATCCTGACTGACCTCTTGTGAAACTGCATACATGAGCTGTAATCCAATATCCAGGTGCACTGATATGTTACTTCTTATTTATTAATTATTGATAGTCTTAACTTTTCACTGTCAGAAATATATTGCTTTTGCAATACACACACCTTTTTCCTGCTATTAATGAGTATGAAATAACAGTCTTCAAATATTGGGTAGATGTACTCCTTCAATATCACAACTTACATATAATAAAAACACATTGCCGATGTCCTCTTTATAAAAAGTACACTAAAAATTATATTGTCTCTTTGGTTTAGAACTTTGCTGTCTTTTACCACACACTCTACACAACTTTTACACATTCACTGTGATATCCACAGCATGAACGTCCTTGGTAACATTTTGACAACACAAGTATGAACATTTACTACAGAAAAAAAAATCTATAAAAACAAACCTAGACAAAACAATTGTTCACTCATATGCAAGCTAAGTGACTCTCCTCTCTTTCTGAAAATATCTGTGTAAATCCGTGGTTCCAAGGAGTTGTTTAAAGCAATCTCTGGGGTGGGGTTGCTATGCCAGGGAGTGTCTGTGAACAGACATGTTTAGGTTTGTCCCTAGATACCAGAGTCTCTTTATAATGCTGAGGGCTTCCATCTGTTCAGGGGTGGGAATTGCTGAAGTGAAAAATAAAGGAAACTAGGGGGGTCCGGGGGCATGCCAAGAACAAAAATCTGTGCAATCTGGCGTATTCTGATTGCAAAATAAGTAGTTTTGAAGTATGAAAAACATTCTTTTTTGTCTTTTTTTCTTGTGCTTTTTGTTTGAATGACCAAAGAATATAATGCTGTGATGTAGTGCTGATAAACAATGTACAACTAACAGACACGTTGCATAAAGAAAATAACATAAATTCAAAAAGGATTTTTGTATATAACTGTATACATGTACAGTGATTATGTGAGAGAGAGAGAGAGAGAGAGAGAGAGAGAGAGAGAGAGAGAGAGAGAGAGAGAGAGAGAGAGAGAGAGAGAGAGAGCTGTAAACACACACACAAAATTTGTACATAGTAGCTGAACATGTACACAGCTGTATATTCAACATCTGAATATCAGCTGTCAAAACTAAACATAGCTCCAACATCAATATGGCAAGCAATGACATTCCAACTTGCTCTTCAGCTAAAACAACCAAAGAAAAAGAAAAACATATTTCCAGATTTGCCTAGAAGGATAAATATAAAAAAAAATTACCTGAACAGCATTCCCAAGGCACAAGGACTGAATGAGCACCATTCAATACTAGTTCTAACTCTTCTGAATGCACCAAATGTTCAAGTCAGTACACACAAAGAAGACAAAAGAAGACCTATAAAGTCTGTTTCATGCTAGGACACACAGCAGATCTACACAAGTCATGCACTTGAAAAACCCCTTGATGGAGGACTGTTTGGAAACAGACACATTCTTCTTGATGGCACTTGCTCTTTGAAAGACAGGTTCAAGTTCTTCAACATCTTTCCCACCATCCCCAGAGGTTGTAGCCACAGACTCCTCATGTTGTTCTCTAGCTCTCTTGGCTTTAGAGCCAGTGTCTTCATTTGCCTTCCTCTTTGTTGTGACTTTCTTCGGATCAATGCCAAGTCCATCAGTGAGCTTTTTCAGTTTCTGATTGTTGCTTTCTTTCCTTTTCTCATTCTCCTTCCAAGCAGTTCTCATTTGCACCAGAAGTGTTTTGTCAACTGGCTCTTTCAGTGGGTCCCTCTTCTGGAAATACTCCACAGCATTCTTGGTTTCTGCTTGCAGGGCATACTTCACAGTTTGGGTTGCGGAAAAGGTCTCAATGTCAATCGCAGTGTTGTGTTTGTTTATTATATACGACATGAGACTGAAGGAAGACTCCACAATGGGTCCATGGAAACAGCTCAGAGCAGCTTTCGCTACTTTGGTCAGCAGGGGATACCTCTCAGTACAAAGTGTAGCCCACCATGCATCAATCTCAGCCCCTTCAAGCAACGGCGGCAACTTTTTGTCTGAATGGAACTTTCTTATTTCCATGTCAAGGTCATCCTGCTCTTCTTTGGTCAACATGTGCTGAAAGACATCACCAAGGTTTGTCATTCTGTTCACACTCGCACAAACTGCAGTATGCTGTGCCTGGCTTCTTCAGCTTGCGAATAAATAGGCTGAGCCGATCATCATTGACTTCGTACTCCAACCAATCCTACCTCCATTTGTTTTTGACGCCAAAACCTTCTTGAAAAGTTTCACCACGCTGTACAATCATAGCCTTTAAAGACATGATGGCGGTGATTAAGTACAACGACCTCGACCTCTCACTTCCGGTGAGACTTCTGTTGCGCTGTGTCTAAACACCGCAATAGTGGGTTTTTTTTGGGTTTTTTGGGCGGAAGCATTATTGTTTTTGGCGGATGGGATTTTTTTAATGGCGGAAATCCGCCAAATGGCAATACAATACAATACAAGGTTATTGCTTTAGGTCCAGCGGACTCTTCCGAGCCAAATCAGGACCAGAGAGACGTTATCTTAAAATATTATAAAATGATTCAAGTCTTAAAAAACAAGCCTGTTACTCTTAAATACACAAACAAACTTTCACATGACACCTCTTTAAGAGACTTCTTTAAAACTGATGTATTAAAAATATATTCTCTTTCTTCAATCAAATCACTAAATTCAGTCCTAATAAAATCCAAACCAAACAAAACATGTCGATACAATTTATATGCGATAAAACAAACCAACATCATGTAAAAATTGAAACAGATGTTGACCATTACATACTTTAAAAATCTCTTTGAAAGGTATGGAACCAAAATATGTTTCCCTTTCCTCAATCAAATCAGCACACTCAGACATGAAATGGCGAACGGAAAAAGGTTGATCACATGCAAAGCACCATGGTGGTTCTTCTCCTTTTAAAAGGAAACTGTGGGTGACATAAGTATGCCCAATATGAAGGCGAGACAACACTGTTTCTTCTTTGCGAGTGGATGCAAGGTTAGGCAAAGAAGCAGACAAATCGGGAAGAATTTGAAATAATTTGTTGTTGGTATGGTTAGACCAGTCAGTCTGCCACAGTCGTTTACAATAAGATCCAGTCATACAACGTAGGTCAGAGTAGGGCACAAACTGGAAAATCTCTGGAGGGAAATCGAGATGCAGAGCATCTTTAGCCGCCCTGTCTACTGCAATATTGCCGCGGATGCCCATGTGACCAGGGACCCACATAAAAACTATCTTTTTACCCTCAGAAACAAGTTGTGTATGGAGGTCATGGATCTCTGCCAGAAAAGGGTGTGATATCTTTCTCGTGGAAAGAGCCTGAAGTGCTGACAATGAATCAGACATGATTAAAAATGAGGTTCTTTTGGATTGATAAACTTGTTTCAGAGCTAAATGAATTGCCTTGAGCTCAGCTGTATAAACAGAACAAAAATCAGGTAAACGCTGTTGCAAAGGCTGGTCTAGGTGTCTTCCGGAGACCGACGCAGCAGCAACTGAATCTCCTTTCTTTGACCCGTCTGTAAAAAGTTGTTATATCCTGGATATAAAGCACACTGTTCTAAATAAAGTTGGTTATATATGGTTTCGGATGTATTTTTTTAAGGAAAGCGGACAACTGCCAATTAATGTTTGGGATACATAATTTCCATGGGGGAGCTTCAGTCCGAAGCTCATCGTCGTTGATGGAAGCAACATCAATGCCTGCTTTTTCCAAATGAGCTTGCATTCTGATGCCAAACGGAGGAATTGTGTTAGGTTTGGCTTCAAATTTCTGAACAAAATCTGGGTTGAAAACACAGTCATAAGCAGGGTTCATAGGATCAGTTTTTAATTTTAAATAGTAATTCATTGACAATTTTGTACGTCTCAGCTCCAGCGGGGGTTCGTTAGCTTCCACGTAAAGGCTTTCACAAGGGGAGGTGCGAAACGCACCCAAAGCAATGCGTAGTGCCTGATGGGCAACTGGATCTAGCATCTTAAGATAAGATTTTCTAGCAGAACCATAAACAATGCAACCATAGTCTAACTTGGATCTAATTAAAGAACGATATAACAGCAATAAAGTTTTCTTGTCAGCACCCCAGTCTGTACCACTGATAACCTTGAGCAAATTGCAGGCCTGTTGACATTTAGTTTTCAAAATTTTCAGATGAGGAATGAAAGATAGCTTTTGATAAAAAATAACACCCAAAAATTTGACTTGTTGGACCGCCTTTATTGGAGTTTTATTGAGGAGGATAGTAGGGTCTTGAATAATTCCCCGGTGCTTGGAAAAGTGAATACATTCAGTTTTTGCTTCAGAAAATTTAAAACCATTTTGTAAAACCCAGTCTTCAACGGCTTTGACACATAACTGAAGCTGACGTTCTGCAGATGCCAAAGTTTTACCTTTGGCTACCAACGCAAAATCGTCGACAAATAAAGAATTGTCAATTCCCCGTTTAATGGAACGAACAATGTTATTTATTTTAATATTAAACAGCAAGGGAGACAAGATGCTACCCTGAGGCACTCCCATCTCCTGTTCCCTCATATCTGACAAAGATCCCCCAACCTTAACCTGAAAGAGTCTGTCCGTTAGAAAATTGGATATAAACAGAGGTAAATGTCCCTTCAAACCCATTTCTTGTAAATCTGAAAGAATGCCATATTTCCATGTGGTATCATAAGCTTTTTCCAAATCAAACATGATGGCAACGACATGTTCACCCTGGACGAACGCGTTACGGATAAAAGTTTCCAGTCGCACCAGGTGGTCAACAGTACTTCGACCACTTCGAAAGCCACACTGAGTGTTGGATAAAATATTATTTGTTTCTAGATACCACAGTAAACGAGAATAAACCATTCTTTCTAGCGTCTTGCATAAGCAAGACGTTAAGGCTATTGGTCTATAGTTTGTCGGGTTAGTATGGTCTTTGCCAGGTTTAGGGATGGGTACAATAATGGCCTTTCTCCAGGAGGGAGGAAAGGTGCCAGTGATCCAGAGCTGATTGAAGATGTCCAGCAGTTGAGACCGTGAGTACCTTGTTGAATGTCTGAGAAATTGATAATGTACATCATCCGGTCCAACTGCTGAATCTGCACTTTTGTTAATTGCATCGTCAAGCTCGACTAATGAAAACGGAATGTTGTAATCTTCAGAATTATCGGAGGTAAAATTTAACTGTTGTTTTTCTTTACGGGTTTTAACTGTTTGAAAAGGGACAGAATAATTTTCAGAGGAAGAATTTGCAGCAAAAGAAGAAGCCAAAAGATCAGCTACTAATTTTTTATCTCCGATTACGTCACCCTGCACAGTAAGGCATGGGCTCACCGTGTTTGTTACTTCTATTTTTGAGTTTGCGGACTACTTTCCACACCTTCGACAGTTTCGCTTTCGAGTTTAGCGTGGAGCAGAAACCTCTCCACGATTCCCTTCTCTTTCGTTTGAAGAGCTGTCGGCATTGCGCTCGCAAACGTTGGTGGTTTTGTTTATTTTCAGTGCTTGGGTGTAAAAACATAGTTCTTAAAGCTTTTTTACGAGCTTGCTGAAGTTTTCTACATTCATCGTCAAACCAGGGTTTTTTAAGTGTGTGAGGGTTTGACGAAGTTTGCGGAATGGACTCCTTGGCACTGTTTATAACTATGTCAGTGTAAAGCTGTATTGGATCTATGGCGTTCGAAAATTCCTGTTTCTTAGCACGCAACTGAACCTCAGACAGGTTAGAAAACATACTCCAGTTAGCTTGTTTCAGTTTCCACCTGCCATGAGTTTGCTCAAGGTTGTCTGAATCATGTTTTAATAAAACTGGAAAATGGTCACTGCCATGGAGATCTTCTAAAACTGTCCATTTAAAATCCAAAAGTAAAGAGGGATCACAGATTGATATATCAATGTGGGACAAAGAAGCAGTTCTTGAACAGGAAAAAGTTGGGGCACCTTCGTTCAAAGTTACTAGATTTAACGAGTCTAAAATGTCTTCAATTATTTTCCCCTGAGAATCGGTACGATCGCTACCCCACAGGGGAGAGCGGCCATTAAAATCTCCCAACAACAAAAAAGGGGTAGGTAACTGTTGAATCAAATTCTCAAGGTCATTTTTGTTTACAGTTATGGATGGGGTCAAATATATAGAACAAACTGTGAGGGATTTAAAAAAAGATACTCTAGCTGCAACTGCGGGTAAACTTGTATTCAGTGAAATTGGGTTAAAGGGGACGTTTCTATCAATAAAGAGTGAAACGCCTCTAGAAGATAGACAATCAATAGACGAATAACCAGTAATATTTATAATCTGTTTCTCTGACAGGAGAGTTTCCTGAAGGGCCAACACTTCAGGTCGATGCTCTGTCAGCAGACAGCAGAGCTCCTCATAATTTGCCCTTATCCCTCGGATGTTCCATTGTAAAATGGACATAAAAATGAAGTAAAAGAATGCTAAAATTTTCATCTCCGAGAGCACAATTACATCTCTTTATCTTTTGGACCCTCATCCATCTCTTCATGTTCCATCAACCCCCCAAACGGTTCTCCGTTTCGAGAGGCTGATGGTGCTTGGAAGAAATGGGTCCGGGCCTTTGATTTTTCGTCAAAGCCCCGGAATCCGAACTGCCAGCCGACTTCTTCCCCTTCTCCCCAGCACCGGACTTTATATCCTCCCTCTCCCCCTCACCCCTTCCAACCTTTCCCTCTCCTCCTCTGACGCTCTTCTGCTGAGCGACTAGCATCTTTGCCGCCCCAGCAACTACCCGGTCGCTAAAACCGGTCGTTGCTGGTGCGGTGGCATGAGGCCTAGCCTCCTTTGCAGCAGGTGTGACGGCTTTTGTCACGGCCATCTGCGTGTTGTGGGTGACGGTTGGGGACGTGCCCGTCGGCACGTTCTCCAGTGTAATTGGTGGGGCTGGAGAACCCCCCTTTTGAACAAACGTGAGCATTTTTTCCAGAGTGTCCATCCGTTTGCACAACGTTTCAAGAATCTGGGTCATTTTATTTAAGAGAATTTCCGTTGCCGGATGTGAGCTAGATTCCACAAGAGGTGTGGAACCAACAACGGACGCAAATGACCTCTCTCGCACAGCCGGCCTACTTTCCGTGACTTTTCTCCTCGCGTCACTGAAGGAGCACCTCTCAGTGGCCCGAACCTTTTGAATTTCCAGCTCCAACTGCCACTGAGGGCAATCTTTGGAGCTGGAAGCATGCTTGCCCGCGCAATTTACACAGCAAAGAGGATCTTTGCAAGCACTTTCGTGTTTATCCTTTCCACATTCGCGGCAAATTTCTGTACTTTTGCAGGTCTTACTACCGTGACCAAACTTTTGGCAACGGTAGCAGCGCAAAGGCGATGGTGTAAAGGGCGTCACCTTCACCCTAAGGTATCCCACCTTGAGTGACTCCGGCAACTTGGCCATTGCAAAGGTCACAAAAAGGGTGTTAGATGGGATACGTTGGGGTCCTTTGGTGACAAATACCCTCTGCACTGCCGTGACCCCCTGGCTGGAGAGCTCCTCTCGGATTTTCAAATCGGACATATCACACAGGTCCTGACATCGGATGACTCCCTTGGAGGAATTCAACCGTCCATGAACAGAAACTTTGATTGGTCTATCAACGAAGACAGTCGAATTCCTCTTGAGCAGACTATCCGATGCCCTTTTGGTCGAGCACTCCACCAGGTAGGCCCCAGATCTCAATTTTGTAACGTCCTTGAAACCGGTTGTGCAAACGGACTGGAACCCTTTATGGATGGCGAACGGAGACAGCTTGCCTAGTGGCATAGCCGGATCCGCCCCCTCTACAACCAAAAAACGAAGCCAGGCCCCTTCCACCCCCGACGCACAAGCTTTTTGTCTCGTGTCCATTTCACTGTCCGTGTCCGAGTCCGGTCCGTCATCACGCAGTCGTCTTTTATTTGTGGAAGCCATGTTATTAATTTATTAATTCATCCCCCCTGCTCCCCACCCACCACGGAGTCCAACAAGGGGATGCGTCCAAGCGGAAAATCCAGCAAGGGAGCGCACCAGGGCTACAGGGGGGATATACACCCAGACAATCCCGCACTGCCACTACGGTTTTGTTCAAGTTTGACCCATGAGCCGCAGCCTTCTAGCAGAGCTAGGGCAATACACGACCAGCCGCTTGACTGACGCGTGCCACACCAGCCTCCCGTTTAGGAGAAGTCCGGGCCAAAGAGGTGTGTTAGTGTGAGGGACTGCAGTCCCTCAGTGACCTCAACCTCCAGGATCCCATTCTCCCCCGACACGGGTTGCCCTGCACGGCAAACGCAGGGGGTTAAGAGAAGGCCACAGAGAAAAAGAAGGGTAGAAAAAGAAGGAATGATGGGGAAAAAGAAGACAGGGAAAGTCCGGTAAGGCATAAGAAAGGGAGTCAAAACTGCATAGTATATTGGGAGAATTTAAGGGTGAAGAGAATATAGGTGAAAGGACCAATAAGACAGAAACAAGACAAAAGAGAAGAAAAAGGAGTAGGCAACTTTGTCACCCAGCCAGAGAGAGGCATGGGGTCCACCCCCGGCGCGCGGAGCCGAGCCCGTGGGGGCCGCCAAATGGCGGACAATTCCCACCCCTGATCTGTTGCAGTAGCCAATGCATTTGGTCATAAAGGTACCACACTGTAGGTTTTTTGTTTGGAACCCATCAATGACTCAAATGTAGTGTATGCATTCAATAAAGAGCATTCCTGGTAGTCAGGCACGCTAGAGTTAGCTGCTCTTGGTACACACTGTGACCCGCTGATCTGGGGCCAGCAGCAGGAAAGTGGGTCATGATTGAGTGGCGCTGAGAATGGGAAATGCGGTGCTGTGCATTGTCTGCAGTTACAGGCAGCTGGCACAGGAAATGTCAGCGATTCCAGACAGTTGAAAGGGTTAATGGTGAAAGAAACATTTACTAAATAATTAAAATGAAACATTTAGACCACCATCTTACCACCATCTTCCATCTAAAGGTGTCTTTTGTTCACGTGTATAAAAACACACAAACAAAAATATAACTATGTATATAGTAGAAAACATTGATTTTAATCAAGCTTTTTAAAATTTTACCCTAAAATAAAACCACACCGGGATTAAATGGGCATTAAAAATATAAAAGTTGTTCCCTCCTAATGTTTAACTCCGTTTCTACTTAAAAAACAACAAAATTCATGTGGTTCAGTGAAAAACTAAGTTTTGGAACAAATCCTTTTTCTTCTTCTTCTTCTTTAGGTTTGTGTGGTAATCCCCATACAGAGCAAGACTTTTGTACTGCTTGGAGGAATATGGAACAATATTAAACTTGGAAGACTGCTACTGCAACACGATACAGCATCCATCCATCGCTCACTGTTAACTGTAAGCTCTTGCTTCCGTCCTTGATTTATTGATCTTTGTTATGTAAATGTGATCTCCTTCAACAAACAGAATATGATATTCCAATAGACACTGTGAAGACATGATGAAACTAGCAAATTCTGATGGGATTTCATGGACCCTAATAGCATACTAGTTACCAGTTCAGTGTTACAGATATCACCAAGTGACCGTACCTTCAGCAAGCCTAGGTAGACGAGGAAAGCGTTGGGGACCTGTACGTCAGCTCCCTCCACATTCTGAAACACGTCTTGCAGTAACCCGTCTGAAATCACAGAATTTTGAAAATGCTCAAGACTTCAATGATTACTTTCATGTTGGGTTTTTGATCCCGCCCCTAACACCTTGACTAAATATGATATGACATGTTCTATGTATCTGATAATTATCTGGAGCATAATAAAATAAAATGTCAATTATTGTACTTCCAAGAAAGTCCAAGATACGTTCCATCGCATTCACGAACGTTTACCTACCTGCAATTTCGCAAGCACATTTCTGGCTTTTGCCATCGTTTTCATCCACAACCAGCGAAACCTGAGTAAGAAAAAACAACTTTATATATATTTCAATATATTATTAGTCAGAGGTAAATTTAAAGATGCCAATAATAACAGGAAATGTTATATGCCCTAATACATTCAGTTAGTGCAGGGTTCATACTCAAATTGTTGTAAAAAATTCAAGGAGTTTTCAAGGAGTTTTTCCAAAAATTCAAGGAGTTTTGAAAAATTATAAAAGCACATAAGAATTGACAAGTAGTCAAAATAAAGAATAAAATCTTTTACCCAGTGATATCCATAAATTTTTTGCAGTCATGAATCTGATGGTGATACTGATGTTGATATTAATTATGAAATCTACACACATAAATATTGCATGTCGATGAAGTTGCAGTTATAATGAAGATGCAGATTACAGAGTCTATACCCATTTAAACAATAATTGTGAAGCCTGTTGTCCTTAGACACAAGTTAGAGAACTGTAAAAAGTCAGAAAGAGGTACCACCACCGGCTAATACACTTTATACAGATGAATGAGTTTTCAGTTATTTCAGTTTTTCCATCTCTTAATCAATCTGACGGGAAATCTTCTCCAACTGGATCTTTATTTCCTTGGATTTGCTCCTCAGCCCATTTGACTGAGTCAAGAGTCTCAGCGCACCCTTCCTCTATCTGCTTGTTCAGCAAGCTTGTCTGCCTCTTGAGTCAGGTGCTGAGCATCCTTCTCCATTCTTCCTTTTTTTCTTCTCTTAAATCAGCAACAGTCTTCCTGTGCCTTCCTCTTCTTTGCCGCTTGTGCCTGTTCCTGGTCTTTCTTTTGTTGATCAAGGTAGTCGTGATACTTTCTCCTTGCAGAAGATGCTGATAATAGCAGCTCTTTGGTGATGTCCACCTTGTCGATTCCACCAATCTTCCTGATACCGTTCAGCACTTGTCGGCGAGCAACCAAGGACTGCTGGAAGAAATTTTCAGTGCTGGTCTCTTTGTTGATTGAGAATCCTCTCTCCACATTTGCTTGTCCATGGGACAAAAGTAACAGCTGCCTCACAACAGCCCTAAGATCCTGAGGGCCCGATCTTGATAGTCCTTTGTTGCTTTCATGTGTGTGCTGAACAGCTCAGCTGGTCCAACACATCACTTTCACGTTGATAATTTTCTGGCAGACGCGGCAGAAACATGCATGCTTGTTCTTTTTCTTTTCAAGCAGTCACCCTGCATATTCAGATTTCGATAACCACAAAAGATTCAACACACAATCGCCTCCAGGCATTTTTATCCCTTCAGTAATCAAATATGTGCGGTGTCGCTGTCCTTTTCGCAATTTTCGTACTTTCTGTACGAGCGGAAGAACGAATATGTACCAAGAACTGCGCATGCTTGACATCAAGGAAATGAGCAATTTCCAGTGGAGGTTACTTCCCTTATCACTAGCAGATGACAAAAGTTACGATCGTCGAACAACACAAATAATATTATAATTTTTGTTTTATTAATTTTTATTTTTCAATCAAATGGCTTTTTTTGAAAACTTGACAATAAAATCTCTAGGTCAAGCAATGGATTAGATACACTGGTTGAAATTTCAAGGAGTTTTCAAGGAGCTGAGGCAATTTGGCTATTTTCAAGGAGATTCAAGGGCCCTTGAACAAGACATGGAAAATTCAAGGAGATTCAAGGAGCGTACGAACCCTGTAGTGGAGTGAGATATTAGTGTAAAATAGTAGAATAAAAAAAATTGATGTAAAAAAGGATTGGTGTTAAAGATTGCTGCAACATAGTGTGGTTTGTTTATATAAAGTATTGAGAGCTGGAGCTTTTATATTTTGTATTGGAGTTTGCCTGTGTTAGTGAGCATCTGTGAATTTGTAGGTGTGGTATTGAACAGAGAGACTTGCACGCACACTTATTTTTGATCTAGAAGTCAATTACATTTGCATTCACTTAGCTAGTATAAACAGGCACACACATCAAAATATCCATTCGTTACAGTGTTAGTCATTGTTAATAGGTTTTAGTCATTGTTTATAGGTGGTTGCGGTGGGAGAGGGGAGGGTAAAGAGAAATATCTATCAATTGTACCTTGGAATTCAAATCAATACATACCCTCAATAACATTTCGATCACTTTGTATGCATCGCCAATGTTATCCTGCAAACAATAATAAAAAGTCAAATAACACAAACTTCACCACCCTATCCCGTAACTCGAAAGTTGCCGGGACGCCACAGATATAAAAAGTCAAATAACACAACCTTCGTCATCCTATCCTATCCCGTAACTAGAAAATTGTTGGGGCACCACAGACGATCGTTTAACCAGTGTACTACATCTTTCTCTGTCCTCAGCAACCCTCATGTCTTTGCTCAGTGTCAAGCCAGTCCATTCTCGAGTGTTGTCCTCCCACCTCTTTTTCGGTATCCCTCTTCTTCTGCTTCCTTGCTTGCAGGATGGTCTTTGCAAGGCCTGATGCTCTGGTGACGTGGACATACCATCAGAGTTTTCGTTTCTTCACCACTGTGAGCATGTCATCGTGTTGTCCAATGGCTTGTGTGATGTTCTATTGGATTTGGTTGTTGGTGATGTGCGGGGTATAGGAAATGCCCGGAAGTCTTCTGTAGCACCTCATCTCCATGCTTTGTTCTTCATTGTAGGTCTGCAGTGAGGGTCCATGTTTAGGAGCATAGACTGATGGTCCTGTATTTCCAAATGGGCTTTCAACCTTGTCAGGGCAGCAGTAGTTTGTGTGCTCCTGGAGAGGACTTCCTGTTGGGACCCATTGTCTGATACAACGGCTCCTAAATATTTGAAGCTATGTACCATCGTCATAAATGCAGTTTAAATCCAACCTGGAGAAGAACCTACAATTCACGTAACCAACCACAGAGGCATTGCACTTTGGGTGGATACCTGATGGCGCAGCAGTAGATACTACACAGCCTTGGAATTATAAATAGAAGGGGACCAACCGAGTGCTCTCCAGATCTGGAAGTTTCTGCAATTTGCATCATTCACAAGAAACGTATCCAAACAAATGTGACAACAAATGCATAAAAAGAAGAATTCATAGCACAACATCACACTCTTTGCACCACTAAAGTGACAAAAGATTACGTTTTTCCACAGCAAAATCAATAAACCGTAAGAACTCTATTTGACTTTAAATCATCCTTACACCTATCGAAAATGGACCAATAAAGCTACCCTTCAAACTAAGCTATGAGTCTATTTCCTTGTATGCTATTATATTTGGCTGTAATATGTTGTATAGAATTACGCGTGTGAATATATATTTAAATAATTATAAAAATAAATGAATACCAGACCTAAAAAATTAACAGCCCCGCAGCAAAAACCAAAGTTAGCTTTTGAACTTCCAAGATGAAAAACATTAACTGGTACGATATACTTATTATGTAATACTTTTAATTGTATCAACAATGCTGTGAATGCAGCTTCCTGCTATGATAAGGATTGAATTTAAGAATGTTGTTATATTATTTTTAATCTCGCAGTCCGGCTCATCTGTTTTGCCCAAGTGACACTTAGATGGTCCCCTTTTTTATAATAAAAAGTCTGTGTGGTATCTATTGCCGCGCAATCTGGGATCTGCCCAACATGTAATGCCCCTGTGACATAACTGATCATAGCACACATGACTATTGCTGACCAAGCAAGCTTTTGCGTCGATTGCAAAACTAAGATTCACACAAATACAAACAACATTCACAGTTTTTAAAAAAAACATGAGTGCCTCCTTTTACTCAGGGAAAGCTTTTTAACAATGGTGCCTGTCTCTCTCATTGCTTTGCCTTCCTTGGATCTCATTTTTAGTTGGGTGAAATGGGGCGATTTTGTGTGACGTTCCTGTTCTTTTCAAGTTTTATGGTAGGTAGAAATACAACCATCGCTGCTTTCTGCACAGCTTCAATTCAAGGGAAACTGCTGGATTTTCTGGTTTGCTTTTTTATTGTAGCAAACAATACAGTTGTATTGTCTTGTAGTCTTGAAATAGTACTGTTTACCTTAATCACTGCTCTAACCACATCATCTCGGCAGCACACACATGCTACAGCAATGTTTAGCAAGCAGCTCCTTACCCCAATGGCATCCTTCATAGACTGGACTCTGTTAGGACCAAGCTGCTGCAGTTTACTAGGGGATGGGAATGCCAAGAATTCTTTGCCTGAAATCTGAAGAATCAACAAGATCGAAAACAAACATAAATAAATAAATAAAAATTAATGAATACATTTGTATTGTAGTCGAGTGATTTTGCAAGCAAAATTCAGGCTGCCCTCATTGAAAGTGCAACTGAAAGTGTCTCCACCCAAGACAAGGCCAAATTAGGACCTAGTGCATGCTGGGTGTAATTGCTATTATTTGGCGCTCCCTAGTTTGGAACCCGAGCCTCAGGATCTTTTAGCTATGGAATGCCTGCATGCATGCATAGGTTGGGCCATGGTTATCCAACAGGAAGTAGGGGTCACCGATTTGCTGGAGCACCAGGGTTATGTAATGACATGAGTATGTTAGATTGTCAATCTAAGCGGCACGGACTCTTGCCTGCATGTGTACCCGACGTTCTGTTCACCTAGCTGAAACCCCCTTTGCACCATCGCGGCAGAAGTTATTTGGGGTTGTTTTCATAGTAAAATATAATAAACATTCCTGACTTCTGGGGAATTTTGGAACCTGGGTCACTGGCTGACGTCTACATACATGTGTGAATTTAGTGGAGAAAAGACATCAAAAAAGGTATGAAACCAAGTGGAACGGATAGTGGGAAAAATTCTTGAGGAACTTGAACAGCTTATTACAGTAACACCCAGTTCATTGGTCCTGGCCTGCAAATCGAGGTCAAAGAATCGCCTTAGTCAACAGTGAAAACCATCCCGTAGGCCTGAGCACCAGCATATGTGGATTAGTCATATATGTAATTGTGTCAGTAAGGTGGTCCTTCTAGAGGATTACAAAGCAACAGCAGTAGGTCAGCTAAATCTTACAGTTGACTTAGTCAGGATGTTTATAAAAATATAAATTTGTTTAACGTTGGAAAACAGTTTCCTTGATTTTTAGCCTTGTTTTACCTTGAGAAAAAGTTGTAAAATAATTTCAGATGTTTGTATCTTCTCTTTCTCTACCCTTGGAAGACTGTACATATAATTCAAGTCTTATGTACAAACAAACAGAAACAGTTACATTTTGTGTCTAAAATTTTTTTTATTGCAGACAAGCACAGTCAAAAAGAATCAGTGAACTGCATGATTTTTACATACAACAAACATGTCATTTAAAAGCGATCTATTCTCATTTCCTAGCACACACACATGCTTTGTGAAAATACTGACAAACATCCACAAGTATTCCTGGAATGGCAATGGCATCATTGTCAACACACAATCCATGCAACTCCTCCACAATGATTGAGCATGTTATTTGTAGAGACCCGCACTATGCCACTTCCTCATCGTCTTTTCCATTGTATAATTTCAGCTTCAATGACCTCTCATAATTATAGTACACCAAGTGAACCTTACACACACAGACAGAACAGATCGCTAAAACAAGCAAAAAAAAGATTTTTGCTTTAAAAATTTTTTTTAAAAGAATGACAAACATACATTTTGAGGACCCCGACTAGTATGAACTGCTAAGTGCGCTAATTCACAACAATTCCTGTCTGGTTTTGGCCTCAGATTTTTTTTTTTTTTTTTTTTTTTTTTAAGTACAATTCTCACTCTGACATACTTTTCACATCTCAACTCTTAAACCATTTGAGCATATGAACAAACATATTTTAAAAAATTAATTAAAAGATATTAATAATGATAAATAATAGTAATACTGCTATTACAGGCATGCCTACCCTCAATTTGAAGTTTCAGCATTAGCTTTTTCAAATTTCGTTATTATTATTACGATTTCCGCATTTACTTTTACTACCTATTGTTTTTGCCCTCGTCCTTTTTTATATTATGCGAAGAATCCAGATAGATTGATTTGCTGCCACAATCTTCTTTTTCTTCTCCAAAGCCTCATAATTCTTGATATGCTGTGGGCCTTCGATCCATGTGCCACTTGATGTCGTTCATACCATTGGCGGAGATACCAGACTAGTTGGCACAAATCATACTTTTGAGTCAGTGCTGTCGCGAATAATGAAAGGACACTTTTCTGAATATGAGGCAATATATGTCTGCCCCTTGCGCCGTTTCTTTGAAGATTCGGATTCACAATCATTTTGCTTAGCCATTCGTTTGGACCCCATGTTTTGAATTCTGTCTCGCGAGCACCGATCTTCACTGCGACTGCGCAAAAACAGGTTCGGCAAACTTCGATGCCACGTTTCTCTACTGCGACTGCGCATTGCGTTATTAAACCGGGTTTGGCTGTCTTCTGAAAAACTTCATGTGGTGCATTACCACAGGCCAACGAGTTCGATTTTTTTTCCCAATGTTTTTATTTATTTCCGGACTGTGAACGAGTATCCGTATTTTCCGTAGCGCTTGCCGAGATTTTCAAATTTCCGGAAAAAATACGGAAATTCCGTACGGGTAGGCATGCCTGCTACAAATAATAATCAATACCCATAAAAAATAAGTAACTTTTGACATTTAAATTCATCATTACTTGCCATTATAAAACTTACAACTAGGATCAAAAGGATCAAACATCAACATAATGCCACGTTCCCTTTAATTGGAATATAAAACCTATAATACATTTTAAAAAATGGGTTATTGGACTGAGCAGAACAGGATTAAATAAAAACAAATGCCTAGAGTTTTCAAAGTAGGTTTTTACACTTTTGAACCGAATCAAAGGAGAAGTTTAAGTTTCGATCTTGTGGACACAAGAACAGCCACTACTAGAATGGGCATAGATATATGCAAACCACCGGTCATTGGAAATGGGATGTTGGAGCAATTCAATCTAATACAAGCATTGGCCAAAAATATTTCAAGAATATAAAATTCCATGTTCTCCAAAGGGCCACTTTCATTGAATATAAAATTACGCGTATACATCTTCAGACACTGCACAGAGAACACAGATGTCCAAAGGTTTTATGTGATGTTTAGTGTTTTCATTAACACAAGGCAGCATATTTTTGGTGTGGATCCAAATTGCAGCCATTGCCACAAACAAAGAAAGTGAGCCTATGGGATAAAAAAAAAAAAGAGAAAAAGATGGCATCACGATAAACACACACATAAATAATGTCATTGTAGAATGCACTCATCACTATGAATTTACACACTTTCACTACTAATAAAATCAAACGAAAATCACTTTCCCAAGTAGGGCTAAGATACTCCATCAAATGGAACAGCAGTAAAAAGTTGTAGCTGAACGTGAAGTCAACATTTTCCAAACATAAAATATGCACCAAATAAAAAAACCTACAAATAATCCATCAAATCAGATTCAAAGACACACCATATTAAAATCTTTTAGTACATTTTCCTTTAAACTAGATAGATTTTATTCATGTTATGACAAAATGAAATGGTTAAACCGTGACAGCTTATGACGAAACAAGTTTGGCAGCAGTGACAACTTTGGTAAAGCACAGATCTGACTTGAATGTGAAAGCGCTGGTATTTTAGTCTGTTAGCTCCATAAAAGATAAATCATATTATGCTTTTTACTAATTAGTGACACGCATACTACTGATACTGTGGATGGGACTAGTCATTTACACAAGAGTTTATTCCATCCATATTGCTACGGGGACCATTTCAATGTTACCATGGAAACAACCTTGTGGTTTCAAAACATTATTTCACTTCTAAGCCCCACTAATGCATCACTATCACTAAAAATGTACAAAAAAAAATAAATGGTCTATGTGGAGTTATCGTCATGACAAGGAGAGCTTGCCCAGCTCATCGCAAAGATCAGGGTTGGTGGAGCCCTGCAACAGCCAATCAAAACAGTTGACTTGTTACTTTTGATTTCTTTTGACCAATCAAATAGTCTACACAATTATTACATCAATCCACTTTTCTTTCGTTTCAAAAATATATATAGTACCGATGTGTATCTTTTATTTTTGTGGTTACTTTTTAAAATATCCTTTTTCTTCATGGAATAATCAAACTCAATTCCACCAACCCTAACCAAATAAAGCAACAAGCACACGGTGAGTTTACCTAGTCACAAACTCAAATGCCCATCAAACTATCTGAATGCAATCCGCACGCTTTATTAAGGTGACGCATGGCGTGCAAAAACACACATTTTGCATTATTGGCAGTTTCTCCTAGACTTCTCAACATATTTTGATGAAACTTGGCAGGAATGTTGCCCACATAGTAGCAGAGGTGCATGCAAAGTCTGATTAATTTGCATCATCAAACAAAAAAGTTATGAGAATGTAAAAAAAATAAAGAACAATTAATTTGTGTCCATTTTTGCCCCCTTGGGTACAGACAGACAGAATGCACTAAAGAGCTAAGTATTCATGTTCTGTCATGTTTATGATTTGAACAGTGCAATAAAAGTGTTAAAATTGTAAATTTGTAAGATGAATTGGGTATGTGCTTAAATGAGTATATCGTCTTACACAAGAAGCACGTTCACACACTGCTGATCATGTATAACTCAGAAACTATGTCACTGACAGTTTTCATTGTGGTTTTATTGCACTCAGCATGCATTTTTACTTCAGGGTGCCAAATTTTATGCATGAACTATTATTTTAATTTAGAAAAAACTGGGGGGCAAATTCGATACATAACGGAAAAGTGCTATTCTGAGAAAATGGCATTTGAAAAGAAGAGATGCTTTTGCAACTATATACATATGAATAACATAATGTATTGAACTAAGAAAACACTATTAATTACAACCCCAGACAAAACACACTCAGTTCTAGAACTGCCCTGCACCATACACCTGACCCTCCCTCCCCCTGCGAGCCTCGCGTTCCTCGTGACGAATATTGTCCATTGTCTTCCGACGCTGTTTCGCCTGCTCGCTGCTCTTCCCTGTGGCCTGTTGCACCCTCCTCACATCAGCTCTGACTACAAAGTCCTCAGCAAGTTGTCCTGCCACCAAGTCTAGCTCTGTTATTACATCCAGCAGGGCTGAGGACCCCTTGTTGAAGCGCTGGACAGCCTGGTAAGCTGTGTGAAGCCCACTCCATTGAGAGAGGCAGCGGTGATGAGGCGGCGGTTGATATCATATCCTGTGTGGATGACACCAGTTCTCTGGGAACTCTTTCCCTCGCTGAAGATGTTGTCACAGTGGCTGCACTTCAGCTTCAGATGACAAGCAGCACCCTTTCGCTCATTGGTATCATTGATGAGGCAGAGCTGTAATCACAAGAAAATACAACTAAGTACCCCTGAAGAAAACAAAATAATAATTAAATCAATCATGGAGAGATAGGAAGGGGGTGGGATGGGAGAGAAGGAATGGTTTGCTGCAAAGTAGAATACACAGAATGTAATAACAATCAATCATGCCTCACCTACCCATCTCTCTACACAAAAAATAAAAACAAACAAAAATCACACATGTATCAGCTGGTTACTCAGGAAAATGGAGTTGAGGAAAAAACGTTTGCTGCAAAGAATGCACAAAATGTTGTGAAAAAAATGCAGTTAAACAGTAAAATGCATATATAACTTTTCCACCCACCTCCACACAAACACTATGTTTATAATAAAATACAATTAAAAAAGGCATAGCTGAGTAGGCCTACTTACACTATGTCCACAATCACTACACTGGACAGGTGACAGCAGATCATTCAAAGCTGGAAGATTAGCGATGAAATTGATGTCTTCAGGAAAGGCCAGCACTTCATCACAATCTCCAACAGCGCCAACAGTTTTTCTTTTTTTGTTTGGTACACTGACTGGGTCAGAAAAAAACAAAAGTTTCTTTGACGATGTTGAAGGCTGATCGGTTGACAGTGTTTCCTGAGCTAGGACACTCGGTTCAATCACAGACTGCTGGCTAGCAGTTTCCGATCTTCTCTTTCTCCTTTTCTTCCCGAACTTATGTATGGTTCGAAACTTCGTTCCCTTCTTGTTAGGCATCTCGAATGATGATAAACGTTGTAAAAGAGCTTGTGAACTTGTTGATCGAACTACGAAAAGCGAATATAGTTGTAGAAGAAAGCATCCCGGAAGTTGCTGTCGTGTTATGTTTGATTGGCCCATAGACCCGATCACGCACTGTGCACATGCCCTTCGACCAATCGGAACATCGGCTTTCAGTGACCTTCGAACCGAGCCAATGAACGTACGAGTTTGTCGAAGACAGTCCTTATACGTTTCTAGCTCAATTTCCCGTTTCGCTAAAAATAGCGCGATGAAGTGGCTATCAATGAATAGACGAAATCGTCAGCTTTACGTTGATAGTAAACATGGCGGCATTCGGTGCGGAGGAACGCGTGTTACTAGGGCTTGAAAAGCGAGTTTTTTTGGATGTGTTTGAGTGTATGCGGAAAATTTAGCCATACCCCACTGTCATAAAGAGCTTTATTTACACAAATATCGCTAACAAAATCAGAAACAGTTACAGAGCCATGAAGCAAAGACATCAGTGGACCATTTTTTGCAAAAATCTCAAACATGCCAAAATGACCATTTTTCATCATACCACCATGCCGTGCGTCACCTTAAGTATCAACTTCATGACGGATTACGGAGTTTAAAAAATTTTGCCTTTCCAACCCGTTAAAACAATTAGAGATTCAAGTCCAAAAATCGGCTTTCTATAAAATGCACTTGTTTTCTACAGAAGTAAAATTTTGAAGTTTGTTTTTGTATTGGCCAATAGTTGTTTTGTACGATACTGTAATAATAGTTGAGGAGAGAGCTAAATTAACGTTTAGCTGACCAGTTACTCTGAATTCTGCACTGCTGACAAAGCACAAAGGGGAGGCCACAGAGGTAACATCCCAGTGTTCCCGATTAAGTACAGTTAAGTGTCATTACACACTAAATATTTTTTTTAAATGATGCCGACAAGTTTGTATGTGTGCATCCTGCGAACGTACACATTTTTCCTGAATTGCGGAAGTTTAAATTATGACAAACGTGTGACCAACAAATTCACTGCACAATCTGCATTGATAACCAAAAACAAGTGTCACATAGGTGCCTGTCTCATCTTGTTTAAAAAAAAAAAAAAAAAAAAAAAAAAAAAAGAAGAAGAAAAGAAAAAGAGGAAGAAACGAAGGAAGACGCTTCCTTGAGTAGAGAAAGAGGAAGAAACGAAAGAAGACGTTTTCTTGAGCAGTTTTTTGAGAGAGGGGCAGGACTAACCTGTTTAGATGGAGTGATGGCTGTGCCAGTGACTTGGAGGCTGGGGTCATCATTCACTTCGCCTTCATGATCCTCATCAGGCTCCTATAAAAGTAAACGATTAGCATTCATTTAAAAAGAGCCTACTTCATTACATTACACATTACATTACATTGCAGGCCGGTAGAAGAGCATGGTGAACTTAGCTCCAGCTAACATTCATGAGGACGCTGGCTACATCAGAGTGAAACATCCACAGGATTATCTCCTGTCCAAATGCCCCTTCATTGACCGACTTGGCCTCAGTTCTGTTTCTTTGTGCTTGTTGATACTCCGCCCCATGGCGCAAGCAGCACAAGGGTGGGGATACTTTTGACAGGATTATCTAATGCCCAAAAGTTGCTCATTAGTTTGGAAATCTGTATCACTATCGTATAGTTTTGTACCCAAATCAGTACAAATTCTTAATAAGTGTTGACTGAATGAGTTGGGTGCGAGTGGTTTATGGGAGTACTAAAGATGAATTTTATAATATTTGCAGCAATTTTTCAACTATTCAGTATGTATCTAGTTAACTAATGCATAAGTTTTAAAATCTGTGATTGTCAGTGCTAGAATGATACGCAGAGTTTGATGATTGTATTTTTTTTTTTTTTTTTAATTTTTTTTTTTATTATTTTTTTTTTTTAAGATGCTTTATAACGTTTATAATTTTATAATCTCATGTCTAACCCATGTGTGTGTGGATGTGGGTGTGTGTGTTTGTGGGTAGGTGTTTTATTTATTTATGTTGAAGTGCAATAAGGACATGTAGTGTGATATATGTATTTTAAGTTTTACAATGTGTCGGAAATGTTCTTGTTAATATGTACATAAGCGTGATTACACGTACATGTTTACATGTTTATAGTATTGTTACATTTTATTACCTTTTGCTGACAGCAAATCCATGTTAGAATTTCTCCTTGGAGATAATAAAGTTTTCTGAATCTGAATCTGAATACCTCTCCCCCTCCCCCCCCCCCCCCCCCCACCTACCCAAAGAAAGAAAAGTAAATCCAAGTATCTCCTAAAAATAATGCTGTTAATGCAACAATTTCACTGGAACATACATCAAAGGGAGCTTACCTCTTCTTCAGCATCCCCGTCGCCTTCTTCTACCCCCTCATCGTCCGAGTCTTCACCTTCATCATCACTGAACCACGACAAACACGCATTGCACAAATAACATGCTACACATGTACAAAACATACAACAAGAAGCGTTTCTTCCATTTTTGGTAAAGAAAGCGTTTAATCTTTTTTTAAAAAGTATAATACCTCTCCTCTCCCACCCCACCCCCCAACAAAAAAAAATAACCCCCAAAAAACATACACTATAAGTGCTTATTCAAATTTTTTTTAAAGCATAAGCCCTAACTGTTTCATCAGCTTTTAAATAACTACGAAAGTGCTGATTCAATATCTTGAAAATGTTAATTTGCAGAAGTACTTATTGAAGTTCAGAAACTGTCTTCTTTCCATGCCCTTTCATCAAAACAAGGTACTTACAAAATTATTTCAAGTAACATTTTTCACACAAAAACATCTGACTATTTCGTTTTCACTCCCCCCCCCCCCCTCCATCCCCCACATCCTCCTCCTTTTTATCCTCCTCTTCCCCACTTGCTCCTCAATCTTCACAGAGCGTTTGTGTTTGGTGAACACATCAGTATCTAAAGTAAACATCACAATCGTCGTCACATGCTTTCCCAGTCGCCCTTCTTCTTTGATTTTTATCTGACCTTCGCCATACAGAAAGGAAAAGGAATGTTGAGGGAAACAGCTCACCTCAAGGAAGCAAGAATGTCCGTTTTTCCAATGGCCTCCATAGAGTCTTTAACCAGCTCAATTCCTCCTTCACCCAACTGATTTGCTGCAAATAGATGGACAATATATACACCCAGCATACTTTCTTCTTTTTTTTTTCAGAACGCACCCTGTAGACTCTCATAAAAACTACCCAAAGCTCTCCCGAAATATGTTACCATAGCATTTTTTTTTTAAAATAAAAGTTTAAAACTATTTTAACTTTCTGAAGCCATGATAATTTTATTATTGATGTCCTTGCCGACCTCAGCTTTGAGGACTTACACTCATAAAGTACACAATTCAGGACTGTCAACAATGGTAAACCAAGGGCCCTGAAATTATCCATCTGACTGAAAAATCAAACGTCTCTGTCAAAATCAATCTCCTAAAAGTAAACAAATTAACACAATTTATTGTGAATCAACTGACTGGTACACACCTTATAAGCTGGGGAGCGGGATAGGGTTGGGGGAGGGGGGTTAGGAGAGGGTACAAATGTGTCATTTGACTTAAAGGAATTACCCCTGTTAAAAAAAAGAGCAAATACCCCCCCCCCCCCTCCCCTCCCAGGGAGGTCCGGGGGCATGCTCCCCCGGAAAATTTTTAAAATATATATATTAAATTCTGTGCAATCTGGTGCATTTTAGAGAGAAACTTAGCAGTTTAACCCCATAAAAATGTTGCCCTTTTTTTCCTTAATTTTTTTTTTTAAATTTATTAACGTTTTCTTCAATAAGATCTGATTATACAGGTGAAAACAAGGATTTTTATTTCTCTGGTCACCGAATTATAAAAAAAGGTTGTATAGAGTTCAAAATAATTTGATTACACTTGACTGGAAATACATTTTAATGAATTTATTCATAAATAAAATAAAGAGCATTTTAACAATATATCTGTATACACAGTTTATGTGTGTGAATTCCAGTTTATCTGAAAATTGAGCAATGAACTCTGCTGCTTTTTTGTGAGGACTGGTGACTGGCTGGCAGCTTGAGCACAATCTGTTTCCACGAAAGATGGTTGGATCTGGCTGGTTGATGGTTCAAGCTCTAGATTTGTTGATTCTACAGGGGCAAAGCAGGAAGATAACACTACAAGAGATTTCTGATGCTTCTGGCTTGCTCACTCATTTGCGGACTCAATAGTTTCTGTTGCCTTTCTTTTGAATGGTAGTTTTTTAAGTGTAACGTTGAGTTCTTCTCTGCTTTCTTGCTCTTTGTCTCCCGGTTTTTCTCCTTTCTCTCCTCATTCACTCTCCAGGCTGCATTGCTGTAGCTTTCTAATGTGAAATGAAAGCAGTTCTTCTCCGACTTTTACTTCTAACCAAGCCCACCTCCACCCATTTCTAGCAGTGTCTTCCACAAAAACCTCACCACGATTCACAATTCGCCTCTCCGCCATCTTTGACAACTAAAGCTACCCAGCTACACCAGTGTGAATCGCGCTTTTTGAGATCGGCAACCCGTTTAGAGATTCACTGGATCAGAACAAGAAAAAAATCGTCACACCTCCATACAGATTTTGTTTCCGCGGAAACTTAAAAGATTTCCGCGAAAAGCAAGGCCCTGTACTGCGGAATTCGCGGAAACGCGGAGAATTCCATGCTCTGATCGAACAAACCGTTTTTTGTTAAAACTATTTCACTGTAGTGAATAATTTACAGAAAGAGGACACTGGGGATACCACCCTCCCCTCAATTCCCAACATCCGCCCCCCATGACATCAAGTAGTACGTTATAAACAAAACAATAAGATTCTAAATTTACTAGATCATGCGGTTAGAATTATTGGTTACAACCGTAAACTATTCGCTAGGGAATAATTAGAGAAAGAGTACCTGGGCCATGCTCTCATGCCATCAAATACAAAACAACAAAAATAAGATTCTACATTTACTAGATAATATTATTGGTTTCCACCGATAATGTATCATGGCGAGCACTAGTTTTACAAACCATTCAGATCCAGCAACTTGAGGTTTTCTTTTTCGGAGACGCTCTCTGTGATGGCTAGAGCTCCTTCCTGCTTGATCTCATTGCCGCTCAGAATTAACTCCTGCAAACCCAGCATACAGTAAAAACCGTCTTTGTAAACTAAAGTACAAAGGTGTTCTGGAGGACAAAATGGATATAGACAATCAACAGTCTACTCTCTAAGTCACAAAAGCGGTGATCTGTATAATGCAACACAGCACTTAAACAAAATACTGCAGACCATTTTTTTCTTGGTGGAGACACCAACTCTTTCACAATATCTGAGTTTATTAGCACACTCACGATGAAACAACTCAAACATGTTTTTTTTTTCAGACCAAACCTCAGCTTCCTCATAGACCTACCTTGAGTTTATCTTGTCCGGTTTTGAGAGCCACAGCCAGCGACTTGGCACCCCCATTGCGGATGAGACAGTCGCCAAAGTTGATCACCTCCAGTTCCTGTAGTTTGGGCAGCACCTGTGCAAACAGCAATGACACTTCTCTAACCATATGTTGTTCTCTATTGTGGCCTCAGACATGTGGCATGGCATACCTCACAACATTAAAAAAAAAACATCTGAATGACTTGCCCTCTCCAGTCTTTCTTTTAATCTCCATTCACCTTGAGCAAAAACATTTGGTGGAGAATGGTACCATGCGAATTTTCTTCAGGACAGTTTTCTAAATGCTTGATGTGGCATACACCCCATACATTTCAAAAGGACCCAGACATTTTACGACCCTGCATCCAGATATACAGTTAAGTTTATTTCAGTCTCTGCACTTTATGTATCGCTGCCCAGTACCCAGAGAAATACTGCTGTGGTAAATCATTATTAAAACTATGATTTTTGGTAAGGAAGGGTGCTGTACAAATGTTAATTATTATTTCCAGGTGCCAGCGTCAGGACCCTTCAAAAGCTGGTACCTGAGCCATTTCATGGGCACCAGCCTCTGTGAAGGTGTTGTCGTTGAGGTTGAGCAGACGGAGCTTGGGGTTGGCAGACACTGCCTCCACCAACGCCTTGATACCTGGCAAGTTGATGCCATTCTGTGGCATGGAGAGTTCCTGTAGAGTCCCAATTGCCTGCACATTGAAAATACCAAGCAATACGTGTAAAGATAGGTGTTCTGTAAAACAATCATGGACCGGCTTAGAGTTTTAAAGAGATTTAACACAAGCATGCCATTAATGGTTTGCTTCCAGGTGGGTCCTGGAGTGCCAAATGCCCGTCAAAAAACTATAGAAGGATGTGAATGTCAACATATTATTTTCAAAACTGGTGTTTCTTTGTTCCACTCCGCTCTCAGTACTATTTATTTTATTTCTCAGCTTGGAAAATCAACTTTTCAGCACAGGCGATCCTTGCCTTTTACCTTACCCTAAGGCTAAATGCTCCTATTAAATCAGTTCAAATGTACAATATACTCCTCCAATTACTATGTCTTGGGAGATGCATGCACATCATCAATTCTTCAACTACTATTATTATTATTACATTTATTTATTTATTCGTTCTTATATAGAGCTTTTCCAGCTCAAGAGCTGCTCATGGCTATAGCAGATTCAGGATCTAGCTCAAGCAGCTTGAGGCACCGACCTGCAGGTTTTGGACACATTGTCTAATGATTTATTGAAGATGTGTCCAAAATGAGGGGCAGGTCCATATCAAAGAACAAGATCTACAATCAAGGGCACTACCTCTACTGTAAAATATACAAACTGTCCCTTTTTACCTTGAAGGCAGCAGCCAGAGCTGTGGCTCCGTCATTCTCCAGACGGTTCCGTCCAGAGATGAAAACTCTCAAGGAGAGAGGCGTTCCTGCCGCTACGCTGCTTTTGTGGCATTGTAGTAGGCATTCCGACAACATCTGAAACGTCAAACAGATGTTTTAGTAGGTAGTCAAAAGCCATTTTTTAAAAATGATTTCCTCGTCACAAAACTGACATAGATTTAAAGAGCTTTTCATTCTGAACACAGTGGTATAGTTTTTTTCCCCCATAGGACAAATAGGTAACAAGTTATTAATGTTTGAAAATGCCGAATGTTGGTGTTTTTTTGACAACGTTTTGGAATTGAAGAAATTGACAACTTTGGAGTCTCAAAGTGAAGCCAATATTGATACCAGAAAGCTGATTTTTGACAGGTAACCCCTTCATATGTTATACTCCAAGCCCAATTTTCTTCAGGCCTATCCCATGTAATGTTCAGCCGTTTTGGTGCTTCAAAGTTGGGAAATCATCAAATTCGCAGTGCGTGCCGACAAATTATAGGCCTACTAGTGTGCTACTACGCTCAGCACTCGTGTCGCTGAATAGGCCTACGAGTTCGTCATGGCCGCAAGAAAACCCGAACACCGTTTGGGTACACTTTTCTACGGCAAAGCGCTCCGCGATAGAGTAATGCACAAATTAATAAATACCATAGTTTTATAAAGGAAAGTCTGCTCTTTATTTCTTGCTAATTTTTAAACTTCTAGTTAAAATTAAACTTACATCAAAACCGCTTTTTCCACTTTGTTCGGCTCGTTACAACACTTTTATACATCAGAGCCCGCCATATTTGATATGTAATTGAAGCTAAGTATCCGAACTTCTCATTGGTTCTTATTTTTAAGCCATCCAATGAAATATCTCAAAGCACTTTGAGTTTGAAACGACCAACCTCGCAGCAGACGCACTGACATTTTGTTTCGTAGCGGCATTCAGCGCTCGGATAGAAGCGTATTCAAAAGCTGTTTTCTCAGAATATTTCGCATAAACATGCATTAAAAACAACACAGATGTAAAGATAAAGCTTTCAAATTTTATTTGAATACAGCCACTGTTCGTTTTGATGCAGTTTTACATTAATAATAAGTGTTGAAAGTGAAGTCAAAACTGAGTCAAAACTGCCGAGCGGACAAGAGCCAATGAAGGGCTTGGACTACCTAGTTTTAGTTAATCTTCCTCATTTCCAGCTAAAATGTCCAAAGGCATTTGCCCCTCAGAGTTTGTCTCTTTTTCTCTCATTAATCAGAGCAACTTAAGCCCATCACGTTGCTTTCAATATTTACGCTCGAAACCAAATCAGATATCTGGGATTGAGTGCTACAAACAATCATACAATGTGCACAATCCCCACCTTCAACATTTGCCGGGTAGCTATGTTTGAAAAATTAAATCTAAATGTGCGAGCTATTTACATATTCATTTCTCAGATATATGCACTGAATGAATTTGATGGATCAAAAATACAAACTGAAAACAAGTCAGTGTAACGATGAAGTACAAAAAGTAACAAAACTGCACAAAATCCCATGGACAGAGACAGACGAAGCTAAAGCATGCATACAAATATTATTTCAAGAGCTCCAGACAATGCCGCACTGAACATATTACAACAGTACGGATAGGGATAAAAGTGGTCACTATCTCAATGCAGACCTGTTTACACCCAAGCAGAACCAAGAGGAATCCAGAAGGCCAAAAAGAGGAATTTGAGAGTCCAAAGAGGAATCTCTTTGTCGCGCAATTTTGGTCTAAATTGGAATCAAATAATAGCTCAAGAAAAGATAATTACTTTAGTTTAAATTGGTTTTTACTTCTTTTAAATCATCAGTAACACATCATAAAGATTAAAAAATAAAATAAATAAACTAACAAATACCTTGTCTGCTTTACTGCTCCTATGCAAGCTAGTATTGAAGGACAAACTCAGCTGGGTGACATACAGACCTGCCTACCCCCCAAAATTTTAGGAGTAACGACTTGGCACAAAAAGCGTAACATTTTGAGGAAAAATTGTAAAAAGCGTATTCACACCGCGATCGATCTATCGGTCTTTAAATTCATTATATTTCTACACCAAATAATACTAACAATCTTGCAACATTTGCAATTAATGGTAAATTAAACAGGCAGCAAGACAAGAAAATAGAAAGCAAACAATGAATTTACCACACAAAAAAGTAGATAAACTGTCTGAATTTATTATTATTATTATTATTATTATTATTATTATTATTATGACTTTCATGTACATAGTACACTAAAATAAAAAAAAAGCATCATTCATTTGTAAAAGAAAATAAAAAATAAAAAAGTTTTCATAAGGAGGTATGGACTTGAGCACAACAATGAACTAAAAAAAAGTAGATAAACTGTCTGAATTTATTATTATGACTTTCATGTACATGAGTCAGAAAAGCATCATTCAGATGCAAAAGTAAATAGTAATATATATATATATTTTTTTTAAAACACAAAAAAGTTTTTATATTTTTTACTTCTTCAAAGAATTGTAGTAAGCACTCTTAATGCTGCTCAGTTGGTGATCACTATATTGATGCTTGTCCAGTGTCTTGACTTCAGCACAAGGAGTGCCTCCACAGTATCCTGCCCCATTGAAGCTCTCTGGGGTGTGGCATTCTTTCTTCTTGTTGAAAACACTCTATCGCACGAAGCAGTTGAATGAGGCTTATTATTTGCTCCATTCATGTCTGGATTTTCCATTTATGAAGCGGAAATCGATTGTAAACCACACAAATCGACAGGTCGTAGTTCAAACGGAAGTTACCGTAGCTTAGACCCGAACAGGTCACGTTACCATTCTCGACTAATCACAAGCCTTCGTTTTCAGTTCCGAGTCTAGCATCTCCTTATAATAACGAATAACGAATCTTTATTGTCCCCATTTGCACAAGGATATTTGTGTGTGATGCACAGTAACTGTTGGCATATTAAGAAGACAACACAAAGGTTAGCGTACATGTATACAATAAAGAAACGGTAGCGGATATTAGAACACCTTAATGCATAACAATACTAAAAAATCTCAAGACTATTACTACCATTTTCTCAATCATTCACGCTTTCTCATGACCATGCTAATCCTTGCACATTCATTCTTATCCACGCACCGACTCAACCCACACACACCCTTAATACATTTAAGGGGCTCACTGTAGTTACGCTAGTCGTTCTAGGGTTACACATTACACAATTCCACTGTCAACGCTATGTCAACATTGTTGTTTCCCTTCACTAACTACAGGGGAGTGGGGGTTTTACATACATTATAAGAAAATAGGTAATAACAATAGGTTGCTGAGCAAATTAAATGGTGTATACACATAACTAGTTACAACTAGAGACATTCCGCAACGAATACATCAGTAAACTGTTGTTACTTCAAAAACATATAACTTAGATTTAACATTGCTAATAAAATCATGGTACTACGTAGGCATCACGGATCAGGGTCACGTATGATTATGAACCACTTAATTAAGAAACAGCCACTCACATACACCTTACTATGTGTGCATCACATTCGCGTCCACACACTCACACACCCAAACACACCCACACACGCACCCACACACATGCACGCACAATGTCACAGGAATACGTAGTCAATCAACTGCTCTATGCACTGATGTAGTATCCATGGCTCAATGACTATAGGTTTGCGGGTCAGTCTGCATATCTCTGCTACACTGCGCGCGCGCACACGCGCACACACACACACACACACCACACCACACCACACCACACAGTCATAATACTGTTTTTCTGTGGCACATGACTTAGTGCACACACACACACACACACACACACACACACACTCTCTCTCTCTCTCTCTCTCTCTCTCTCTCTCTCTCTCTCCAAAGTCTCTTCTGGTCAGCATTCGGGGCTGGCTTTGGTGACGAGGCGGATGGCGGACGGTAGGAAGGAGTTCAGGTAGCGGCTGGTGCGGCAGCGCATGGACAGGAAGCGGCCAGGGCGACGCTTGGACTCAGCAGCTGAGACCACTGCACGGAGCGGATGGGTCTCGTCCTGCAGGATCCGGCGGATCTTCTTCACAGCCGCGGTGTCGTAGGCCTGGCGCAGGGGTCGTACCTCGTTGCCAAGCAGCCGCTCAGCGGTGGAGATGATGCGGTCCAGCCTCTCTGTGTCGGTTTCGTTGGCCCCATTGTAGTAGCACAGCTGGTTGTAGAGCAGTGTGCTTTCTACCACAGACTGGTAGAACATTTTCAGGATGGTGCTGCTGACCTTGAATTGTCGTAGCTTGCGTAGGAAGAAGAGACGCTGGTTAACCTTCTTGGTGCAGACATCGATGTTAGGGGACCAATCCAGCTTGTCATCGATGACTGTGCCCAGGTACTTGTAGGTGCTGACGGTGCGCACATCCTCCCCCTTGATGACGAGGGGCCCAAGGGCCTGGGGCTGCCGGCGGAAGTCGATGACCATCTCCTCTGTCTTGGAGATGTTGAGCTGTAGGTAATGCCTGTCGCACCAGGCGACCAGCTCAGCCACAGCGGCACGGTACGACACTTCATCGGACTTGATGAGGCCAGTGAGGGAAGTGTCGTCCGCAAACTTGATCTGGACGTTGCAGGGGTCGGCGGTGCGGCAGGCGGCGGTGTAGGTGGTGAAGAGGGCGGGGGAGAGCACGCACCCTTGGGGCGCCCCAGTGTTTGTCACTGAGACCGAGGACAGCGTACTTCCCACCCTGACTTGCTGGGGTCGCTCTGTCATGAAGCTGTGGATCCAGCGGATGAGTGAGGGATTCACTTCCATCTCTAGCAGCTTTTCTGTCAGGAGGTGTGGCTGTAGAGTGTTGAAGGATAAGGAGTGTATAAGGAAGTTTTCGTACAATGTGTAGTCTCCCCTATACGCTCAATGTGTCCGGGGACACACATCAACTCCAACAAAAAATTTGTAGTTTTTGCGTTCGGAAAATCGTAGTAAAATTAGGGAAATCGTAAAAATCGTAGTAAGGGCTGAAAATTGTAACAAAATACGCCTAAATCGTAACGGTAGGCAGGTCTGGACATATGACATGTCTCACACAAGTTATTATCTCAGAGAAGCTTCTTATAATGAAATTTGTAGGTTCAATATCAAGTCAGGTTTCCACTTGAAAATAAATAATTTTATTGAAGTTTCGATGGAATCCGCAGTTGATTTCTTTGCAACGAAATAATCCTCAAGCGACTTCTATTTGGCATCTTGAAATTACTTATAAGAAATTGTCCTAATGTGCTTCGTGCAATCATTGATGCCACCATGAGCTACACTGAAATCATATTTACACAAAGTGCAGTGTGCAAAATTAGCACCTTTTCTCGACTTTATGATGCAATCGTACTTCTCAGTATAGGAATGTTTGAATTTCTGCATTACTCTTTTTTTTTTTAAAACGGTTTCAACAGTGTCTGTAGTGTCCACAACATCATCCGATTCATCTGTCTCGTGCAAACGTTTCGATCTACTTGAAAAAGCCATTTTCACAGCACTGTCGAAAACGCTACAACGCGGTCTCCGACCTCCGATTACACGGAACTCCGATTTCCTACGGAGGTCACGAGACTACAAAAACGTTTCGAGTATTGAATATATGGGGATACGGGCGGGTACAATTCTTTTAATAGGCAAATGATTATCCATTGCTACCACAAAATAGATCTAATCCGCAGAATTTGAAGAGGCAAAGCAGAATAGCGGAATGAGATATCAAAAAACGGAATTTATTACGCTCAAATCGTAAAGTAAACAGGTCTGTCAATGTATAATGCTCTGCTAGTACCTTTCCACCGCCAATGCCAAGACCGTTGTTGTTCAGCTTCAGTTCCTTCAGTGTGTAGCAGCTGGAGCTCTTCAGCAGATCCACCAACCCCTCAATACCACGAGGGCCAAACGCGTTGTCGCTGAGATCCAGCTCCACCAGCTTGCAGCCTGCAGACATGATTGCCACACCCAAGTGTTTCTGCAGAATAGAATGGTATAGAATAGATTGGTCAAAACATAAAATCCTTTTTTTGTTTTGTTTTGGGCTTCTTTCCTGGGGGGTTGTTTTGTTACAAAATTGGAAATGTTACACCAGTACCACGGTAGTTTTAATGAAAATATTACCTTAATCAATAGACGCAATTTATAATTTATAACATAAAATTTCTTGCTTCATTTCCACCAATTCTCTCTTTTCAAAATACCACAAGAAAATTGATAAACACAGTGACATAAGTTTCAACATACCAGGGCTGTTGGAATTTCTGTTTTCAGGCGTCCTGTAAACATATCGCTCCAGAGCGCTCTCTGAAATAGAAAACAAATCAAAATTGAATGAGTCTACATCGTCGACCTCACTTACACACCATGAAAAAAAAAACACATGGAAAATGCATAAACGTTTATTGTATCATAAATGGGCCTTATTCTATTTAACAGACCTCAATTCAATGTCCAGAAATGCCACCTACTCTTTGTCACCAGAAAGAGAAACAGGATCCCCTCAAGCTAAAAACTACATGGCCAGACCTCAAAACTATCTCGGAGGCAAAATACCTTGGTGTAAACCTATCTGGAGACCTAAACTGGGGAAAACACGTCCAAGCAACAGTAGAGAAAGCCAACAAGATCAGCACTTTTGCCCACAGAAATCTGAAAGGATGCTCGGCAGGAATCCAGTCTCGGTGCTTAGTTCAAGGGCTTACCCCGTCCTATACTCAGGGCTGAGCTTTAACGTTCGCCAACTCGCCAATGGCCCCTAAAAATAGTGTGTGGCGAGCTCGATTTGGGGTACCATTCGCCCGGCTGGCGACTTGAAAATACCGCCAGTGGTAGAGATTCTGTACCTGTACACGGACTTTTGACTTGCAATGTAAAACAAAACACGCGCCAACCGCTTCTGCAGTCAGCACCGGAGACCCGTTCCGATGCATGCTAGGAAGTTAGGTAACGCTAGCAAAGCGAGGGATTTGCGAAGTAAAAATAGCCCTTTCTCGCGAGACTTTCTTCTTTCCCTCGCCGCGAAACGCTACTGCCCTGCGAGGTCCTAGCCTTCTTGCTTCCTTGCGTGTATCGGAACGAGTCTCTGACTTCCTTGATGAGTCGCGCGAGACTTGCCGTACTTCCGATATTCCCCATTCTCAGTCTTTTGTCAATCTCGAACGATGTGGCGCTTTTTAAGCGGTGTCTCGGAGCCTCCAGCAAAAAAAATAAAGTCCGAAGAAGAAAATAAAACAGCTGAAGAAGGCACACCCAAGCTCCTTCAAGTTTTGGAACATTGAGGAGGAGGATATCGATGATGAATAAATTATACAGTGCTTGTTTTAAAAAATGAAACAGTGTTGTTGTTGAAATTTATCTTGTTTATTAGCTGCAATAGTTATACAGTTTAAAAAAAATGACCGTGCTTTCAATCAAGGGGTCTGGCAACCTGAGAAATATTTTGGCAACTTCAACTTCCCAGGTTAGGAGCCCGGCTGGCTCCTTAGCCTGGCTTGCTAAATCTCAGCCCTGATACTGGAATACGCATCGGTCGTGTGGGATCCCCATCAACAACATCTGGTCTCCACACTGGAGATGGTCCAACGACCAACAGCCCGTCATATCCTACATGACTTCAGCAGGACTAGCAGTGCAACATCCATGTTGGCAAAACAACCTGAAGCCCTTGCAACAACTGAGGCAGATCGACAAGGTGACCATGATGTACCGTATCATGCACAGTCTTGTCGACGTTTCCCAGCAGGGACTTGTGCTTGGAGCCCATCGGAGCACTAGGGGCCACTTGTAACCTGAAACTCCTTGTCCCCCATACTAAAACAGATGTGTACAAGCACTCCTTCCCGTCAGCTACCAGGTTATGGAACTCCTTTAGCGCTGAAACAGCATCAGCCTCGTCTGTTTCATCCTTTAGAGCCTTGCTGACCGACTGGAGCGTAAACATCTTGTGATGAAAGCCCCAACGTGTGTACATACATGTGATTATGTCTTAACACAATTTTAACCCAGTCAGATTGTCTTACTACCATATCCTCAAAGAGTACTTTTGCCTGATTTTAAATCTGTGAGCACCCTTCGCTGCGCACACCAAAGTTGTGGAATCATTTCTTCAAAAACGGGGTATCCACAGTACTATTACGAAGAAGAAGAAGACCTGGATCCATCTTATAAACAATTACATGTTATTTGCTTTAAGAATGATATACCTCATTAACTCTACAGGAAAACTAAATTACCTCAAACTCAGGGTGCTTGGCCAAGGCTTTCGCCATCATCTCTGCTGCTTCCACACCCAGTGTGTTGCCTTCCATGCGCAGGGCAGTCATGTTGGGACATTTTTCTATTTCTTCTACTAACTCCTTAGCTGAAATAAGAAACAAACAAGAAGTACGATTAGATCTGGACTATATTGTGAGCATGCCATATACTATAATTCTTCAATTAATCATGTTTTATTTCTTATATTACCTTTATTATGGTTTGACTCTGAGTGAAAGAAAATTGGGACAGAGTGATAATCCACAGGCTAGGAAGTCTCTTCTTTGGTCTTTGTAACTTTCATTTTCAATATAACTACTACTTACTTATTATGAGAGTATTGTAGTGAAGCCTACGAGTAAGTGTTCCGCGCCTGTGGAGAATCAAACCATCAGTCATCACAATGGAATGACACATGGGGTCCGATCACATGCGGAGTTTCGGAGACAACTCACCATCTTCGGCCTTGTCTAGCTTCCATCCTTTGCCTTTAAAACTCAGTTCATTTTCTGAAGCAACTTTAGTTTGAGCCAAACGCTCTGTCACATCTTCAAGAGCCGGAGAAGCCATAATTTCTCCACAAATTTTTTTTTCACGCAACGTTAACTTTCGGGTTGCTTCGCTACAAAAAGGCGCTGAATCGTATGTGCACTTCCGGTTTTTCAAAAAAGAAGCTAGGCTTAAACGGAACGTTTCGTATCTGACTTTTGTTTTTAAAGTAAGTTAGTTATTTGAAACCAAACACGTATTGCGAGAACATAAAAATAAAGTATTATAATACATAAAATCTTATACACTTTTCGGTCTTCTACTGATTAAGATACACTAGACTTTAGACTAGAGCATATTATATTATGACTTTACCGCTTACAAAAGCGAAAGTCCAATATCTGCAACATTAACAGGTTTTTATTCTTGCATTTCAGAGCGTGTTGCCATTTAAAATCTATAATAGTTCACCGTTCTTTCAAGTACAAGAAAAAAAATATTGACACAGAATATTGACGGAGGACTTCCTGCACAAATTAGGTACCTATGTCTATAGTTGGGTCGATGAGACCAGGGAAATAGGTATCTTTGGTGACAAAAGGGTTCTTCACAAAAGCACACTAAACCTGCAAGAGCAAGATAAACCTCGCCAATTTTTTGGCTGTCTGTCAAAATATTGTAATCTCTTTAACGCGTAGTAATATCATATGACTTGGGTCTTGTCGATGCCAGAGTGCCTGCATGAATATAGTTCACTAATAAAATTTTGATACAGTTTCTTCCGCAAATGCAAAAATGTTATGCTTTAAGAAAACGTGTAGTTGGTTCATTTCATAAACGTAAGAGAAATCTAATGATTTTAGTTTTCCGGCTTTGTTTTATATAAGGATTTTAAAAGTTGTCACGGAATGTTTTCTCTGGCACTTCCGCTATGGCGGCTTGAGAGAACACTTATAACAGGTTGAGCTTATAATCAGGGTAAAACTATAGTTGCTTTCTGTCTCAGACTTATATTTAGTCGTTTTGAGGACGACCTGTCTCTGTATTATTACTCAAAATGCCGCCTGGACCGCCAGTCATCCTACCAAAGCTCCCGGTGAAGAAAAAAGTGATCCGTCCAAGTTCTGCTTCAGCTAATCTTCAGTCCCATCCTTCCTTCACAACTGGACTTTTTGACACCTTCACCAGGCCGTCGACTGCTTCAAGCCAGCTTCAAGACAAAGCAGGCTTGCTCCCCGGACAACGTCCTCACACTCAAGCTGGAGGACCACGAAAACCATGGCAGTACAAGTCGCGGGATCTTCCAAGACCCGACGAATCCATCGTCAAGCACCCAAGGCGACTGACCCTGGGGGCTGTCGACGGGATTGCCGAGTCGGAATCCATTGTACGACCAGGAAACATTCACGGAAATGTTGCACAGCAATTGAGAAGCAAGGTAAATATTAATTTTTATTATTTGTTTTGTTGTTGTTAGATTTTTTTTTTTAAAATATTTGCGGGTTGATTTCTTGAGGGGAGCCATGCAGAGCGGAAATTGAAATGGTCATGTCATGTATGTGCAAATAGCTTAATCTAAATTAATAATATTAAGCAAAGTTACTATTAGTATTACCAAGTAAACGTTTTATGCCCTAGTTGCATTATAAGGGAGTATTGTATGAATAGCTGTCTTCTTGTGTGCAAATATGTAATATAAAATGTAGTGGTTTCGGTATTTCTCTTACAAAATGGCGGATTTGTTGTAGCAACTTGCTGATTAGTTCCGTTTCCGTGACTATTAATAGTAACCATGTGGTGTGTTTTTTTCTTTCTAAACACATTGTTTATGATCGGAGGAGTGAGAGCTTTTTCATTTAAAAAAAAAAAAAAGACTGTATTTTCAATTTAAAAGTCTAAATTTGTAGGTATTTTAAGTAAATTAATATATTTACATGTAACAAATACATATTATTTTGTGTTTTCTTTTTATTTTGTTTGTTTTCCACCTTAAAAATTAAATTTCTTTAAAAACGTTTCATTTCAGATAGAGGATTTTGAAGATTTCAAGGTTTGTCTTTAACACTTTGCATGTGGTATACCAATTGTGCTTTTTTTCTTTAACCCTGATAATTGAATGTTAAAATGAAATCAGTGAACCTTCCAGTATAACACTCAACTGTCTTTTGCCTACCACAGCTCTAAGCCAACACTCCCTGTCTCTCCTTTCAATGTAGAAGTTCAGTTCTTGAAAAAACTATACACTTAACAATTGGACATAGGCATAAAAAATATAAACACATTCTGGTGAAATAAACCTGAGAATGGAAACTTACATTTGGCTTCATAATAATAATTGTACCATGTAAATAGAATAGTGTGCAAGAGATCTTTAGAGCAGACACTGTAATATATTTTTTAATTACTCATGTATATATGTTGTTTGATCTTCAGTGGTCCTTGGTTCACTTTGTATTCACTGTTTCCTAGATCGTTTCCCATCAGTATACAGCTGGTGAATTCAACCAAATAGAATCAGGGTTTGCAACACTTTTTCAACAAGAGATTGCCACAGATGAATAACATGTTATTTTTAACTTACCCACTCAAACGATTCTTTCCCGCTCAAAAATGTACTTGCCCACATAGTGAAAGCAAATAAAAAAACAACAACAAAGAAACATCATTAAAGTAAGTCATCTTACAGTTAAACGAGATAAAAGGTGTGCTGTCATTGGAGGAAGTTTGAACAATTGATCAATAAAATATGCAGTGATATATCGCTCCACTATTAATAAAGGGAGCGCTGTCATTGGCTGAAGGTTGAACAATTGACCAATCAAATCCGCTGTAATATATCGGATTAGATTTAGAGTGTGCCATCAAAATTCCAAACACGTGTTCCACAAACTACTATGCAGATCAGAGTAAACATGATTCGGTGCAGATGATCGATCAAGTTGTGTTGTTTTACTTTATAGCTTTTAACTTATCTCCGGCCAAGTGATTTTCATGATTTGTCTTTCGCTGCAACTTTTCACTTGCCCCGGGAACCAGAAATATATATATATTATATTATATATATTTTGGTGTACATTTTCATGCTGTCCTTAATTGTTTTCTGTTAATATCTGACTGTTATTTTAAAATTAAATGTTTTTAAAAAATGCAGTACGCGAGTGTATATTTCTGATTTTGGTCATTCTTCTCATTATTCCTTCACTCTTTATGTTCATAGCGATTGCCTGATCGGTGTATCAATCTGTAGGTGAAGAGGTAACAAATAGTTGAATTTGCATGCTGTTTGATAGATAATTTCAGTTCTGATTGCGACTGCATGGATTCAGCTAATAGTTATGTAGCATGCACCAACTTTTAAGCGAGCACTGTAGCTCACAAAATGTAATGAAAGGATTTTATCCAGCCGTATTTTGTGCAGCGAATGTAGATTTGCACCATCGATCGAGTCATTGTTCTGTTATTTTTGTTGTTTTTTAGTCTGTCTCTGTCTCCCTGTTTCTCGGACTCTGTCTGTCTCACTCTCTTTCTCTCTCTCTCTCTCTCTCTCTCTCTCTCTCTCTCTCTCTCTCTCTCTCTCTCTCTCTCTCGTCTTGTTGTTGTTGTTACTGTTGTTATTGTTGTCTTTAGCTGCTCCATCAGTTAATTATTTGTCTTTCCGTTGGGTGTTGATTTTTTTGTCTTCTCTCTGTCTCTGTCTCTTTTCCTCTGTCTCGCTCTTTCTGTCTCTCTGTCTTCTCAGAGTTATAATCACAATTTCATTTTTTTTATAGTGAACGTTTTACAATTGTTATTTTATTTATAGGGTTCCTTAAATTAAATTATTTCAGTTCAGAATTGTCCTCCTTCACTGAAGCTCATCTTACTATCATTTGTGTAACTCATTGTATAGTTGTTTCTATTTAGGCATCACTGGCATTGATACTTTGATTTAATTATGCATTATTGTTGTTTATTCTGATCACACAGTGCTCTTTTCAATCTGTGCTGGTTAAGAGGTTTTCCTTCAATACCTCTCAGTGCATCACAATATAAAGTTTTTGTTTAGAATAGATTTCCATTTGCTGTGTTTATAAAATTTATTTATTGTAAATGTGTTTGTTAGTTTTAGAAGATAAATGTGTGGGTGGGAGCATTGTTTCAAATGGTATGTTTTGTTCGCTTCCTTCTTCATTTACTTTGTTTTTTTCCCTTATACTAGCGAACAAGATGTAATTTAATTAACATGTAACACACAAAATCCAAGCTGTCAGCATGTTTGGAAGCCAAGAAATGAGGACACATGTTAAGAGCAAAAGTGAATTGCAAGTGCCCTCTGGAGGTGCTTTATTTCTTTGTTTGATTGACTTTTCTCAATTTGCAAACCTCCTATTATTTGAAACTATATTTTCACTTCGACTTCAGACTCTTTACAAAGCATGAGGAATTTATTTTACTTGCCCTTTGGTAGCCGTTACTGAGTAACTTGGTCCAAGTAAACTATAGATCAATCAGTGAAAGTGAATATGTGAAGCAAGTCTCTCATTCCTTACCAGACTTACGTTCAGCTTCTGAATATTTGATTCTATAGGATGTCAGTGGGAGGTTGAATAATTAATAGATATTGCGGAGGGCCGTGTTGTCTCCAGTCATGAGTGTCAGAGAAGGTACAGGTATACTCGGCTGTTCAGGGTTTACTGTGCACAGGCCTTGGAGTCTGGCGACTGAAGTACAGAAATAACAGTTCAAGAATAGTATATCTGGTGTAGTTCTTTTCGCGACCTAGAAATAGTATTGTTATATCTCACTATTATTATACTATTTATATCTCTCTGATCTGACTAGGAAGATCCCCACGATGATGAGGTATGTGTGTGTGTGCACAAGTGTGGGTGTGTGTATGTATGTGTGACTGCCATGCAGTCTGTTTGATGAATTCTTTTGTGAAATGTGCATCTGTCCATTGATCCGTTTATCCGCCCGCCCGTCCGTCCGTCCATCAATAAACCTGCTTTTTATATTTGATTGTATACTGTTTCCACTGTCATGGCGAGGTTGAAGCTAATTTGGAAAGACAGGACCATCAGTCTACATTCCAAGGTAAGGCTGCTGCGCTCCCTTGTCATCTCCATCTTCCTTTATGCTTGCAAAACATGGACCCTCCCAGCAGATCTCCAACGAAGAATACAAAGCATGGAGATGAGGTGCTACAGAAGACTTCTGTGCATTTCCTATACCCAGCACATCACTAACGACGAAGTCCGACAGACCATCACGCAAGCCATTGGACAACATGATGACCTGCTCACATTGGTTAAAAAACTGAAACTCCGATGGTATGGCCACATTACCAGATCATCAGGCCTTGCAAAGACCATCCTGCAAGGCACAGTGCAAGGAGGTAGAAGAAGAGGGAGATCAAAAAAGAGGTTGGAGGACAACATTCGAGAATGGACTGGTTTGACACTGAGCGAAACACTCAGGGATGCTGAGGACAGGGAAAGATGGTGTACGCTGGTGAAACGAAAATCTGTGGTGCCCCTACGACCTCCGAGTTACGGGATAGGATAGGATAGGATCCACTGTTGTGCCTGTATGTGTGTGTGATAAGTGTTTCCCACTAGTAAACTTTCATTGATTGTTGGAGCACAGAAATTGTGTATTAATTTTTCTTCTAACGTTTGCTTCTTTAGCAGTATGTGCTTGAGTATACTTGTTTAAAACTTGTTTACTCTGTTTATGATGAACGGATTTTGATGAAATTTGGTGTGTGTGTGTTTGTGTGTGTGTTTGTGCGTGCATGTGTATATGTTACTCGGGATATTTATATCCCACATGTACACTTTGATGAATTTTGAGACAATCATACACACTGATTTTGTTTGTAACATTTCTGAAGTGGGGAGCATGGTGTGTGGAATGGGTTGGGATTTTGGAACTGCTTTTTGGAGGGTCTCTCTAGGAACATAACAAAGAGAAGGTCCCTTGTTCAAGTGCTTTGTTTGAGATGGTGCCTTGTGATTGTAGACATGGAGACAATAGGTCATCATCATGTAGTGTATGAAATATGAATGAGGATGAGCTAGTTACCAGCATCATTGAAGAATCATTCCGCTGTACTGATAACCATTGGCCTGAAAGTTCCCTCATGCTGTAGTTTGCAGGCTTAGGTATTGGAAGTCCACGTTTATTTGGTACATGTAGTTATATTGGAAGAGCTGTGTATTGTTGCTCATGTTGTGCAGATCTTTGCTGCAGTATATTGAAACTGCTTTGTCTGTTGTAAGTTTGTATACAGTCTGCAGAACGGAAGAAGAGGTTTTCCTGGCCTCAATTATTTATCATTAGGTTGTCATTTTGTAGTATAAAACGGAATTTGTTGTAAATTTTGTTGTATCAAAATCCAATTATATATTGAATTTCAGCTAACATTCTTTGAAACATTGGCTATATACATTTTAATGATTGTACTTTATAAAATCTATTTTTATTTTTATGTGATTATCAATAGAAGTCTTAACATTTTTTGGTCCCATTTGCAAGAGACGTATCGATCAACTTCATTGCATGCCGGAGTTTTGTATTTTGTGAACATCATGGTTTTGCTGCTCAGTAGTTCATCAGTGAAAAACATAGTTGGCTTTTTAGCAGACATGTATCATGATTTGATAGTTCGTAAAACTTCCTATACGCTAATAAGTGATATAGTTCAGAAAGTTGTTGATTTTAAAATAAATGATCACTGATCTTCCAGTAGAGATCATTGCTGTTGATCAGTATGTCAATCGAGAAAGGAACAATGAGTCACCTTAACCATGCCCATGGTGAAGGCTGTTCTAAATGGGAGGATAAGAGGCCATGGTACAGAAACTGCAAGTCAAAGGCATGTGAGAAAAAGTATGATTGCAACTGCCACAAAATCAAACGGTTTTTCACTCCCACCGCCACCAAAGAGACCATTACTGAGGAGTTTGGCAACACCTTTGCCAAATCTTGGGTCTGTGGAATTCATACTTTTCACTAGTAATTAAGTTCTTATCAAATTTCATTGATCACATTGTACTAAAGTAAAATTTATTAATGTTTACATTTCATCTTTTACTAGAACTATCAGGACCGTTTATACATTTTGATCGTGAGTGACACTAGCACTGTACTAGGTATTGTTCTCTATAATATACAGTTATTTATTCACCATATTAATGTATTCCCTAGTTAATACATTACTTTTCTCAGGATTAATTGATCACCGAATGTCTTTTGTGTGAGTCCTTCACATTTCTTCAGCAGCCAGTGCAATCAACCAAGTGTTTGTAAGAGAATTTTCTTCTTCCCATGAAGCAGGGAAAGAACCCATCAGTCAAGGGAAGCAATTTACTCAGTGAATGGAGTTAATTGACTTTTTTTTTTTTAACCCACCATCTCCTTTGTTGAAGGGAAGTAATTATTTCACTCACTCAAGGGAGGTAAATAAATTGAAGCCACCAAGGTAACATGCGCCAATCACAAGACCATGATGGCTTTTAATTAAGCGTGTCGATACTGGATGGGTTTCTTGTAAAGTGCATATAAACCCATCACGCAGCTTATTTGTTAACGGCATCTCTGAGCTCGTTTACAATGTGGTTTTATGTTATTTTTCTGAATGATCTATATATATATATACACCAGTCAAAAACTAATACATTTGGTTTCCAATTGCATGAGTGACACATATATTAATGTTGTTAACATTTTGCCTTTGCTAGTTTAATTATTTTCTTTTTGATACAATGCGATTGGTACTTGAATTATGTTTGTCTTACTGTGTTGTGTTTATATTGCATAGCGCACAGTATGATGACAAAACTATATAGGATTAAGTGGGCTTTTTATTTTAATTTATAAGTCTTGCAGGTACTTAAATGTTCCTTTCAGCTTGTTCCACCTTGGTTTGTTGAATTGTTATTGGAGGAAGTGCGGACTATGATTTTCATAATTACATGTGAGAAGATTAGTCTGAGGGTGGGAGAACAGATGCTTAATATAAGGCGAGGGGGGAAGAGCGGTGTGTTGAGGTATATTTGGTTGATAGAATTATTGATAAGCAATTACTGATTATTTATGAGTAGTTATATTGATTAATGAAATGAAGCTTAGGCAGCATTGTTGCATAGGTGCTTTGGTAGTATTTAACAACTTCCCCACATCATCATCATCATATCATTTTTGTTGTCATCATCATAACCATCATTGTCATTGTTATTATCATTATTAGCAGCTAAAGCATCATCATAGTAATCATCATTGTTATTATTGGTCTTAAATTCCACCATGCACCTTGAGCAATTGGAGTCGTGCCGTAAATAATGCTTGCATGCAGCAATCATCCGCAGCTTTGCACATGGAGTAGTCAGAGATTGTTGAGGCATATATCCTATGCCTGAATCTCATCAAGCCTCTTTGGTCTGGTAACCCTATCTCAGACACTCGGCGTTCCCCAGCCTCCTGTAGCAGGAAATTTGTCCACTTGAAGATTGATTTTTAGATTAATTTATAGCAAGGGCCGGAGGCTGTTGAAGGGTCCTGTTGTTACCCGACCCTCTCTATCATGAGCTAAGAAGATTGAAGTTCTCATAGTGTGATCAGCCTATTGGTTCTGCCACATAGATCTATTATGGGCAGCTTGAGGCATAGTAAGGGGGGGGAGGGGGAAGAGAGGAAGGATGGAGGTAGTAGTTGAAGGCAGTTAAAGTGTGTTTGAGGCCATGATCAAAGTGCAGAGATAGAAAAAAAAAGTGTAGTTTACAAAAGCTTTAGCAAAACTTATTCAACATACTTTGTAGGATGGCTTTTTAAAGCTATGATAGGGTGTCTGAAGACTAACAGTGACATTTAAAATGAAAATGTCTTAACATCTTCTGCTATAAGCAGTACTGGCTGAGCTCCCTTAGAACGGCTATATAGGTACACACCTAAAACATCATTACACTTAGGCTTAGTGGATTAGCCAAAGGTGAGAATTGTGTGCCTGTTGTATCAATAGGCAGTGTTTTTAAATGGCTTAAACCACAGACCCTTGAATGTAAGAGCAAGCAATTTGAACGTACAAAAATGCATAATCCTCTGGGAACCCTTTTTGAGACAAATCAATCTGCCCAGGATGAGAATCGTCTTGGATTGACTTTCAAACAACAAAATTGGCTAATCAGATGCTTTTTATCTTTGAACTAGCTTCCAGTCTTGAAAATAGGATGCTTATCAGAGATCGTTTTGTTAGGCTCCTATTTATTTTTTTATTTTCCTATTTATTATTCTTATATAGCTCAAGAGCTGCTCAAGGTGCTTGTCGATACAGGATTTAATGCAAGTCGCCTGAGGCGCCCACTTGATTCCTATGATGCACAGTCTGACGCTCAGACGACTGAGCACAATCCTAGATGACCAGGGATAAGGGAGAAAGGAAACCTATACTAAAACAACCATCACGCTAATAGCAACAGTAAGATGGCCAGTGCTCACAGCCAATGTTTATGTCAGAGTCACTGGGAATCGAATCGCAATCTTTGTAAAACGAACTCACCTCTGTACCAACTGAACTACCCCTTGTTTCGACAGGCAGCTGATTATCACGGTCATAGTTCAGAACGAAATCATGTACTTTATTATGATTTTATTTTGATTTAAACAAATTAAATGGGGTCGGATGAAAATCAAAATAAACTCCGAGCGCCAAAGGGATATAATTGCTAGTGATGCCCCGTGATGTCCTCTGATATCCCAATTACCTCTCAAGATGTTTATATGTTCATCGGAGAACTTTCATCGCAGTAACATGGATTAATATGCTCGTCTAAGATTATACTTTCAAGTGTAAAAATCTGAATGAAAAAATCAGCACTTTGACTTCAAACTCACTTTAAGGAGTTTGCTCATGCTAATAATGGTGATGGCTGCCAAGGGGGTGATAAGGTAATAGGGTGTAAGGTGCGAGGCTTTGAAAAGCACTGGCGTGACAGTCACATGACTTAACAATTGGTGTCATGATGGAGCTGCGGAGACTGCTATGGAAAG
>CM072518.1:7521121-7678621 GCA_036898135.1 Oncomelania hupensis | reverse complement strand
AGACGATGATGTCAGTAAAATCAGGTTTAGACTTGATAGGTGTGTGATAGACTAAAGACGCGTGATGCCGGCCGCGAGAATGGGAAACAGCTGCTTACATACACATACACAATATGGGGTTAATTGTATCTGATTAGTATACCTTAATTGAATGATAAACATTTGTTTGAAAACTTATTTTATCTGAAAAAAAAATTGGCACGGATGGGGTTTGAACCCACGCTGATATCAATCTATTGGATCTTAAGTCCAATGTCTGAACCACTCGGCCACCATACATTAATTTAAAATGCTGCATTTGTAAGATGAATACTATATGACCACATCATCTATGATATTTTATCAACATTACATCATCTGAGGTTAGCATATCTCATACAAAATATGCATTTTTAATCTCTCTCTTTCTCTTTTTCTCTCTCTTTCTCTTTTTTTTCTCTCTCTCACTCTCTCTCTCTCGCGCTCTCTATCCTTCTCTCTCTCTCCTTTTCTCTCTCTCTCTCTCTCTCTCTCTCGCTGTCTCTCTCTCTCTCTATCTCTCTCTCTTTTTCAGCATATAAATGTATACAATTGTTATTAAAATATACATTTATCTATGTATACTAATAGAATAATGTGTAAGCAGGAAAGCGAGGAGAGAGAGAGAAAGTCGTGCAATTTAAAATGAAAACAAAAACACAGTGTGAGCTGTATGTGAACGCATGCAATAAATGATCTTACCAGAACTTATGTGTCTGTCCTCTGCCAAACTTGTAAAATATCCATGAAAAATCCTCTAACAATACTATCAATGCTTAAGTATCTTAACTTTTGTAGAAGATATTTGAACAAGCTAATGTATTAAAATTGATGCTGTTTACATAAGTTGTTGAGAGCTTTACAGTCAACGAAACCTGCTACTGAAACCTTAAAATGCCACACTTTTAAAATCACTAATAATATCTTTTACAATTAATCAGTCATTGTGTTTTTTATATTTTTTTTCATGCACCAAAGTTATATCTTACAATATTTACAACGTTTAAAGCACTTAAAATACAAGTGATCACAGAAATTATAGACAAACTTTATCAAAAATGTGTTTTTTTTTATCAATCACAATAACAGTACCACAAAGTACCACGCCGGCACTTTTTTTAAAGGCATGTTTGGACATGATATGGAAACGGCTGATATGGGAAGTAACTCGATCTTTTTTTTTTCCCTCTCCCTCTTGCTCTCTCTCTTTTTCTCTCTTTCTCTCTCTCTCTCTCGCTCTATCTCCATCTTATTATTACTCGCTCGCCCTCTCCTTTTCTCTCTCTCTCTCTCTCTCTCTCTCTCTCTCTCTCTCCCTCTCCCTCTCTCTATCCACATCTTATTATTACTCTCTCTCTCTCTCTCTCTCTCTTTCTCTCTCTCTCTCTCCCCGCTCTCTCTCTCTCTCTCTCTCTCTCTCTCTCCCTCTCCCTCTCTCTCTCCACATCTTATTATTACTCTCTCTCTCCCCTCTCTCTCTCTCTCTCTCTCCCTCTCCCTCTCTCTATCTACATCTTATTATTACTCTCTTTCTCTCTCTCTCTTACTCTCTCTCTCTCTCTCGTTTTTTGACCTATCTTTCTCTAGCTTTAACCATCTTTTATTGAGCCCCTCTATACCACACCTCACCTGACCATACCCTATAAATAATGGTGTCCATGATTTTACATATGTGAAAATGAAGAGAAGAAAGAATGATTAGTGGCCCTTGATTGAAGATCTTATGTAGACCGCACACAAGCATATACACACACACCCACACACACACACACACACACACACACACACACACACACACACACACCCACACCCACACACACACACACACACACACACACCTGAAGTTTTTTTTCTTTTTCGGCTTGCTTTGAAGATTGTTCAGTTTTGAGTCCAGGCACAAACGCACGTATGTGAATAAACACCTGTTTATTGAATGTAGTAACACAAACAAAAAGACTATTTCACAAAGGAAATAATTGTTCACCACTAATAGATCTTTGAATAGCTGAAGACATGGTAGTGAAGCCAGTAACAAGTGGCTTTTTTAAATTAATCAGTCATTTCATTTTTTATATTTTTCCATGCACAAAAGTTATATCTTATAATGTTTACAACTTTTAAAGCACTTAAAATGCAAGTGATCACAGAAATTGTAGTAAAACTTTATAAAAAAAAATGTGTTCTTATCAATCACAGTAACAGAGAAAACAGTATCACAAAGTACCACACCATATTATATAGCACTTTTGTTCTTAAAGGCATGTTTGGACTCACAAAGTACCACACCATATTATATAGCACTTTTGTTCTTAAAGGCATGTTTGGACATGATATGGAAACGGCTGACGCAATCATAAGATATGGGAAGTAACCCATCTGTCTATCTCCTCTCCCTCCCCCGCGCTCTCTCTCTCTCTCTCTCTCTCTCTCTCTCTCTCTCTCTCTCTCTCTCGCTCTCGTTTTTTATCGATCTCCACACACACAATATCAAAAAATGTCACTTTTGGAGTGGATAATGAATATCTAACTACAATCTGTTGTGTGGAGTGGTTGAATATATAGACAAATCTTTACAAATATAGATAACTGAATACAAATCAAATGCTGTCAGCACGCCTGAAAAAAAAGTCTAAACATATATGTCAACCCTGATGACACCCACCAACATGTTTAACAAGTCACACATAATATTGCATCATCGAACAGCCACATGTCTTACAGAAGGGGAGAAAGAGAGACAACTCAAACTTGACGATCACACTTGTTTATTAGTCGGCTTATAGATTTAGCTATCACCTTTTTTAAAGGGCAAATACTGTGTGGATAGTGCGCAATTGTGCACCCCATGCAGCGATGATGAAGTGGATGATAACGTGCATGGGCATGTATGCAGTGTCTACACACGCACACGTACGCACACCTGCCCACACAAATTTTTTAAAACTACATGTAAAAATACAAGGAAATACTTTGAACACACTGACCCCATACAGTGATGATGGCGTGGACGCACACCCCATGCAGCGATGATGACATGGATGATGACGTGCATGTACATGTATGCAGTGTCTACACACGCACACATATGCACACTTGTATACACAAATTTTTAAAACTACATGCCAAAATATAATAAAATGCATTGAAAAAAAAAACAAAAAAACACGTACCCCGTGCAACGATGATACCATGTTCATGCATTGTAAACTAGTGTCTGAACACGTGCGCGTGCATGTATGCAGTATCTGCACACACATTTTGTAACCCCGCACACGGATTTTGTAACACTGCATGCCCAAAGTTTTAAAAGTGCACGCCAAAATACAATAAAATATGCTGAAAACAAAACACGCAACCCATGCATCGATGATACCATGTCCATGCATCGATGATATCATGTGCGTGCACGCACACGTGCACGCATGCAGTGTCTGAACAGACATTTTTAATACTCTGTACGCGCAAATTTGAAACTCTGCACGCCCAAATTTAAAACAATGCACGTCAAAATACAATGAAATATGCTGAAAACAAAACACGCAACCCGTGCATTGATGATACCATGTCCGTGCATCGATGATATCATGTGCGTGCACGCACACGTGCACGCATGCAGTGTCTGAACAGACATTTTTAATACTCTGTACGCGCAAATTTGAAACTCTGCACGCCCAAATTTAAAACAATGCACGTCAAAATACAATGAAATACGCTGAAAACAAAACACGCAACCCGTGCATCGATGATACCATGTCCATGCATCGATGATATCATGTACGTGCACGTGTGCGTGCATGTATGCAGTGTCTGCACACACATTTTTAATACTCTGTACGCTCAAATTTGAAACTCTGCACGCTCAAATTTAAAACAATGCACTGCCAAGGATCTCAGTGACGGCATCTGTCACATCCGAGTTGAAGGTGGTGGTGGTGTTGATTAAGTATTACATTGATCCTAATTTGATATAGTTATAGAATATGACAACCAAGTCTGTCACACAAAGACTGAATAAGGAAAAAAAATGCCAAGGGATGTCTGATAGCACAGTGGTTGGAACACTCGCTACTGTGTCGCAAGTTAACCACCATCCAGTATGATTAGCACTTGGATGGGTGACCACAAAACGTGAAGGACTCAACTATGGCCGACTACCTAAAGCAGTGAGGGAGAGAGATGGGCATCACCCTCATTATGCTGGCCCAAGATAAGTGGGATCTCAAGACTATGGGACTATCTTTATTTTTATATACAAGGTGGTCTATAGCTGTATATGCTTTGTGGATAGCACAGTGGTTGGAGCACTCACTACTGTGTCGCAAGTTAAGCACCAGCTAGTGTGATTAACACTTGGATGGGGTGACTAAATACCTACTCTCTTGAGGGTGGGGAAAGTAAAGCAGCGAGGGAGATAGAGAGGGGCATCACCGTCATTACGATGGTCCCAAGATAAGTATAATCTCTTTAACATCACGCTCCCCTACGTTCACAAGGCTATGAGACTATCCTTTATCTTTATACACAAGACAGCCTATAGCTGTATACGTTTTTGGCTAAATCAACACTAAAACTATGAGAGCAATTAAACTGAAGAAATGGACAGTGAAAAATTGCATTTGTTGACCAATAACTTATTCATTGTTGAGTGTAAACAAAACAGACCCCACACCAAGACCACATGAGATGTAAATGGGTGCAGTGGTCTGCCCGCCCTGCCCGCCCTGCCCGCCCGCGCACGCCCGCCCGCCCCGCACGCCGGCCCGCTGCCGGCCGCTCGCTGCCGCACGCCATTAAATGAACGCCGCAACAAACAAATGCCGCACTCAGCCGGTAAAAAAATAAAAATAGGCATAACCATATCTGATAACACACAAGCCAATATCTTAAATGTTTGTCTACAAACCATAATAGACGCCCAGACATAAAAACAACAAAACAAACATATCCGATAACACGCAAGTCAATATCAAACATGCACACCCATATCTTAAATGCCCGTCTACAAATCATAATAGACGCCCAGACATTGATTGATTGACTGATTGTTGCTTTAGGTCTAGCAGACTCCTCTGAGCTAAATCAAGCCCTGACAACCCCCTCCAATCTACATAAAAGATCTGCTAAAACAACCTTAATAAAAAAATTAAATATCCTCTATCGGCCAGTCGCTTTATAATAAAAACACTTTACGCAGGAGATGATTGAGGCTTTACCCCAACTAATCAAACCCCTGATTATAAAAACAAAATAAAAATATAAACATCATTATAAATTATCAACAAAACACATACATATAAAATGCCTATATTGGTAAATAATAACATCATAAAAAGCCCTAGTGATCAACCAACAAAAAGCGTCCAATACTCCCAAGCTAATCCAACAGACCTCATACACCAACAAAGAGTCTTGTCCAAAAATAAGTCATTAATCTAGCAAAAAATAGTATAGCAGAGTGATAGGATAAAACAAAATAAAAAAAGGGCAAATAAAAAAAAAACAGCACCAGTGAGCGGGCATAAAAACAACAAAATAAACAAACATACACACCCATATCTTAAAACATAATCTCCGTACACAAAGCATAAATGCCCGTCTATAAATCATAAACGTCCATACACATGATCTGTATATCAAAATACTATTATTTTAATGTAACAATAAAAAATTGCATGCCCATGCATGATAATGTTGTGCATGTGCATGTGTGTGTGTGTGTGTGTGCGTGTGCGTGTGTGTGTGTGTGTGTGTGTGTACATATGTATGCGTCTTTGCATGTGTGTGCGTGTGTGTGTGTGTGTGTGTGTGTGCCATAAACGTCCATACACATGATCTGTATATCAAAATACTATTATTTTATTGTAACAATAAAAAATTGCATGCCCATGCATGATAATGTTGTGCGTGTGTGTGTGTGTGTGTGTGTGTGTGTATAAATTATTGTTAAAAGATGTATATTTGTGTGCGTGTGTGCGTCTTTGCATGTGTGTTTATAATACTCTGCACACATGTTGTTGTTGTTGCTGTTTTTTTAAACTGCATGCCAAAATACTCTTATTAGCACAAAAAAAAATGCATGCCCGTGGATGATGCATACTCTTATTAGCACAAAAAAAAAAAAATGCATGCCCGTGGATGATGCGGCATTTGTTTGTTGCGGCGTTCATTTAATGGCGTGCGGCAGCGAGCGGCCGGCAGCGGGCCGGTGTGCGGGGCGGGCGGGCGTGCGCGGGCGGGCAGGGCGGGCAGGGCGGGCAGACCACTGCACCCATTTACATCTCATGTGGTCTTGGTGTGGGGTCTGTTTTGTTTACACTCAACAATGAATAAGTTATTGGTCAACAAATGCAATTTTTCACTGTCCATTTCTTCAGTTTAATTGCTCTCATAGTTTTAGTGTTGATTTAGCCAAAAACGTATACAGCTATAGGCTGTCTTGTGTATAAAGATAAAGGATAGTCTCATAGCCTTGTGAACGTAGGGGAGCGTGATGTTAAAGAGATTATACTTATCTTGGGACCATCGTAATGACGGTGATGCCCCTCTCTATCTCCCTCGCTGCTTTACTTTCCCCACCCTCAAGAGAGTAGGTATTTAGTCACCCCATCCAAGTGTTAATCACACTAGCTGGTGCTTAACTTGCGACACAGTAGTGAGTGCTCCAACCACTGTGCTATCCACAAAGCATATACAGCTATAGACCACCTTGTATATAAAAATAAAGATAGTCCCATAGTCTTGAGATCCCACTTATCTTGGGCCAGCATAATGAGGGTGATGCCCATCTCTCTCCCTCACTGCTTTAGGTAGTCGGCCATAGTTGAGTCCTTCACGTTTTGTGGTCACCCATCCAAGTGCTAATCATCCTGGATGGTGGTTAACTTGCGACACAGTAGCGAGTGTTCCAACCACTGTACTATCAGACATCCCTTGGCATTTTTTTTCCTTATTCAGTCTTTGTGTGACAGACTTGGTTGTCATATTCTATAACTATATCAAATTAGGATCAATGTAATACTTAATCAACACCACCACCACCTTCAACTCGGATGTGACAGATGCCGTCACTGAGATCCTTGGCAGTGCATTGTTTTAAATTTGAGCGTGCAGAGTTTCAAATTTGAGCGTACAGAGTATTAAAAATGTGTGTGCAGACACTGCATACATGCACGCACACGTGCACGTACATGATATCATCGATGCATGGACATGGTATCATCGATGCACGGGTTGCGTGTTTTGTTTTCAGCGTATTTCATTGTATTTTGACGGGCATTGTTTTAAATTTGGGCGTGCAGAGTTTCAAATTTGCGCGTACAGAGTATTAAAAATGTCTGTTCAGACACTGCATGCGTGCACGTGTGCGTGCACGCACATGATATCATCGATGCATGGACATGGTATCATCGATGCATGGGTTGCGTGTTTTGTTTTCAGCATATTTTATTGTATTTTGGCGTGCACTTTTAAAACTTTGGGCATGCAGTGTTACAAAATCCGTGTGCGGGGTTACAAAATGTGTGTGCAGATACTGCATACATGCACGCGCACGTGTTCAGACACTAGTTTACAATGCATGAACATGGTATCATCGTTGCACGGGGTACGTGTTTTTTTGTTTTTTTTTTCAATGCATTTTATTATATTTTGGCATGTAGTTTTAAAAATTTGTGTATACAAGTGTGCATATGTGTGCGTGTGTAGACACTGCATACATGTACATGCATGTCATCATCCATGTCATCATCGCTGCATGGGGTGTGCGTCCACGCCATCATCACTGTATGGGGTCAGTGTGTTCAAAGTATTTCCTTGTATTTTTACATGTAGTTTTAAAAAATTTGTGTGGGCAGGTGTGCGTACGTGTGCGTGTGTAGACACTGCATACATGCCCATGCACGTTATCATCCACTTCATCATCGCTGCATGGGGTGCACAATTGCGCACTATCCACACAGTATTTGCCCTTTAAAAAAGGTGATAGCTAAATCTATAAGCCGACTAATAAACAAGTGTGATCGTCAAGTTTGAGTTGTCTCTCTTTCTCCCCTTCTGTAAGACATGTGGCTGTTCGATGATGCAATATTATGTGTGACTTGTTAAACATGTTGGTGGGTGTCATCAGGGTTGACATATATGTTTAGACTTTTTTTTCAGGCGTGCTGACAGCATTTGATTGGTATTCAGTTATCTATATTTGTAAAGATTTGTCTATATATTCAACCACTCCACACAACAGATTGTAGTTAGATATTCATTATCCACTCCAAAAGTGACATTTTTTGATATTGTGTGTGTGGAGATCGATAAAAAACGAGAGCGAGAGAGAGAGAGAGAGAGAGAGAGAGAGAGAGCGCGGGGGAGGGAGAGGAGATAGACAGATGGGTTACTTCCCATATCTTATGATTGCGTCAGCCGTTTCCATATCATGTCCAAACATGCCTTTAAGAACAAAAGTGCTATATAATATGGTGTGGTACTTTGTGAGTCCAAACATGCCTTTAAGAACAAAAGTGCTATATAATATGGTGTGGTACTTTGTGATACTGTTTTCTCTGTTACTGTGATTGATAAGAACACATTTTTTTTATAAAGTTTTACTACAATTTCTGTGATCACTTGCATTTTAAGTGCTTTAAAAGTTGTAAACATTATAAGATATAACTTTTGTGCATGGAAAAATATAAAAAATGAAATGACTGATTAATTTAAAAAAGCCACTTGTTACTTGCTTCACTACCATGTCTTCAGCTATTCAAAGATCTATTAGTGGTGAACAATTATTTCCTTTGTGAAATAGTCTTTTTGTTTGTGTTACTACATTCAATAAACAGGTGTTTATTCACATACGTGCGTTTGTGCCTGGACTCAAAACTGAACAATCTTCAAAGCAAGCCGAAAAAGAAAAAAAACTTCAGGTGTGTGTGTGTGTGTGTGTGTGTGGGTGTGGGTGTGTGTGTGTGTGTGTGTGTGTGTGTGTGTGTGTGTGGGTGTGTGTGTATATGCTTGTGTGCGGTCTACATAAGATCTTCAATCAAGGGCCACTAATCATTCTTTCTTCTCTTCATTTTCACATATGTAAAATCATGGACACCATTATTTATAGGGTATGGTCAGGTGAGGTGTGGTATAGAGGGGCTCAATAAAAGATGGTTAAAGCTAGAGAGAGATAGGTCAAAAAACGAGAGAGAGAGAGAGAGTAAGAGAGAGAGAAAGAGAGTAATAATAAGATGTAGATAGAGAGAGGGAGAGGGAGAGAGAGAGAGAGAGAGAGGGGAGAGAGAGAGTAATAATAAGATGTGGAGAGAGAGAGGGAGAGGGAGAGAGAGAGAGAGAGAGAGAGAGAGAGCGGGGAGAGAGAGAGAGAAAGAGAGAGAGAGAGAGAGAGTAATAATAAGATGTGGATAGAGAGAGGGAGAGGGAGAGAGAGAGAGAGAGAGAGAGAGAGAGAGAGAGAGAAAAGGAGAGGGCGAGCGAGTAATAATAAGATGGAGATAGAGCGAGAGAGAGAAAGAGAGAGAAAGAGAGAAAAAGAGAGAGAGCAAGAGGGAGAGGGAAAAAAAAAAGATCGAGTTACTTCCCATATCAGCCGTTTCCATATCATGTCCAAACATGCCTTTAAAAAAAGTGCCGGCGTGGTACTTTGTGGTACTGTTATTGTGATTGATAAAAAAAAACACATTTTTGATAAAGTTTGTCTATAATTTCTGTGATCACTTGTATTTTAAGTGCTTTAAACGTTGTAAATATTGTAAGATATAACTTTGGTGCATGAAAAAAAATATAAAAAACACAATGACTGATTAATTGTAAAAGATATTATTAGTGATTTTAAAAGTGTGGCATTTTAAGGTTTCAGTAGCAGGTTTCGTTGACTGTAAAGCTCTCAACAACTTATGTAAACAGCATCAATTTTAATACATTAGCTTGTTCAAATATCTTCTACAAAAGTTAAGATACTTAAGCATTGATAGTATTGTTAGAGGATTTTTCATGGATATTTTACAAGTTTGGCAGAGGACAGACACATAAGTTCTGGTAAGATCATTTATTGCATGCGTTCACATACAGCTCACACTGTGTTTTTGTTTTCATTTTAAATTGCACGACTTTCTCTCTCTCTCCTCGCTTTCCTGCTTACACATTATTCTATTAGTATACATAGATAAATGTATATTTTAATAACAATTGTATACATTTATATGCTGAAAAAGAGAGAGAGATAGAGAGAGAGAGACAGCGAGAGAGAGAGAGAGAGAGAGAGAAAAGGAGAGGGAGAGAAGGATAGAGAGCGCGAGAGAGAGAGAGTGAGAGAGAGAAAAAAAAGAGAAAGAGAGAGAAAAAGAGAAAGAGAGAGATTAAAAATGCATATTTTGTATGAGATATGCTAACCTCAGATGATGTAATGTTGATAAAATATCATAGATGATGTGGTCATATAGTATTCATCTTACAAATGCAGCATTTTAAATTAATGTATGGTGGCCGAGTGGTTCAGACATTGGACTTAAGATCCAATAGATTGATATCAGCGTGGGTTCAAACCCCATCCGTGCCAATTTTTTTTTCAGATAAAATAAGTTTTCAAACAAATGTTTATCATTCAATTAAGGTATACTAATCAGATACAATTAACCCCATATTGTGTATGTGTATGTAAGCAGCTGTTTCCCATTCTCGCGGCCGGCATCACGCGTCTTTAGTCTATCACACACCTATCAAGTCTAAACCTGATTTTACTGACATCATCGTCTCTAGGGACCCTTGTCCAAATGTGCCTCATTTGTTTCACAAACATACACTCTAATTCCCATTCACACTTGAATCGTATCCTAATCATTCCATTTAGTGTCCACTTACATATTTTCTCGGTCTTTTAAAACCGGCTCTCTCCAAAAATAATATTGGCTTTCTCTCTTTGATCATACTACAGATGTGTGATGCATCCATTTGTATAGTATTCATCTCACAAAAACACTGTGTGTGCATGTGTACGCGCGTGTGGGGGTGTGGGTGCGTGCATGTGTGTGTGTGTGTGTGTGTGTATAAATTATTGTTAAAAGATGTATATTTGTACGCATGTGCGCGTGCGTGCGTGTGGGGGGTGTGGGTGCGTGCATGTGTGCGCGCGTGTGGGGGTGTGGGTGCGTGCATGTGTGTGTGTGTGTGTGTGTGTGTGTATAAATTATTGTTAAAAGATGTATATTTGTACGCATGTGCGCGTGCGTGCGTGTGGGGGGTGTGGGTGCGTGCATGTGTGTGTGTGTGTGTGTGTGTGTTGTGGTGTGCGTGTACGTGTGTGCGTGTATAAATTCGTCATAAAATATTGTTAAAGATGTATATTTGTGTGCGTGTGCGTGCGTGTGGGTGTGTGTGTGTGTGTGTGTGTGTGTGTGTGTGTGTGGGGTGTGTGTGTGTGTGTGTGTGTGTGTGTTGGGGTGTGCGTGTACGTGTGTGCGTGTGTGAATTGATCATTGCTAGAGATATGTAAAAGAGAGTGAAAAAGAGAGAGAGAGAGAGAGAGAGAGAGAGAGAGAGAGAGAGAAAGAAAGAGAGAGAGAGGGAGAGAGAAAGAAAGAGAGAGAGAGAGAGAGAGCGAGAGAGAGAGAGAGAGAGAGAGATAGAGAGACGCACACTTGCAGGCTTTGGGTGCTTGGTTTAACGGCCAGACCATTGAGTCATTCTATATTAATCAATGGGCATTAATTATTCTTATTTGTGTCAAAATATTTATGCATACAAATGTAGAGAGACGTGCGCTTGCTGCCTTTGGGGCACCGAGATGCGCACTTGCTGTCTTTGGGTGCTTGGTCTAAATAAAAAAAAAAATAGATAACGATAAAAAAAGACGCGCACTTGCTGTCTTTGGGGTGTTTGATCTAGCGCCCCAGACCACTGAGTTATATCCATTCACTAATAGATCTCATATCACAGACCATTGAGTCATATCCATTCACCGAGATGCGCACTTGCTGTCTTTGGGGTGCTTGATCTAGCGCCCCAGACCACTGAGTTATATCCATTCACTAATAGATCTCATATCACATACCACTGAGTCATTCACTATCACCAAGATGCGCACTTGCTGTCTTTGGGTGCTTGATCTCACGCACATACCACTGAGTCATTCTCTATGCGCCAAGACGCGCACTTGCTGCCTTTGGGGCGCCGAGACGCGCACTTGCTGTTTTTGTATGCTTGATCTCACGCACATACCACTGAGTCATTCACTATCGCCAAGATGCGCACTTGCTGTCTTTGTATGCTTGGTCTCCATATAAACCACATACGATCCTACATCGGCACTATCAACAAAATTATAGCCCCCTGGGACCCTACGTCATCCCTCCCTTTTCACAGGGCACAGGACCCGCGTCTCCTCTGTTATGTCATGATTGCGTCATCTATTATGTCATGATTGCGTCATCACACCCTCACACCGTCCGGCCGGGCAAGCACCGATTACGTCATCATTGCGTCACGATTACGTCATCCACCCCAATCCACCCCGAATAAAATACGAGGTACCCGGCAGAGTATACTACTACTGACTGGTTTGACTCTGAGCGAAGCCATCAGGGCTGCTGAGGACAGTGAAAGATGGAGTATGCTGGTTAAACGATCATCTGTGGTGCCCCTACGATCTCCGGGTTACGGGACAGGATAGGATAGGGCTCATTTTAGTTTCGTCCTTTAGGATGGCAAAATAATGTGTTTACAATTATTTCTGGTCTTCTCTCGAATTTTGCAACTGAAATAAGATCAGTTTGGGGGACGTTTGTTTTTTGTTTTTTTTTAAATTCTCCAAAAGACATTCTGACCGCGTTGACGTCTTTGAAGGTTAGTGAGCTAAAACTAGAGCTGTTTTGTTTTGTTTTTTTGTTTGTTTTTTGTTTTTGTTTGTTTTTGGGGGGGGGGAGGGTGGGGGTGGGAAGGGGGTGGATGGGAAAGGGTGACTGGGGAGTGAAAGAGGGACGGTGGGGAGGGGGGGGGACTTTGATTTTCAGGGTAATGCATTGTTATTCGTTGTCTACTGCAGTATCAATGAAGACCGAATTCTTAGCGCTCTTCCTAAACCCAGGGTCGTTAACACTGCAACACGAGAGCCTTTTCATGAACCCAGCTGGGTGTTTCTTTGAAAAGGACCTATCAGTCCAGATCTTTGCGTTTTTCTTGGGTCTACGTTGTAGGACTTACTCTGACCTCGCCACCACGACAGATTCATTTAACATTCACAGTAAATGTTGCCCCTCTGCAAAAAAAAAAAGCTTTGGAAAATAACAAATTCCGTAGTTTTCGAGCCTAATAATAGCAGCCTCTAGCCACTCTTGAGATAAAAATAGCATTGACCAAAGTCGCTGAGTGGCAGAACCCATACAAAAAGAGGGCAAGTAAAGCCCTAGCTTAACTGGCCGAGACAAACCCGAACCTTGTCTCGGCGAGACACCCGAGACAGTCTCGGCGAGACACCCGAACCATCCTTGCCCTTAACTAGGCTCGGCGAGCAATCCGAGACGGGGTCGGCGAGAACATCGAGACGTGTCTCGCCGTGTCGCGGGTCGGCCTTTCGTCTTGCCGTTCGTGCGCAGCAAACCTGCCCGAGACACTATTTTGATTTGCTGAAAGATCTATCAATGTCAATGACAACTGATCTAAAGAAATACTACAACACTAAAAGAAGTAGGTGCACCAAATCCAAACTTAATTTAGACTAGAGAACAGTGAAAATACTGAATCAGTAAAAATTATAAATCATTGAATAGCCATTGACCTGTTCAGCCAACTCTTGCACCAGTGCATGAAATGCACCTTGCTGGTGCCTTTGCAACACATAGGGCATTGTTGCCTTTTGCTTTCTTTCTCTTTCTGCTTCCTCTTCGTTCTCGCTTATGACATACAGCGCTAGAACAACGCCAAAATCTTCTGCAGTTTTCAATTCACGATCGAAGGCCGCCATTGTTGCTAACGTAACTTTGTCACGGTATGTCAGTTTCGACGCAGCTAAAAATAGACCCAGTTCAGAAACGAAAGAGCTCGCCGTGACGCCCGATCTCCTGTCTCGTCTCGGCTGGTCTCGGGAAGACCCAATTAAGAATAAAACCGCAATTTTGACCTTTGGTTCGCCGAGACAAGGTTCGGTTTGTCTCGCCCAGTTAAGCTAGGGCTTAACGTTGTTCGTTTTGTGTTGATTGAGCACAGACCTTACCCTACCCTACCCCACACACCTTCCCACTCTTGTCTCCGCGTCTTTCATTCAGAAATAGGGTCACAGGTCACACGGATAGCTATCGGTGTACCGTTAAACAGGGGAAATCACTCTCTGTCAAAACAGAAATGGAAAATTCAAACTTGGCGCTGTTGGTTTTGAGCAAAGAAAGCCCACGTTATCGTTGTTTAATGTTGTAGCAATGGCAATTTTTAGGGTAAAGTCATATTCGCTCAAGAATAAACACAGTCTCCGAATAGATTCTGAGGGCCTTTTAAAGGATTGTGTACGCTGCATATGAAACGCGGAAAGCGTCAAAAATGCGCACCCAATTGCACGCCTATCCATAATAGCTGATTGGTCGAAAATTGTCCAAGTGCAATTTCCCGCGCATTTACCTACGAATCACATTAAAACTAGGAATGGGAAATGTCCGGAAATACGTTCTATGTACCAAAATAATGTAATGTAAATTGACAACTACTGTACAGTGTAACCCTCGCCATCCACCACCTCCCCTGCATCCAGCATCCCCCCCCAAAAAAAAAATAAAAAAATTTAAAGGTTATAATAATTTACTTTGGTTTGCCTGTAAATTAAATGAGAATTCTCTCCTGTCGCTTGTGCAACGGTCCTCAATATGGCCACAGTGCAAAACTTAGTGGCACGCGTTTTCCGATGCTTTCTCCGTTCCATGTTTTGCAATTCCTTTTCATTAACATCCGGCGTGCAGTTTGGCATGCAATTGCGTTTGCGCAGTTTGGCGTGTAAATTTTGACCACTCAGCTACTAAATGCGCGTGTAATTACGTGTGCATTTCCGTTTGCGCACTTTGGCGTGTTAGTTTGGAACTAATCAGCTACTAGATGGGCGTGCAATTGCGTGTGCATAATTATAGCGCACGCGAATTTGACGCTTTCCGCGTTCCATAGCTGCGTGGTCGGACTTATGCAAAGTCGTGCTTTTGTTCTTGAGTTTAAGCACGAGGTAGAGAGGGGGTTGAGGGCGGGAGGGGGGGGGGTGTTATGAACGGGTTGTATAGGAAGCTTCGCCTATACATCTATAGCTATAGCTAACTTAGAAGTGTAACTTTTAAGTCTACTAGTAGTTCCTTATAACCCCGCTATGCAACTGCCCACAGAAATGATGAATTGATTTTTTAAAATCTTACTGTTCTTTGATGAGATGATACCGAGTTTGGGATGCTGATGTTGGCTCCGATGCGCTTGGATTTGGATCATTTCAAACATCGTCCTTGTAAATTGATGACACGCTGGTCGAGATGAGAGGAGATAGATCTTAGGATGTATCGTATCTTAAGATGTATCTTATCTTATCTTATCTTTGATCGTCGGTGGTCGTCAGAGATAGTGTTGTGTTAGAAAGCAGAGCTTATGTCACATCTGTGTTGGATGACTGAACAGTGACGTGTAACCTCCACACCCACCATTGACCTGTAACGTCCACACCCACCATTGGCGATATGGCAGACGAGAATAACCATCCCAGGAAAGAGGGGTAGGGACCTGAATCAACACTGAACCACCAGAGCAACCATACTGCTAAGACGGGCAGGGAAAATGGCCACTGTTATCATGGCCGCCAGGGGATTGGAACCAGGGTCACAGGAGTGCCAGGCCAACGCTCTACCACTGAGCTATACGGCAGTAAGGAAGAAATAAATAACTAGCGACTGAGAGAAGTAACGAAAGAACGCCGCACGAAGTAAAGAACGAGTGAAGGAAGTTTGGAGCTGGGAACAAAACCTGGGAACAACAGTAGCCAGGAGACACGTAGACCCACACCCTAGGAAAAATGCATGTCGCGGACACTTTACTCAACACTCTGGAATTCCTTTGGACCGTGGGAGGTAAAATGGTTCGGGCGGGGTAGGGCGGGGGAGGAACGGGGAGGGAGAGAGAGAGGGGGGGTAGAGAGAGAGAGAAAGAGGGGGGTAGAGAGAGAGAGAGAGAGAGAGAGAGAGAGAGAGAGAGAGAGACTGGTATGTGGGTTGAAAGCTTAGCTGTGCTTTGTGTCTTTCATGTGTACCTTGCTACTGTCATTGACGCAACGGAAACAAGAAAGGTTTGTGCAAAACATCGCTAGTGGTCGTACCGCCTAAAGATACGGGATTGGAGTGACAGCTTCTGGGATATAATCCTTATTAGATACTAAGGGAATGATTGGACATTCTTCCTATATCCCCTTCTGTTGCTGCCAGTGCTTTGGATTTGTGAACTACTTGTTCCATGGTAACAAACGGCTATTCCGCTGTGATCTCAAGCTCCTCACAGTGTCAGCATTTTGGCTGGAAATCAAGTGACGGATTTCCAATAGCATGAGAATGTGATCCTCAGAAGAAAAACAAGAACACAATATTCATGTAAAACAAATAATTCCTACATTGGCTGGCTGGCCCCACAAATTGGGAAGGTGCACAAGTGTTTAGAAAGAGAATTCGCAAAAAAATATTTCATCTAGAGTTGCAGATTTTGTAGATTTGAAAATCTAGGTGTACTGTGTGGGTAGTTTTAAAGAACACATTTCTTCACTGTTGACGCATAGTTTTTTATGAGGTGATGAAAACTAATAGTGAAAGGGTATGCCGTGGGAGGGGTGCTGTGGAAGTGTACACAAGGTGGGTGGGGTTAAAATGGGATTTAAAAGGAAGGAAAGAGAAATTTATGGGTAGGCGAATGGGGATATTCCACCGCTTTGTATAGTTTACGTGATAAGCTTTTGTGTGAAGTTGGCGTTTCACGATCATTTCTTTCTCTCTGTGATGACAGGAAACGAAGAGCACTTGGTTATGACTCATGGTTTTGTAACTTAAAACTTGCACATAATAATACACGTCAGAAATACACACACACACGCACGCACAAATGCACACACAAACACACACACACACCCGCACACACCCACACCCACACATTTTGACAATTTATTCAGAATTTTCGACAAATCGTTATTAAAAAAGCATACACTTCTGATTGTAATGATACAACATTGAAAGCAACAGGCGCATGAAGAAATTCCAACCCGCATCCAAACCACACAAACCATTCACACTGGTGTAATGGACACGCAGTAAATGTCTTTTTCTTGTATATGAAATATGGACAAATGGATGATTATCTGAACAGTTTGGACAGTATTGTAGCAATTACAACAAAATTAAATTGCTCTTATTTCAATGAATGACTCTCTCTCTCTCTCTCTCTCTCTCTCTCTCTCTCTCAATCTCTCTCTATCACTCTCTCTCTCCTCCTCCTTCACACACACACACACACACACACACACACACACACACACTAACAGTGGCGCTGACATGTGTATGACTAGACAATCATGGCATACAAATTATGGAGAGTAATAATGCATACTATAGAGATAATTATATGCTCATCACAGCACATACTCTAAGGATATGATAACTTAAAGCTTATACCATCACAGCTATTATACTCAAGATAAACACACCCAAATCCTATCAGGCCGTCACACTTTCAGATCATTGCACCTTTTTTTCCACACCCGAGTGGAGCCTACCATGACACCCACCCTGAGGTAATTTGCAAGCCATTTAACAGTATAGGCACGAATTCCTGTCATCCTCAGTGCTGACACAACTCTAAAATGAACCCTCCCAAGACAAGCAATGACCAACACCACTGTCCTACATGAATAGTCTAAGGCAGTTATTTCTAGACATAGCTGCATGTAGGCTATTTGTCAAGCTTTGTTTGGTAGCATATATCGACAAAGGCACCAAATTATACTGCCACTTCTACCAAGAACACTTCACGGCTCTCATGGTTTATAACAGTGATGTCAGGCCTAGTGGAAGTGGCGCCAAACGAGTCCGTGTCGAAAGCAAAAGTGCGTGGCGATAGGCACGTGTCTTTAGTGACAACATGGCCGCTTCTTTGTGGTATGCATGACATTACAACGTCAGCCACCCTGTTTTGTCTCGCGGTGTATATTACATGTTTTGGTACTTGGTGCACCCATTCAGTACATGTGACACCGTTTATGTAGGGTGCAGCGACGACTACATTCGTTCGTGTTCATCATACTGTAGTTGCACTGAAGGAGTTGCAGTCTTCCTCTCACAACAAAGCTAATTAATCTGTCTCAGCTTAAACCCCAGTCAGACCTACCGATTCTCATAAGATTTACCCGGTCACACGCTGCAATAAGTTGTACAACAAGCTTACGATAAAATCTCATGCGAAGCCATCGTAAATTAAGAGGATAGAACAAGTTCTAATTCTTGCGATGAAATCTTACGTCTGGGCCAATCAGAATGTGCTGTGGCGTCCTTGACTTTGCGACTGTAGAAAATGGCCGACACCACAACACAAAGGTTGTCATCTGATCAAAGAGCAGAATAAGCCCCGAGCGTCTCCCTCCTCCCGATCCATGGCCGTACTCACCATCGACAAAGATTTCCTCCTCATGTGCTACTAAAACTGCTAAATATGGCAAACAATCTCTCTCACTCTCCTCCGAACTGCTCGAAATGGAACTGTTGGCCATAGCTTTCACAACGTGTACGTAGCAACAAGGGAGAGCACTATAGGAACACGGTAAGAATCCTATGAGCGAGCCGCACCGAAATCCAACTTCCGCCTCTGTTGTATGGAATTAATGTTAACGTGTGTCGGTTGCTTCGTGCGATCTGTCCTAAGATTCAATCGCATGGAACAAATTGTATGATTTAATCGGTAGCTTTTAGTGTTGCTAAGGTACGCCTTGGAACACCTGTGGTCTACTTGCGTCACCTCTCTGACTATTCTGCCCTGCCAGTCTTTCTGTTTTTACTGGCTGCAGAAATCGGTCAGCTTAGGCTGCGTACACAAACTATTTGCAACCTTAGCATCAGCCGTAGACATGGTCACTTCGTCGTCGACTTTAAAGGTCAGGGGGTAGTTGTCGACCGGGTGACGTTCCAAGAGTAGGTCATCTCATCCGCGCAGCTCGTTGAGGTGCACCAAGTCTGACCTCGCCCAGGTGACCTTATAGTGCTTGAGGAGGTTACACCCCTCCTTTCTCTGGTAACCGGCGAACGTGTCGCTGTCGTCTGCTGGGGCATCTGGAATTTTTCTCTTCGGCATGTGCAGGACGAGAGAGGAGCGCGCCGTGTCTCTGACCTGGTAGTCTTCGCTATTTAGCATCGACCGTTCAAAGGAGAGGTGCTTGGCGCTGTACATCATAGAGGGGTTGAGAACGCCCAGCCCTCCTTGTGGTCGTGGGGTGAACATGAAGGACCGCGTAGAGTTGGTGCTTAGTCTAAGCCAATCATTGATACGTCTTAGGATGCTGTCCTACATGTTCTTCATGCTCTTCACGGTGAAAGTCAGGTGGGAAAAGAAAAAGTTCAGCCTGGAGCAAGCCATGGTTTTAATGGCCTGTAGCTGGGCTACAACAGGGAGTGGAGAGGTGTCGATCTTTTCCAGTGTAGCCTTGAAATGACCAACAGCATCTACAGCTTGCTGCAGGGCCGCGTTGTTGCTGATGTTGATGTTGTAGCCCAGGTATGTGCAGCTTTGGTCGCGGTCATAAATGGGCAAGGCGCTTGGATAGTCTCCATGTCTCAACGATCCAACGCATCTGACGGTTGAGAATGAGCTTCATGAAGAGCTTGTAGGAGGACAGGAGGAGGGAGATAGACCGACGACCGCCAATGATCCACCACCGTAGGGTCGCCGTTATTCTTGGGGATGAGGGTGATGACGCCGTACTTCCAGTCCGCATACACCCTTCTGTTTACCAGACAGATGTTGGCGATAGCCAGAAATACGGCTGCAAAGTGTCCTATGCCTCGGTAAAGTGGGTCGCCCTGTGTTAGGCAAATCTGAGACGGGACTGTGCTACATATAAGTGAATAATACACCCCTGTGTAAGTATGTTCCTCTGTTTGTCTTTTGCATTTGGTCACTGATACACTCAAGTGTAACAGACGAATATGACATTACACGAGATGTTTAGTTTATTATTTCCCGTGGATGGGATTCCACATCCTACTTATCTCCTCACTTTATTTTATTTTGCAGACTTGCAGCTCAGCGAATAAAAAAATAATATAATACAAAATTCTCCAGACTTTGGGTCTCTGAAGGTGATTTCTAGGTAGTTAAAAGAAAACACACATACCATGTTGTTTACAATATTTCTGCCAGTCTGTTATTAACTCCATAGGGACTACTACAGTTAAATATGCAATCCAAACTTGGTTGATATTCATATTAAACTTCCATTGCACATATCTTTTGTACTCCTCTGCCCAAACCCTTTTTTTTTTCTATTCTGGTTTTCATGGCCCAAATATTTGCGGAATGTGACCGAAGCGTGCAAATAATAGAATACTTCTTTTTTGTATAATCGTGTATACATTCTTTTAAGTTAGATTTATGTTTGCAGAAATTGACCTAACACACACACACACAAACACCAACACACACACACACACACAAAACCTCTGCTCCGCGCAGCAAAAATATCAAACACAGTTATCTTTTTTTCCCTTACAGTCAAAATATTTTAGATGTTTCATTTGCAGTCATATTATTTTCTTGTAACACAATCCTTTGATGTTATTCTATCCTATCCTATCCTATCCCCTAACTCGAAAGTCGTTGGGGCACCACAGATGATCGTTTAATCAGCGTATTCCATCTTTCTCTGTCTTCAGCAACCCTCATGGCTTCGCTCAGTGTCAAGCCAGTCCATTTTCGAATGTTACCCTCCCACATCTTTTTCTGTCTCCCTGTTCTTCTGCCCTATTGCACCGTGCCTTGCTGGATAGTCTTTGCAAGGCCTGATGCTCGGTGACATGGCTATACCCTCGGAGTTTCCGTTTCTTCACCACTGTGAGCAGGTTATCGTATTGTCCAGTGGCTTGTGTGAAGGTCTGTCGCACTTCGTCGTTGGTGATAAGGTGGGTATAGGAAATGCCCAGAAGTCTTCTGTAACATCTGATCTCCATGCTTTGTATTCTTCGTTGTAGATTTGCTGTAGGGATCAATGTTTCGCAAGCATATAGGAAGATGGAGATGACAAGGGAGCGCAGCAGCCTTATCTTGAAATGTAGACTGATGGTCCTGTCTTTCCATATGGGCTTCAACGTTGTCAGGACAGCAGTTGTTTGTGCAATCTTGGAGAGGACTTCCTGTCGGGACCAATTGTCTGATACAATGGCTCCTACATATTTGAAGCTATGCACCTTGTTGAGAGATTGGCCTTGTCCGTTTTGATGCCCTTGGTGTTGTTGGCCACCATTTTGGTCTTCTCTGCCTTTATTTCCATTCCATAGGCTCTGGAGGTGGTGTCAAGCCTCTGTACCAGCTGTTCATGTTCTTGTTCCTCTCCAGCCAATCCATCAATGTCAACCGCAAAACGGAGGTTGGAGATTGCTCTACCCCCTATGTTGACTGTTCCTTCATGATCTGTAAGGGCATCTGACATGATGCGCTCCAGAAAGATGTTGAAGAGCGTTAGAGAGAGTAGGCATCCTTGACACACGCCGATAGTTGTTATAAACCAATTTCCGATGGCGCTGTTGTGGAGGACTGCGCTGGTAGAGCTGCATGCCAGACTACGTCAAACGCTTCCTTGAAGTCTATAAACAAATGATACAGATGTTGTTGCTGCTATAGGTATTTCTCGCAGATTATTCTGAGGTTGAAAATCTGCTCAGTGGTACAAAGCAGTACCCGGTCCATCTATTCAAGTCTTTTTGTTCTTTTGTAAGGCATATGACAGACTTGCTTTGGATCGTGGAGACTTTGGGTTGGTTAATACATGTCAGCCGCTTCACAGCATCGTAGCCATTCTTGCTGTTTTTCTTGTTCGTACTGTTATCTATTTTCTGGCACTGATCTTCTATCCTGTTCTCTTTTGCTTTTTAGATGTCATTGTTGATTTTTCGGTAGGCATCAGCTCCATGTGAGATGTTCTTTTTCATCTCTCTTCGTTTGTTACACAGGTCCAAAAGTTCAGATGTGATCCACGGTGTTTTTTTGGGGGCGGTGCTTGAGTTGAAGGTGGTCGTCATGGTGTTGACATCTACTTCACCAGCAGTGGTGCAAATTTCCCTTCAATTGTGGCTTGGAATATTTCTGCCACCCCGGGTCTTGCAGTTTGTCTAGGTCGAACTTCAGTCTGGTGCACTTTGCTGTGTTGACTCTCTTCTAGTGGAGCAGGAAAGACATCATCACGAGATCGTGATCACTTCCGAGGCTGTTCCTGGACAAGTGTGTGTCCTGCCAATGTTCTTGACCATGATGTAGTCAGTCTGTTGTTGATGTTAAAGTATTCCAATTCGAACACTTTGTTTACGTTTGGCAAAAACGGGGTTAAACTAAAATTCGCATTGTTATGAAAGGTCCCATAGCCCAATTCGAAGGTTTTGTTTCCTTTTTGCCCAAAACGAGGTTACTCTAAATTTCGCAATTTATTATTAATTTTGTTATTACATGAAACATTGATGATGTGGGCTTTCGTTGCTCAAACCAATCGCTCCATTTAGAATTCTCTATTCCTGTTCTAACAGGGAGTGATTTCCCCTGTTTAACGATACACCGCTACTATAGCAGTGTGACCTTTGACCCTCTTTCTGAATGAACCACACGGCTTCCTTCAAAAGTGCATCTTTGGTGCCTGTGGTAAAGTCGGGTCTGTTAGTATCAACCGAAACCCAAAATCCTTACCGAGAGACTTTATTATTGGCTCTGTCTCCTGCCGGCTTTGGTAGATGCTATTTTTAGCTCAAGGATACTGACAAGCCGTTGCTATTAATAGTCACAAAAAAGCTACACGAAGTTTATTGATTAAAAAAATAGCTGTACTTTCAAAAGAGATAGTTTTGGTTGTTAGCCTATTTTTTCAGCGCGGCAACACTCACTGTGTGAATTTTAAAGGGATCTGTTGATGGGGCGTCGTCAGAGTGTGGCCCTTTAACGTCGCTGCGTATTTAATGCAAAAGTCTCAAACGCAGGTACAGTGTACAGTCGTGTTCTCTTTGTGTAAACTTTCGTTGATATGTCCGTTCATACAGCGTATCTTAGAGACTCGCTCAGCACCTCTCCTTCGGAGAGACAAAAGTAAGCCTCAACTGATCTCAGCTGTATGATATCCGTTGTAAGCGTTTCGGTGCTGGCCTATTTACACAACTTAAAGCGAACATGACAAACACACAAAGGTCGGAAATATCGAATATACCTGGCAAATGTCAGGTCCGTGTTCTGTGCTGGACTGCTAGACTTAGATTTTTGTGGGTTGCAAGTTTAAGTCCTGCAGCGAAATTAAAAAGAATTCTGCTGATGTTGCAGTTTTCTCCAGTTGTGCTTAATGACATGGGGAGACCTCTTATATTAAAGCGGTACGCTCACGAATCAACAGTCGGGTATTTAAAGCCTTTGAATGGGTGCGAAATAGGATTGAGCAACGAGGGTACTCCGGTTTCCAGCCCCACGATCCGGATATTGAAATCATTTCAATGGTTACGAAGTCGGATTGAACCATGAGGGTTTTCTCCAGGTACTCCGGTTTCCATCTACTTATCTCTTCCTACTCCCTCCCCGTTGAAGTTACAAGTCGGACATGGTTGAAATCTGTAGCTTACGTGTTTGTGAAAGATTGGAATCGTGCGTCGTACTCTTCTGCCGTCTTCACATCTGTTCCAGATGGACGTACTATAGCTGTTAAGGATGTTGTTATTCAATTTCCGCCTTACCTCCCATGTTCGTAGAAACTGATTCCTTTCTTAGTCTGAATCAGCTTAACTATCGTTACTCATCGTGGATTAAATCTTTTGATTTAGTTTGCATCGACATCCCTCTGAGCATGCCGTGTGGTAATGGCTATTAGTGGTTTTATACGATAGTGATCGTCTCCGTCGTCATTATCGCCGTCATCATTGTGACAAGGCGTGCAATCACCCTCTGACGTAGGCTAGCCACAGTCATTCCACTTAACCAGCCATCTCTAGCAGGCTCGCTCGCCAATTCGCTTAAGCCCCGCCCCTCGGGCATCAAGTTAAAGCCTGCCACAGAACCTGACTTAGTGTCAGTCCCAAGCCTTCCAGCCTTGAAGTCACAACCTGTCCGAAGACACGTCTCCATCACCGAGTGACCTCTGAGCTTCGACAGTACCCGTGTGCTTCCACCCGTCTTAAGTCAAGGTAAGAGAGGGAACTTACTCTTTGTCATATAGCAGACCCATCACCCGTCGTTCGCCCATCATGTTCATGCGTCCTGTCGATATGTATGTCCATGTTTATAGTTTTGCCTTGATGTGTTGCTGTGACTTGTATTTATCCCTTGCACATATTTTCTACCTTGTATATGACCCATGACATGTTTGGATTTATGCTTGTATGCTCCGTTAGCCCCATGTGTAAATACCCCATGCCATGCTGCCCCCTCCACATAGATTAAAGTCCCCAGTACAGCCCAGGCCTACAACCCCCTTTGCCCCGTACCCCTTCCATTTGCTTTCCACCATGCTCCCCATGTATAAATATTCGCCCCTGTTGCCTCCCCCATCTCAATGCGCCGAAGATATCATATATTAGCGGCTGCCAATAAACTCCACTTTGGCCCAGTAAAGCTAGTTGCACTGTTTGACTGTTGGTATATGCGCCGGCTCAAACCTTGACCGGTCAACCAATTTGAATTCTGAGAAGGGCGATTGTACCACAGGCCCTGAATCCAGACTATCCCGATCCCCCGCTGATACAGAGTCTGTATTACATTACAGACGGGTTCCTGTACCGGGCGAATCACCCCGGCCTTGTATCATCTCCCAGTCGCTGACCCGCTGCAGGCCCCTGACATCCCAGGAGGTCAATGAGAAGCGTGACTCGGGACTTCGCCATTTTCCTAGACGGCTAGCTACGAAAGCCGAATTCTAGCCCTGTACCTATCACAAGGCAATCACTCGTGATCGATGCGTCACCGCGTGACCAACTGACCTGCATCACCGCCCACGCGCCACCGACCGTGGTAAACAAGCCACCCAGAGTATCCTGGACCAATCGCCGCTCTGCAGTACCGAGCTAAGTGATTAGCCTACGAGAATCCCCACTCGCCAGATTATCAGAGAGACCCTGAAACCATACAGATACACTCTCGCCCTATGATGAAATCAGTCTACAGTAGCTCTAGTACCCCGGATATTGACTACCCAGAATATCACCGAACTACTCCTTACTGAAAGACGCTTCGCCAATGACTCACGTTAGAATAATTTGACCCAGACTCCCCTCTTCAAATTAATAAAAGTAAATAGTTAAGAATTGCACTTATCCTGACTGGCCTTTGAATTTGGATTTCTTAACTAGTATAGTCTACCCTCCATCTCGTCTATTCCCTGTCTGTCTCTCATTTATGTAGTTGGCCTAGCATTAATCCCTTGAATGTCATCGCACCATTAACCTATCAAAGGAGGTAATACAGCGCGAGAGATTAAGAGCTTACCCCCATCCCCCAACCCCTCTCTTTGTGACAATCATCATCGTCATGAGAGAAATGTCGATAAAATCAACAAATCTGTTCTCACTTTGAACTTAGATGTTTGTGATGGTGTCATTTTGAGACATATTCCAGTGATCGGATTGAATTGGATATCTGTCAACCCCTGTTGTTTTACATTTCATTTATACAAATTTAATCTACGCCGTTTTTAAAAAAAAATAAAATTTACAACAACAGAAAATGCGAAACCAATCTGATCACTTTTCTCGTCACGTAAGACTTTTGTGACTCCGTAATCGCAATACGTCTGTAGAAATAGAATTTACACACTCTGACGCTAGAACTGTGTTGAATTTATCGTAATTTAATACTTAACATTTGTAGGTGTTGGAACATTCCATCACATTATCTGCGCTTTAATTTTTAATAATAATAATAATAATAATAATAAATTGCATTTATACAACGCATTTTTCATTAGAATAACAACTCAATGCGCTTACACACATCATTCGTACGCATCATCACAACATTCGCACTACATCATGTACAGCATCATTGAGAAAGTATTATTACTGTTCATACTATTACACAGAAAACGCCTTGCGGAACAAGTGCGTTTTTAAGCAGCTCTTAAAGGAAACAAGGTCTGTACAATGTCTTAAACCGGCAGGCAGCGCATTCCAAACCTTGGGTGCTTGAAACTAAAAGACCGATCGCCAACTGTCTTAAGCAGACGCTTGGGCGTTTTCAACAGTTTTTTATCTGATGAGCGCAAAGAACGGGTTGTAGTGTAGGTAGTGAGTACCTCAGACAGATATGGTGGAAGTGACTGGTCGAAGTGACGGAAAGCTAGGACAGCAATTTTGTATTCAATGCGGAAATTGACAGGGAGCCAGTGGAGCTGCATTAAGAGAGGCGTGACATGATCACGTTTCCGTTTTTGAAGCACAAGCCGAGCAGCACAGTTCTGTACACGCTGCAGTCGGCTAACTTCATCAATGGGGAGACCAGCTAGATCTGAGTTACAATAATCAAGTCTGGATGTCACAAAAGCGCTGACCAACTGTGTGCATGCATCCCTCGAAAGAAACTGCCTCAAGGACGCAATACGCCGAAGCTCAAGAAAGGACGCACGACAGATGGTACTGATGTGGTCATGCATGGACAAAGAACTATCTAGCTTGACACCCAAATAACGAACAATATTACTAAATGGGATGGTGCTGCCGCCGATGTTTGCAGAATCGCTGCCGACCAGTTTAAGACGGGAAGATGAGCCTACAGGTATAACCTCGGTCTTGTCAGGGTTAAGCATCAACCTGTTGCTATTCATCCAAGCCTGGACACTGTCAATACATGTTTCTACTTCAGACACAACAGAAGGGAAGTCATCTGCCTGACCACTCTTTGACAGTTCTGTATCATCTGCGTATTTGTGGAACATGCAGTTGCAGGCTGTGATAACATTAGATAGTGGTTGGGAGTACAAGAAAAACAAAACAGGACCGAGCACAGAACCTTGGGGGACTCCGCATAACAGGGGACTAGGAGTAGAGGTATTGCAATCGATGACAACATTTACCATGCTCAGCGTGCCTATAAATATATCCTAGAGTAGGGTTATCGTGAATTTCCTTTCTTACGTTGAAAATCCCATCCACTAATCATTCCCTGCCCTCCCTGTTCAAACCTTCAGCTTGTAAAGGCGGCAGGGATAGCTCAGTGGTCAGAGCGCACGACTTGTGTGAGTGCGTCTTGGGCGACGTGGGTTCGAATCCTGACTTCAGCAAACTATTGTGTGATTGCTGGATATTATGGGCCAGCGCTTTGAGAAGCTCTCTGAGCTTGTAAGTGCGCTATATAAGAGAAATCTTTCTTCTTTCGTTCTTTCTTCTAATCTCATTGGAAGACCATCGCAAAGAACTAATTGGTCTCCCGAGTGACCTTCTAATCCCATTGGTAGACCATCGCAAAGAACTAATTGATCTCCCGAGTGACCTACACTTGATGTTCGATATGTCGTTCAGATCTCGTCAAATCCCACCGGAACTTCAAACACTTCATAAACCCATGGCCAGGGGCCTTTCTGGGCCACTAAATCAGCATTTTCGATGACGGCCGCCGATAGTCCAATCAGAAAGTTAAAGGAAAAGAATGTTAATATCTTCAGCTCTGTAATAAAAGTTGAAAAACCTTTGATAATCCAGCCTGAACGGGGGAATGTGAATATATATCCTGCAAAGGCGAGCGCGATTGGTTGAAAAAGGTGGGCGTGTCATTCTGGATGTCTTTTCAAGTATGTTCAAATCCTTAAATCATTGCGGCCCACAGCCGTAGCTCAATTGGTAGAGCGCTCGCCTGGCACACCGATGACCCAGGTTCGAATCCCGTGGTGGGCGATATAAAATGTGGCCATTTTACTGTCCATTTTAGCAGTATGATTGCTTTGGTGGTTCAGTGTTGATTCAGGTCCCTACCCCTCTTTCCCTGGGATGGTTATCCCCGTCTGCCATATCGCCTATGGTGGGTGTAGAGGTTAAACCTCAATGTTCATTAAAGCATTCATTTCCTTCAGATCCGTGATACCTGAAAGGTTTTGGGATTTTAAATTTTGTTAATGGACTGGATTTTGGACAGGATTGAAAATTTTGTAGTTGCGGACCAAGAGAAGGAGCCAGTACTATAAACTATATTACGTTCCCATTAAAATACTTAAATAAAATTTCTTCCTTTGCCATCCTTTAGCCTACTGATGTTTTAATCATTAGAAATAGTAATGAGTACTTTGTTGCCTTGTGCGAATGATGATAATGACCCCTCTTCCTATGCTCTTGTGAAACATGGACCCTCACAGTAGACCCACAAGGAAGAATACAGAGCATGGAGATGAAGTACTACAGAAGACTTCCGGGCATTTCCTTTATCCAGGACGTCACCAACGACGAAGTCCAACCGACAGTCACACAAGCCATTGGACAGCATGATGACGTGCTCACAGTGGTGACGACACGAAAACTCCGATGATAAGGACGCGTCACCAGAAGATCAGGCCTTGCAAAGACCACCCTGCAAGGAACGGTGCAAAGATGCAGAAAAAGAGATGGGAGGACAACATTCGAGAATGGACTGGCATGACACTGAGCGAAAGCATGAGGGTTGCTGAGGACAGAGAAAGATGGAGTACGCTGGTTAAACGATCATCTGTGGTGCCCAACGACTTTGAAGCTACGGGATAGGATAAGGATCTACTCTAACAGAGTATTTTCGGAGGTTTATAATGTGCACGTATATATTCCATTGCACGGGTGACCAAACGTTGTAGTGTACTTGAAATAGTCGGAGTATCTAGAGTATCCTGAAGAAGGAAATTGTTTTACGCCATACTTCAAAGATGCCAACTTTCCTCTTTGTTGTGTTCAGATTGGAACATCGTACTAGCGGCGTTCTGTGCTGTAAATAAAAGGGATTTAATTCCCATTTTCTCGCGTGTGAATAATTCACTTGTAAAAGAGACCTGACTTAATATTTTAAAGGGAAAGTGTGCGGAAGGAGAACAAGCGATGTTGACCTGTCACGCCATAGGTCCCAACCTTGAAGTTGGAAGGTTTGTGAGCAGGGCAAGTGTAGTGTCAAAGGTGAAGATGTTGTGCAGCAGCACACCAGCGATCACAACTTTCACAGTGCCACACTCTATAGCTATAGGGAGGTGTTCCCGTAACCTTGGGTCGTTGGGGAGGGAGGCATTTGGGATCTCCCTTTTCTTTAGGTCAGCTTTATGAGGGCAGGGCATATCTCATCTTTCTTCCTGCTTTACCTTCGCCGTTTGTAAACTGATCCAGGTACCATCCACAGCTAGGTGAGGGAGTGTCGTGCCCTTGTTTCATTCCGTGTGTGTGTGCGCGTGCGTGTGTACCTACAAAAACGCACAAATGGGTTTCAGACCATGTCTTTCTTAGTAACAAATGGGTTTATTTACTTGGAACCCACTTTTTCCAGGACACCACTTTTTTCTAAGTGCTCGGGAGTGCTCTTTAAGTTCATGGGAGTGCAGTTGTAGTGCATGAGAGTGTTTTAAGTACACAGGAGTGCTCTATCCGGGACGGAGAAAATACAGTCGATTTTCGGAGAAATTTTGAAGAAAATTCGACCTATTTCGTCGCCTATAGGAGACGGACTAGGTCAACTTTTTAGCAAAGGGTTCGGGTAAGGGTTAGTTGTAGATCTAGCCCTAGCCCTTACCCTAACCCTTTTTTTCATCAAAAAATGACTTTTCGATTCCTACATTCTTCAATGAACCCATTTGTGATGTATTGCAAATATGTGTGTGTGTGTGTGTGTGTGTGTGTGTGTGTGTGTGTGTGTGTGTGTGTGTGGTTTGGTTCCTGCCTTCAAAGCGCGGTCACCCATCCAAATACTAACCCCGCCTGAGGTTGCTTAACATGAAACATTGCTAACGTGTGAATCGTTTTCAAAATATATCTCAATTGTATTTGTTGTACCTGACTTTATATTTCGATGCCCTGGAGGTTATAGGAGAGGTATCGTTTTAGTAGCGATCCATGGCAGTGAGGGAGTAAGGCCTTGTCTAGGCTCAGCAACGCTGAATAAAGCAGAAACCATACTTATCCTCGTTCTCCGCTCACCCGCACCTTTCCGCTTTCACTATACCCCGCTCATTTCTCTTCATATAATGGATTTGTTTAAAAAACACGAATAGTCTTATACGTATACCTATAAAGCCATGTAAGTTAGAGGTGTAAGTTCTTATGCCCGTTCATAAAACCTCCTCCACCCGGAGCTTTCACTTTATTTGTTTATATTTTGCCAAATTGGCATTGCAGGTCTCGTCGTGCCCAACGCATACTTGAACTTTAAAGCAGTAAACTCTGCCCACCCACTTCACATCTGTCATCAGGCTGCATCGTTTCCCTGTGACCTCTTCACCCTGGGGTTAGTCTGGGGCTCAGAGCAGGCAGTTTTCAATTCATAGACCACACACACATAATGATTACTACTTCTTTTTCTTCCTCTTTACTACTACAACACACTAATAATAATAATACAGGATGCTATGAACGCGCCTTTCCCCAAGACTCGATCTATAACCAACATACACGCTCACCTGTCTCATTTACCCTCACACACACCAAATACACATACATCACTCAAACAGGTGGTGTAAAGGCAGGGAGATCGCTATTAGAATACGGAAGAAAATCTAATTGTTATTTTTGAAATTTTTATATAGACTGCATCCTGTACCATTATTGAAGGGAGGGAGGAAACCGGAGTGCCCGGAGAAAACCCTCGGTGACCTCAATAGTCTCGTACCTAAGTCACATACGTTCGCCCCTTGCGGGAATCGAACCCGCGACCTTCGGCATAGGAAACCGGCGACTTATCCACTGCGCCACGAGGCCACACTACTCTCTCTCTCTCTCTCTCTCTCTCTCTCTCTCTCTCTCTCTCTCTCTCCCTCTCTCTCTCTGTCTCTGTCTCTCTCTCTCTCTCTCTCTCTCTCTCTTTCTCTCTCTCTCTCTCTCTCTCTCTCTCTCTCTCTCTCTCTCTCTCTCTCTCTCTCTCTCTCTCTCTCTCTCTCTCTCTCTCTCTCTGTCGTGCCAATATCACGTAAAAATTGAGTGACCTACAAGTCAAAGACCACACGTATTGAACTAATATTAATAAATCTTTCTCCCTCTCTGCCCTTTTCGCCGAAAAAGACTTTTTTCTTTTTGAACCACGCCTTCGCACAATATCCCAGATCTGTTATTTCCTCATCGCATATATTTATAAAAGGGATATTGATAAACTCGGCTTTTTGGCGACAGAAACGTTGAAAAGCTTTTTAGGCACACCTTAATGTCCTCCTAGCGGATATAAAACTACTGTTGATAAACTCGGCTCTTTACCGAAAGGAACAGTATTGTGGCTTTTCCAAACGCTTCCTTCGCACACCCCGAAGTCTTAATTTGCTAATTTTCTTGACGAAGTAATTGTTCCACCTGTTAATTCTGTACATTCCAACTCCCGCCGATACCCGGATTTAGCCTCGTCTGGATAATCATGACTGAAATCGTTTCGAGTCCTCTCCCTGGTTCTCTCGGGTCAATGGCCTACATTGGTTTGGTATGTAAATGTTTAAAATGATCTTCGGAAAAATTTCTCCCGTCCTAATGTCACTCAGTATTGGCTGTAGGCATGACCTTGTTTGCACCCCACGGCTACATTAGGGTACTCCTTTGTCCGTTTTACCTCCCCGTGCAAGTATCGCTCATTATGAAGAACCATGCATGTATGTTATTTATTCATGGAGGTTTTGCTTTTCGTCCTGTGGACATCGTCATGAATGAATGAACATTGAGGTTTAACGTCTACACCCACCATTGGCGATATGGCAGACGGGGATAAGCGGCCCATGGAACAAGGAGTAGGGACCAAAATAACACTGAACCCCCAGAGCAATCATACTGCTAAATTGCACTGTGAAAAATGGCCACACTTTTCTTTGGCCTGCTCGGTGTGCCAGGCGAACGCTTTACCACTTGAGCTATGGCTGGGAGATCAAAAATAAATGATTTCATGGAATAGTTGTGACATTTGATGATGTCTTCCTCGTCTGGTTGAGCGTTGTGGTAATTATAGCTGGTGTATTTTTTGCGTCTCTGTACTTTTACCCATCATCATCATCATCATCATCATCATCATCATCATCATCATCATCATCATCATCATCATCATCATCATCATTATCAGTCATAATTATCAGTCATCGTCATCATCATCACCCACACCATCATCATCGTTATCCTCCTCATCATCATTATCGTTAACATCGTTTGCAGAATATACATAATAATGTTGGCGACAGCACCAATTTAAATTCAGCCTATGCTTTTGTATCCTGTGTGCAACATGCTGACCCATGGATATATTTGAGCCATAGTTCAGTACATAATAATAATAATAATAATAATAATAATAATAATAATAATAATAATAATAATAATAATAATAATAATAATATAGACAGCCTATTTTGTAAAGCGCATATTCCAAACTAGTATTTAGCTGTAGGCGTTGGCACGCATGCATACAGACAGACACTGAGGTAAGGGAACAAGCTTGTTCAAACTTTGGAAGATGGCTGCCTATATTGAAGGAAGTCGAGATTGAAGAAGAAGAACCAGCTCGAGGTCGGAGGTCAAGCTTGAAAGAATTTGACGTTAAAGGAATTTGACGGTTTTGTGTTGAACACTGCGGCCTATTTCGTTTCCCACCTTTTGACCTCACCTGTATAAACTTTGGGCCCCGCTAAATTATTTGCCTTTCCCCTCCCCACCCACCGTCCCCAAAAATATCTAATTATAAAGGGAAAGGGGGTGTAACTTTTCTTTCCGCCTCTGGCCGATGTCAACAAAGCCAGAACTAATTTGGGCTTATTTCATGCGTTGGACAAACCGACCGACATTTAGCTCGTTCTGGTTCACGACTATTTCAAAGTATTTCCAATTTTCCCCCTTGCGAAGCAGTAATTGTTGTGCTTTTTAGTGTGTGTGTCTGTGTGTGTGTCTGTGTCTGTGTGTCCCCAGTTGGGGTGCCGGGGGTTTCAGTATAAATAGTATCCCCACTTTCTGGAAATTTAATGCTTTAAATTCCCACTGTCGCTGTCTTTCTCATTTGCTCTTTCTCATTTCTGCTGTGTTCTATCAATCTGCTATACTATCTTCTTCGCTAGACCAGTCATCTACCTTTTTTTCTTGAAAACTCTTCCGGGACAAGACTCCTTATTTGTGTATGAGGTCTGTTGGATCAGCTTGGGAATATTGGACGCTTTCTGCCAGGTGGTCACTAGGGCTTCCTATGATGTTATTATTTAGCAATGTAGGCATTTCATATGTATGTGTTTTGTTGATAATTTATAATGATGTTTGTATTCTATTTTGTTTTTTTAGACGGGGGTTCGATAAATTAGAGTACAGCCTCAGCGTCCCCTGCGTGGGATGTCTTTATTGTAACGTGACTGGCTGGTGGAGAGCTTTCAGTTTTACCACTAGGGTTGTTTCAGCAGATCTTTTATGCGGATTAGGGGTTGTTCGGTCCTGATTTGGCTCGGAAGAGTCCGCTGGACCTAAAGCAATAATCATGTAATGTAATGTGTCTGTTTGTGTGGCTGTATGTTGTAATTGCACTTAGAAAAACTGCCTTCGCTGCTCAATCACAAATTTTGATAAGACGGAATGGGGAACTGTTTTGCTTTTGATAAGACGAAATGGGGAACTGTTTTGCTTTTGTATTTCATTTTGGACACCGGGCCAATATTATTTTGTTCGCCCTCAGTGTCTCTGTGAAGATTGTATTAAACTTTAAAAGAAAAAAAAAAGAACACTCACTGTTGGAGCTATTTATTATGTCGTTGGTGGTTCAGATAATGCCCGACAAATACGAGCACCTGAGCAATGTGACTCCATTTACTACACAGTGGATTTCTTACAGTCGGTAGTTTGGCAGTTTATTTGTCATATTGCTGGTTATATAGATTTTTTTTTTTCTCTCTCTCTCTCTCTCTCTCTCTCTCTCTCTCTCTCTCTCTCTCTCTCTCTCTCTCTCTCTCTCTCTCTCTCTCCTTCTCTGTCTGACTCTCTATATGTGACTGTCACTCTCTCTCAGTCTCTGTTTCTCTGTCTATGTCTTCTATCTCTCTTTGTCTCTCATTGTCTCTGTAATCTCTGTCTCTGTCTGTCTCTCTCTGTATCTCAATGTCTGCCTCTGTCTGTCTCTCTTTCTCTCTCTGTATCTCTCTCTATATATCGCTGTCTCTGTCTCCCTCTCACTTACTCTCTCACTCTCTATCACTCTCTCCTACCCCACAGGATTGTGCTCAGTTGTCCGGGAGTGTCAGACGATGCGTACTAATGCAGCAAGTGGGCATTACTTGGGCTTTTTTTTAGTCAGATCCTGTAAAGGACACTGCCTTGAACAGATCTTGAGCTGGAGAAGCGCTTTATAAAAATAATCAAATAAAAGAAGGAATAAATAAATAAATAAATAAATATTGATACAGTAGAATGTGTTTTGACGACTGGATATGTTTTATGTGTGTTCCAGGACAACGTGCATATTTTCTTGAAAGCCTGCCGAGACCATTTCGGTCTGAACGACACTCACCTCTTTGACTCTTCCGACCTTGAAGACCTCTCCCAGAGAGCCATCGCCGAGTGAGTGTTTCTTCATTTGTTGTTGTTGTGAGGGGGGATAATGGTTGTGGTGGTGGGATTGTTGTTGTTGTTGTTGTTGTTGTTGTTGTTGTTGTTGTTGACCTTTGTGACCCCTGTGGCATTTAGGATCTCTACCAGAGAGCTACCGCCAAAAGAGTGCTTGAAGGAACACTTCGTTGTTTGTTGTTGGGGAGGCGATGCAGTTATAGTGGTGGCGATGTTCTTGTTGATGTTTGACTCCTCTGACCTTGAGGACTTCTCCCAGAGAGGTATTGTTAAGTATTTTCTTCACGTTGTTGTTGTCACCAAGGGAAGTATTGCAAAAATACAAACCCAATTAGTTTCACGTTTACTGTACTTTGTGCTTGTCTGTTGTGGCTTTGCTGTGCTGTGTTAACTAAAAGATGATCTGCGTTGCGATAGACTTTACCACCCACCTGTGGAGTTTCCTCCCTTTAGCCGCACCTGGCATGCTAATGTCAGGATGGCGTGTTTGACGTACGCCTTCATGTTTTACAGCTGCGCCTTCATTTTTAAGAGCGAGTGCTATTTTCATACATAAGCATGACTGTCAGCTTTTCAGCAGGAAGCGCCGTTCTCTGTCGTAGATGAGAGACCATCAAGGTTTACAAGCAGACTCTCCTTCACGCCTGCTCGTGTTCACACATGTGCATCGTGTGGGTCCTGTACGTTTGACGCAGCCATAAACTAAGACCATCTGCTCTTCCCTCTTCGGGAAATCCAAGCAGCTTTCTCGTCAACGCTGTTGACATCACTGGGGCTAAAATAGGTTTTGTTATTGTTGTGTCAAATTGTGTTAGTGATATGCGGTGCTAGAAAAAAAAACCACACACTGGCAGTGATGTTGCTAGAAATATTTAGCATAGGCCATTTGGCCGATTCAGTCACAAACCTTTAGGACATTTTGAAAATCTTTCGGACATCATTTTGACACCAAACGAGAGGCCACTGATAAGTTTCGGTTTCTTTTTCGGCGGCATTTCGAAAACGAAAAGTTTTATTGCCGGAAGCACGCCGCGCTGTTCGCACCAAGGAGAGTTACTCTAACTCTCTCCGCTGATGCATGTGTCGTCTGCTTGGCGCTTCCGATATGCGATGTTCGACAATAACACCTTTATTTATCCGATAGGAAATTAATATGGCCAGAAGCAATAACAGCGAAACGGACATGAGACAAGCAAACAAAAAACTGACAAAGGATGGCCGATTGAGGCGTAAAACCTTAGGACAGCGGGCCGATCATAACATGACTCTTTTGGACATTTTGGAATTTTATCGGTGAATGGCCGATTTGCCGACGAAAACGACATCACTGCACTGAATTCTGTTCTCGTTGGCGGGCAAAGGACAAAAAGCATCTTATGTTTTCAGCGACGGTGAGGATGAGCAAGTGAGATTGTGTGTATTCAGGGCTTAAGAATTGCTTTCTTAACACGCTTTTTTTAAAAAATAAGGTCCTGATGCATGATATTGTGACATTTGACAGTTACTATCAATCTTCACAAAGTAAAAACAAAAATGAAACAAAGCCCACACACAGTTGTTTTTTATTAAAAAAAAAACAGACAAGGCAGTTTTCTATTACCTCTGACACTGGGCCTGAACAACGAGTAGGAGATGATATAATAAAGTAGAAACACAAAACAGAAAGCAGAAGTTGCAATAAAGCTATTAACTGCATACATCCTTTAAGCGCACGATTGAGAAACGGACGGGTTGCTATTAAATAGTTTTTTGCAGTAAATACTGTATGCTGCCTTGTTGGTGTGTTTGTTTGCTTGTTTGAGTGTTTGTTTGCTTGTTTGTGTGTTTGGTTGCTTGTTTGTGCTTAGTTTTATGCCATGGTCCATTCTTGTGAACAATCAGACAAGCCTTCATCCCGACTCTGTCTCTAATACTTTTTCGTATTGGAGTTGTGTCTCCGTTTGTTGATATAGTGAGACTGAAAGGATTAAACGGTAGAATGAGCTGCAGTTATACCCCATCGTGGCATTGGCTACAGTAGTGTGGAGCTGTCCCAAGATTATCTTCCGTCCAAATGTTGCGTTCATTCGTCGTTCTCGGACGTTGGTGACGACGACGTTAACTTAACGGGCAAAGGATAGCTTTGATTGGAGAGCGAAATAAAGAACGATACGGAGGAAGAAGAGAATCTGGAAAAGAAGAATGTTATAAATTACAGAGAGCTATAGTTTAGGATTCTTTTTTCTTCTAATCTATGAAAATATAACTTTGTGGTTGCAGTGTACGATTTCACTGTTAGTGTTGAACCTTTTCTGTGGCGTGTTTTTCATGTTGTATGTTGTATGTGATGTTTTTGTTTTTTGTTTGAAGTTATAGCCGTTCTGTTTTGTTCTGCGCGTTTCAATGCCATGAAAGGAAACGGCTGAAGAGATAAGGCGTCAGGTGGCGCGCAGGTGTAACGCATGCGTCAGTGCATTTGTTGCGAAGGATTATGGGACATAAACAATGGCTGCACACCATGCAGTCTATGGTTTGTTGTTGAAGAGGTAGGGTTTGCAGCTTAGTCTATATAGGTAGGCCAGATAAACATGTCGCAGTGATTGATACAGCCTTTTAATGGCTTCCATTTAGTTATCCTCGTTGATGATAACGCATGGAATATTCCCTGTCTGTCTGCCCAGCTGGCTGTTGTTTTCTCGCTCTACCCACCTACCCCCTCCTCCTCTGTCTGTCTCTCTTGCTCTCTCGTTTGTTGGCGTGTGTAAAAGGTAAAGGTAAAGGTGGTCCCATAGCCTTGTGGCCGTAGGGGAGCGTGATGTTGGAGATCACACTTATCTTGGGCCAGCGTAATGAGGGTGATGCCCATCTCTCTCCCTCGCTGCTTTACCTTCCCCACCCTTAAGAGAGTAGGTACTCAGTCACAGTTGAATCAACTGGGGGCGTTGTTATTTGTCGCTTCACGTTTTGCGGTCACCCATCCAAGTGCTAACCGCACTGGACGGTGCTTAACTTGCGACACAGTAGCGAGTGCTCCAACCATTGCGCTATCCGACACCCCCATCCCGACCTTGGCGTGTGTGCATGTTTTTATTTGGACATTATAAGCGACACGCCCAATTGTCACTGATTTAAGTTGTGTGTGGTGTGTGTGTGTTGGTGTGTGGTTTTTTTTTAAATTTTAATTTTAAAGATTTCTTGACTTGACATATACTCTCTGTCTTGTCTGTCTCTGTCGTTCTCTCTGTCTCTGTCTCTGTCTTCCTTTTTCTCTCTCTCTCTCATTCAAAGGTGGTGCCTGAAACAAGAACAGTACTAATAATCCTTGTTAACAAGTTGTAATTGTACTAAAGCACTGATCCTATCCTATCCTATCCCATCCTATCCTGTAACTCAAAAATCGTTGGGGCTCCACAGATGATCGTTTAACCAGCGTACTCCATCGTTATCTGTCCTCATCAACCTTCATGGAATAAGCATTTAAAGTTTTTTTTTTTAAAAAGGTCCTGGTCTCCGTCTCTTTCTCTCTCTGTCTCTCTCTCTCTCTCTCTCTCTCTCTCTCTCTCTCTCTCTCTCTCTCTCTCTCTCTCTCTCTCTCTCTCTCTCTCTCTCTCTCTCTCTCTCTCTCTCTCTCTCTCTCTGTGTCACTCTCTCACTGACAGTGAAGCAAAGGTTCGATGACGTGTGGACCACAGCCTGGAAGCTGGGAGTGCCAAGCCTAAACACACTCATTGCCATACATCAAACACAGACACCGCAACACTTAAGATATCCAGGCACGACAATACCACCTTTCCCATGAAAGGAACCCAAGAACACACATGTCAGAATCACAGACTCTTTTAAAATTCACATTAAGTGTTGCCCCGCCGGAAACAAAATTAGATGAAGCCAACAAATATAACCTCTTTCAAAATTCGGTTTTGATTTAAATCAAATTGTACCTATTAATAGCATAAATGTTGATTGTAAATAAAAGTAGCACCCCTACGAAGGTATAGTTAACATGCACAGTTGTGTGTTTGCACAACCAGGAAGAGGTGCCAACACATTCAACGCTTTGTAGTGGGTTTGAGCAATGATTGCCCACTATATCATGTGTTCAGTGGACAACAGTGCAGTTGTGTAAGTAAAGTCATTGTCACCAACATGAACATTCTTCATACCGTGGACCTTTAAAGGTGTCTAATTTTCACCTTGGTTTTTTTTTCGTGACCATAAGTTTACCTGGGAGTGTGAATTGGTGTCACAATAAATACAATAAATGATGATCTAGTGGGCAGTCGTTGCTCAAATCGAACAAGAAGCATTGAATTTTCATTGTTGTTGTTTTTGTGGTTGATTTATGGATTTGTTTATAAACGACCCCATTGCAGACGAAGCAGCTAGCTATATAGTTATGCTGTGCGTTGTACAATCGACGCGGACTCGCTTCGCTGCTATAGGAACTTACACAAAAGGATTTCTATCAATCAAATAGTACTTTTGAAGGAGGTTATATTTTTGTTTAATCTTCTATATTTTCCAGTGGGTCAACACTCGCTGTGAATTAAAAAAAAAACAGTTCACCAACATTTTTAACGTCCATTCGCTTAATATGATTTTAGTCACACACGCACACACACACACACACCCACCCACACACACACACACACACACACACACACACACACACACACACACACACACAGTGACGGTGGGTTCGATTGTTGCTGGGCTCTGCACAATGGAACGCTATTACCCACTCGTCGTTCGTCGGCGGAGATCGGCTAGTTAGATCGCCCTATGACTAATTTAAATACTTATAATATTTTTGGGCAGGTCTGTTTGAGGATGGGGTTACAGAGATAAGGAGAAAAGTGTAAAAAGATTCACTGACACACTAGCTCTCTAACGGCTGTGAATTATAGGTAATCCAGCCACTTGTTAACAGTAAATATCACACATTTATTTCCTCTACTCTATACTCAATTATCTAAGCACTACATTAACTTAAATGTCCAAAACGTACTATAACTAGGATTAACTTAACAGTCCAAAAGTCACTTCGAGTCGTTCGGAGAATGGGTAGATCTTTGATGGATCTGTTCTGCTACTGTTCTCGATACTTGCGACTGTGTCATTCCTGGGCTTTGTTTTTGCTTTGCCTAATGTTCTTTTTCAGGAAGAGTGGACTACCGCACAGTCCCTAGAAATCAGTGTTCGTGCACTTATGCTATGGCACTTATCTGGAACGCCGAGATGCGGTGCTGTTTTCTCATCGTCTCGTTTGTTGACTACTGAGCTATCGGAGCTCAGTGCTCGCTGCTCAATTGCAGGCCGCGTGTCCGGGATGACTCTCAGTGGGGTCTATCTCCTGCTGCGGACCAAGCCTGCTCGTCTGCAAAACATAAGACGAGTTTCTGCAACGCCTTGATTACACAGGGAGTGTAGAGCGTCTCACTGTTGGCAGAGACAGCCCTCAGCGAGATCGTCTCCACTTATACAAATAAGAGACGAACAATCTTCTAAGTCCGTGGTCCACTGGAATCTCCAACGTAATTCTTATATTTATATACATCATGGCTAAAATAAACACAGGGAGAAGTAATTAACAATATACACCTTCTCCGGTACAGCCACTGGTCTGCAATAATACTGATATGAGAAACAACAGTTGGTCAGTAGGGGCTAACTCGTGGTGTCGAAACCCGGGCGCGTGGGTCAGCCACAAGGTCAAGCAAAGTGTTACCAACATTCACATTTATAAAACATGGCAAGATTTCACAAGCATAATCCAATAATAATATCAATAAATCGCGGTGAAACAAAAGATCAATCATTTACCTTTTTGACAATGTCAGGCTATGGCTATACTCGGTTGAATGGATTTCACCCGTCACCTGCGTAGTCTTCTGAGAGAAAACTTTCAGCGTGTCCGTCCCTCTCAGGTGAGGTTTAAACAAAGACTGATCTACGTTAACAGTGTGGTAAGCTAAAGCCCGCGATATCCCATAAGCCTTAGCGCCCTCGTGGGGGCTGATGGATATAGGTTAGCTGGGTTATGTCACGGCATACCTAGCGAAAATTTTATTAAACCATACTTAGAACACCTAAATTTTGTCGTGTGTTAGGCATCGAATTTAAGTTACAAAGGCCAAAGAAGGATGAACTTTTAGAGGCGTGAGGCCTTACTGCAGTGTCCAAACTAGCCTCTTGTGACACACACACACACACATAAACACACACACAAACATAACACACACACACACACACACACACTATTCTCTATTTTAAAATAAATGTTCTTTAAAAGGCCTCAATTCGAAGACATTGTTTACGTTTGGCGAAAACGAGTCTACCTTAAATTTGGGATTTTTATTACATTAAACAACGACAGAGTGGGATTTAATTGCTTAAATCAACCGCTTCTGTTAGAATTTTCCATTACTGACAGGGAGTGATTTGCCCTGTTTTAACGGTACATCAATACCATAACCGTGTGACCTTTGACTCTAGTTTTGAGTGAACCACTCGGCTTAAAATGTGCATCGGTGGTGTCTGGGGATAAAGTAGGGTCTATACTTGCAACATAAAACGAAAAACCTTACGAGCAATATTGTTTATGGGTTTTGTCTCTTCCCGGTATTGGTAGATGCTATTTTTAGCTCAAGAATATTGGCTAGCGGTTGCTATTAATAGGCACACGAAATTTATTGATTAAAACAATAATTATGCTTTTAAAAGTTGTTTTTTTCAATGTTGTACATTTATTTTTGCTACCAGTGGGGGAAAACACTCACTGTGAATGTTAACAGTTTCATTGGAGGGGTGGTGTAATTGGTCTCTTTTAAGTCAGTATTTAATACAATGGCTTGAACAGGAACGGTGAAGCTAACATGTGTGATCATGGGTTGCTTTAATTTAAACTATACCAGACGTCCGAGACAGGTATTGCTGTGTTGTGACGTTCGACTTTTCACATAGCTACATCAAAATCATCATCATCACATTTGTCTCTACACGCGGCAGAGGACGTTGACGTGTAGGTTTACACTCAGTGGCATAAATTACCACATAACATAGCGAGACATCAACATTAACATGAGGAGAAAAAAAATGATTTTTTGTTTTTGTTGGGGAGGGGAGATGGGAGGAGAAGAACAAGGAGGAGGAGGGGTGGGGGTGGAGAGACAGAGAATTTGACAATTTAATCTATAAACGGCCTCTGCCCATTACATACACACGTGTAAGCTATGATAAGCAGGCGCGAGCATTCACACTTTCACACGCAAAGAGAGAGAGTGAGAGAGAGAGAGAGAGAGAGAGAGAGAGAGAGGAGAGAGAGAGAGGTCGACGTCGACGTCGAAACCTTTCATATGTTAATAGCATTAGGTCTTACAGCTAGTCCTTAATAAACGATTAAGAACAAATGAAGTAACATAACTTTAATTTGAAAATAACATATATACCTTAGCTATGGTAAGAAATAACTGAGATTTTATGAATGCATCTAAGTACGCACACCACTCCCTTCTTTCCACCCCCCTTCCCTCCCCAATACACCTTTCCTCCACCCCCCTCATACACACACACACACACACACAAGCACACGCGCGCGCGCAAATTTACACATTCTCAAAAATTAAAAATCGTCACAGGATAGGAAAGAACAAAAGGTATAATTATAATCTTTAAAATTAGGAGCGAAGGAAGAATAGAAATTTGCGTAGTCTAGTTTTAAACGATGTTAATGATTTACTATCCTTGACGTTTTGTGGTAGAGAATCCCACAGGCTTGGACCAGAATACGAAGAGATGTTTTAAATATGTCTAAAATCGTGGTTGTGGAAATGTTAAATTGTGTCTGAAAGATGAATAACGAGAGGATGATGTGCTAAAAAGTGCTTTTAAATAAGCAGGAGCGTTATCGTTTAGTATTTTATACATTAAAAGGGCTTTTTTGTAAGTTAGGTCTTTATTAAGAAGGAGCATGCCAGCTATTTTTAATTTTGAATGAGTTGTGATGGAAGTATTGGGGATAACTAGTTTTGCAGCTCTGCGATGAACAAAATTAATCTTTTTAAACAAGGCATCAGTGCAGTCGTCCCATATTGCTGAAGCATAATCAGTATGATCTTTGATATGAGCATAATAAAAACTGGGGTGTTTTTTTAGCATCTGTGGTTATAGAGTGAAGCTAGACAGCATAAATAATTTTGTTGAGAGGGTTTTACAAAGACTTTCAATATATGAATGCCAACTGATTTTGTTGTCTATGATTATGCCTACAAGCTTATGACTTTCAATCTGTTCGACATTTTTTTCCATTCGCGACTAACTCAAGAGAAAGCGGAGCCCGCTGATGCTTTTATCTAGTTGTTATTGTGGCAGAATGGGAGGCGACTGGTGCACGCTTGGGAGAGAGATTGTCTACCTTCTATTTGTTGCTTGGTCTGGCCTTGGCTGTCTCCTGCTGTGCAGAATCCTTTGGTGTGGCCATCGGATTATGCAGGACATCGCGACACGACATATGTTCTCCCCGCCTGACCATTCGTCTTCTGCTTTTGGTGGTGAGCAGGACTACAATGTAGCAGGCATTTTATGCAAGTCAGTGGCAGTGACTTGTATGGAGTGTCGTGGCACTAATATCCGGCAAACCGGTCTACTATCAACACGCTTCACCACCTTGCAAGGCAACAATTTTAATGTCCCTCTTTACAAGCGATAAATAAAATGAACAGTTCGGGTCGGATCATGTTTTCAAGGTGGTGGCCCACAGGCGGGAGTCAAGTACTCCGCTCGGCTACATTATTAACATCGCCTTTGATTTAGCCGGATTTAGAGACATATGGTTTTAACTGCACCAGTCAGCAGCATTGTTAAGGGCACCTTGTAGAGATTGATGAATTTCACCTATCCTCCTCCCCTGATATTGCAATGTCGTGTTATGAGCTCACTTAAGGCATTCAACAGAATTATCTGAGAGATGTAATGGTAAATAATTAATATAAATAACAAATAAGATAGGGCCTATGGAAGATCCGTGTGGAACCCCATGCCTCACAAGGTCTACAGAGGAATTTATTGCTTGAATGTGTCCAAATTGATTTCGTCGATTAAGATAGGAACGAAAAATATTTAAACAACTGCGCCATTGAGGTACAGTTCAAGTTTCTGAAGCAGTATGTGGGGATTGATGAAGTCAAAAACTTTGGAAAGATCCAGAAAGACAGCTCCTGACAAAGTAAATTTATTCATAGCGGAGAGCCATTTGTCAGTTAAAAGAGCGAGGGCAGTAGCGCAAGAATGGTGGCTATGGAAAGCAGGTTGCAGATGATGAAAAAGACCAAGATCATCCATGTTGTTGTTTTTTGTGTGAGGTGAGTGTGAATATGTGGTTCTACAATCTTTGAAAGTGTACAGCAGTGATATTGGCCGATTACATTACATTACATGGTTATTGCTTTAGGTCCAGCGATAGTTATTAAGATCAGAACTGACTTTTGATTTAGGAAAGGGAATACCTTTAGGCTGTTTCCATATAGTTGAAAATACATTTTTAATAATGCATAAATTGAAGATGTATGTAAGTAAATTAATAATATGACCGAAGGCAAAGAAAATTTTAAAATCTTATTATTTCACCTGGACTTGCCGATGTTTTATTTATAAGTTTTGATATGTAGTCAGTAACTTCCTTTACAGTAATGAGTGGTATTTCAAAGGGTGAAGAGTTACTTGTTCTTTTCTTACAAAATTGTGTAAGACTATTAGAGCAAGCGTACTGTGTGTGTGTGTGTGAGAGAGAGAGAGAGATTGAGAGTTCTATACTTGAAACGTGTATTACGCTTACTAAATATTATAAATGTTAGACTTCGGTAATTGCCTTTTTCGGCGAATGACTGGAACTAGTTTGGAAAAAACAAGTTTGCAGTCGGGTAGCTACGGGGCCGGACGTGGCGAGGTAGAATCTAGATGATCTCCTTCTTTTCCACGGGAGCAAGCGTCATGCGTTGACTCCACAAAACGTCCCAGAGCTGAACTGTAAAATCCAGAACTCTGGCTACAATATTCTGTTCAGATATATTGGTATGTGGTGCCCTCTGCAAGGAGTCTATAGCATCAGACACCTGCCGAGTGTAATATCACAAACTGTGAATAGACGTTAAATAAAAATTATTGAATTGACCTGCCGAGTTTCCCATATGCACACATGATCCGAATCTTAATGCTAAGATATATCGAACAACATGCACACCGTGTCAGAAACAATCATCGGTTTCTGTAAATACATATAACATGAACAAACTAATACATGGCAATCAATATAATATATAAATATGCACCGTACTAGAAACTACTGGTGTTAACTTACTTCTAGTCTCTGGGAATCGGTAAACCGTCTCTAGTCTATCACTTTCTTGGTGATGGCCGAAGATAATCATTCACTTCAGTTTGCTCCTTTTTGACCCTCGTGGCTCCATACTTCGTATTCGACTGACAGGCTAACGGGTCGCATTCCAGGATATGCAGGGGTCTCTACCTCATCTCCGACCAATCATTTAATTCTCGCGCTAGTCTGGCTCTCGCAACCACATGCATTTTCTATTGGAAAATGTGCTCTCCTGTCCTGGTTTTGAACCCATATCGGTTACGTCTCAACTTCGCGTGTCAGGGAAGGAACGCAGAGTAGATCCAAAAGAGATATGAGTGGCATGGCTACTTAGCGGTCAAGAGACCCTGATCAGATAGTTGAGTAAGCTAATTAACATTCCGGTTTAGCAAGGTCTGCTTGGTTGTCTGGGGAGTGAACGTCTCAAGGAGGTTAATTGAACATAAGCAAACTTTCCTTTAGAGGGTTGGTAACTTAATGTCAGGTTTTATTATTATATCTCTAAGCTGAGTTACCACATTTTTGTCGTCAACATTTCTGATGTTACAGGAAGACAGGAGGAAATAACTTGTAACGAAGTAGATTTTTTTAAAACTACAGACGGCCCAGGCTGGCTACTGCAGTACTCTAGAATGGCAGACTACATCCATTACGTATCGGTGTAGGTGTTGTGTAGAACCAGACCATCAGACCAGACGATTGCTAGAGCATGCGTGCATTTGAGGCCCCACCCAGACAGCAGCTACCCTGGATAGTTTACTAAACAGTGCTTCGCCCCCTGCCCCCACCCCTCCTCCCAGCATACTACGCTGGACAATGTGTCCACAGTACTCCCCCGTGGCTGGAATTTGAAGCACCGGTGGGTGGGACGGACATTCCAGGGTTTTAATTGGGGTAAACTTCACACCTTTTGCTCGTCCAAACAAGCCCGTTTTTCACCTGATCCCTATTGTGACGGCCTCTTCTGAAACCCTATTCTAATCCCATTCTACTGGATTTCGCAGGAACATTGCATGAAGTGTTGACGCTGACCTTGTTAATGTTGTCGTCAAGGTTTCTTGAGGTTAGGTAGGTCTCCCTGTCAGATGTTATGGCACCCGCACACTTGTCAACGGTGTGATATTCAAAAGCCTTTCAGTGGTTGTGAAAGGGGACGATGGACGACAAGAATGCTGAGTGGAAACAGACCAGTCACCGATCCGCGTAGCAGTACACGCGTCAGCGTTGAAATGCCGGTGATTAACGGTGAAGATGAAAAGCTTTGATACGTGCAATTCAGCACTTAGCGTACTCCCTACACCCGCCATCCCTCTCCACCTCACATACGTCATTTTAGTGCTTTGTGTTCGTGTTTATGGTTCTCTTTATATGTGTTTCCGCTCGTGCGTGTGTATGTGCTTACTTGTGGCATTTCAGTGTGTATGTGTGTGTATGCATGTATGTGTGTGTGTGTATTTGCGTGTGTGTGTGCATATGGGTGCACGCGCGCCTCCATTTCTCTATTCATCGTATATTTTCTACTTCTAAAGAATACATTGTAAACTAAGACAGCCGAACAATGTTTTCACCTTTCGACCTTCATTTTCAGTAATCCTCCTATGAAGCATAGTATTTAGAAAGTGATTTATTGTTGTTTTGCCATTATGCTATTTATTATTTTATCCCCACTTTCAATGACATTGCTCCCTCTCCCAAAAAATTTTGTTTGATACGGAATACAGAGCCGAAGGCCACAGGGTGTCTTTGTAGTACGAATAGCCTGACTTTTCGCTCGCGCGTTCGTTACAATCGAATTCTCAGTACTGTTTTTGTCCGTGTCAAGTCATGTCAATATATTACTTATTTTTTTCGTTTTTTTTTCAATTGAAAAAAAAAAATGAATTTCTTTTATTTAAAAAGTAAAAATGGCCCGCAACACCAATTTTTGGTAGGCTTACTATTTCGGAGATATTGTAAATCCCTTTTTCTTTTTGACATAAAAATAATGATGATAATAATAATAATAATAATAATAATAATAATAATAATATTAATAATAATAATAATAATAATAATAATAATAATAATAATAATAATAGTAATAATAATAATAATAATAATAATAATAATAATAATAATAATAATAATAATACAGGATGCTATCACGTGCTGTCAATCGAACTCAAAACGCGGCGATCTGAAGAGATCGCCATTACATAAGCCGGAAGAGAAAATCAAGTTTTAGTGTTGAATTTTTGAGGAAACCGGAGTACCCGTAGAAAACCCTCGGTGTCCAAAAAAATCTGGTACCTAAGTCACGTAAGTTCGTCCCATCCGGGGTTAGAACCCGCGACCTTCGGCATTGTAAACCAGTACCTTATCCACTATTCTACCAGTCCATATTGGTGTACATCGATAGTTCCTAGTTGACGGTCTTTCAGTGGGTGTGGTGCCTGTTGAGGATCTTCGTCTTCAGACTCCTGTGTCTCGAGAATTCTAAATGTAGCCGAGCGGAGTATTTGACTCCCGTCTCTCGACCACCACCTTGAGAACACGGCCCGACTCGAACTGGTAATTTTATTTATCCCTCGTCAGAGGGACATATTTCCCTGCAAGGCGGTGAAGTTTGTTGGTAGTAAATAGGTTTGCCGGCTACTAGTGCCACGACACTCTCTGCAAAGTCACTGCCACTGACTTGCATACAAATGCCTGCCGACAATGTAGTCCTGCTCACCACCAAAAGCAGAAGACCAATGGTCAGGCGGGGAGAACACACGTCATGTCGCCTTGTTTTGCATAATCCAATGGCCACACCAAAGGATTCTGCACAGCAGGAGCCACCCAAGGCTAGCCTAACCAACAAATAGAAGGTAGACAATCTTTCTCCCAAGCGTGCACCAGTCGTCTCCCATTCCGCCACATAAATATAGGCAGGTGACAACTTTTTTTTTTCTCTCCAAATAATGTATTTTCAAAGGCGGAGTGAATCAATGAGGATGTATCCGTGTTTTTCCTTCTCCTTCACCTTCTCGGCCTTTGATAAATACCAGGTATGTCAGCTGGCGTGTATTCTTCTCAAAGCTGGGTGTGGGCACACCAGCCACTGTATTGACCTTTGAACAGTGAACCCATCATGGTATCCATCGCGTTTCAACCGTCGCCTTTCCTTTTTCAACCACATCAGGAATACGTGGAATAGTTTCACCGTGTTTAATATTTAACTGCTTACCTTTTGTACCTTTTATAAAGAGGTTGTTTTCCACTTGTTTCTACCCAGTTTACCGGAGACTCACCAAGAATCTATCAGACCCACTCAAGCCTTATTGAGTCTCGGCTATGCAGTGTAACCTGTTATTATTTTTGGGCTGGCCTGTTTTTAGATGCTTTTCTTCCTCATTCTTTTTATCTTCCCCTCCCGCAAAGATGGAATGTTTTCTGCGTGTTATTTGTTAAACTATTTCCAGGCCTAGTTTGTTTGTTTTTTAACCGGAATGCGTGACTTTATTTATTTAATCGTCGTTATACAGCGCACTTCTCCAGCTCCGGAGCTGCTCAAGGCGCTGGTCGATACAGGATCTAACTCAAACCGCCCCATGCGCCCGCTTGCTGCCTTTGGGCGCATAGACTTTGTGCATCTAAGTATGTTGTTGTTGTTGTTGTTGTTGTTGTTTTGTTGAAGGACCCCCAAGAACACACATTTCAGTGTCTGAGATCCCTTGGCGCGACTGCGTGACTAAACGGAATGTCAGAAATGCACTTTTTTTTTTAATCAGTTTATAGTCCCCTCTCTTCCCGACAAGGATTTTCAGAGAGGAGACTTATTAAAAAAAAAAGAAAAAAAAAGAAGAAGAAATGCACAGTTGGCAAGCGTGCTGATATGTGGAGGGGTGTTCGGAGTTGCAGGGATGGTCGGCTGCTTCAGTGGGTAGTGAGCAGGTTTCCTATGTCTCTATGTCTGTCTCTCTCTGTCACTTAACAGTAAGCTCAGTGGGTAGGTAGCAGGTTTCCTATGTCTCTATGTCTGTCTCTCTCTGTCACTTAACAGTAAGCTCAGTGGGTAGGTAGCAGGTTTCCTGTGTCTATATGTCTGTCTCTCTCTGTCACTTAACAGTAAGCTCAGTGGGTAGGTAGCAGGTTTCCTGTGTCTCCATGTCTGTCTCTCTCTGTCACTTAACAGTAAGCTCAGTGGGTAGGTAGCAGGTTTCCTGTGTCTGTCTCTCTCTGTCACTTAACTGTAAGCTCAGTGGGTAGTGAGCAGGTTCCTATGCCGAAGGTTGCGGGTTTGAAGCCTGCAAGGGGCATGCCCTTGTGCTACTTCGGTACGATGTTCAGTCACAGAGTTTTCTCTGGGTACTCCGGTTTCCTCCCTCCTTTCAGTATTGGATGCAGTCTTTCTAACATTTCAAACAAAAAATTCGATTTCCTTTCCATTTTCAGTAGCGGTCAGCCTGCCTTTACACCAAGTGTTTGAGTGATGAATGTGTGTGTGTTGTGTATGTAGGAGTGTGTCTGTAACATGTGAGCTTGTATATTGTTACACATTGTCGCGATTTGAGTCTGATTTAGGAATAACGCGCATATAGCATAAATTATTCTTATTCTTATTCTTATTATTATTATTATTAGTAGTAGTAGTAGTAGTAGTAGTAGTAGTAGTAGTAGTAGTAGTAGTAGTAGTAGTGGTGGTGGTGGTATTACAGGGTCCTTTGTTTTATATATATATATATGCGCTCTTTCTTCGGGGATATATATATATATATCCCCGAAGAAAGGGCGCCTTCTGAGAAAATAACGCTGTCGATTTTCCAAAACAACAGAATATTGGAAATATGTTGGTCGAGTTTTGTTTTAAGGTTTACTGTAGTGAGCACGCTTGCAGCAAGTGCGTGTTTAACTTCTGTTTTAACAAGTGCACTGAGCACCAAAACAAATATTCTGGGTGCATGGCTGTGAACCTTTTATGTTGTATTATCTGTGAGAATGTTTTCAGCGCAGTCAAACTATTCTAGGCTTGGACTTAGGATATCTAGAAGTATACAAATGTTGGAACAGCCGGACTACGGTTGTAACGCTTTGCGCTGTAGGAGTTTTCGAAGGGCCCCTAATAATTATATCACACATCTCACCGTCAAAGATTCATGCTAAATTCACCGTCAGTGGTGCCCCACAGAAAAAAAATCAGATTAAGACACAGCACCACCCTCTCCTCCCCCAACAACCCCCCCCCCCAAAAAAAAAAATCTGTTCAAAATATGGTTTTGATATAAATAAATTGATTGACGTCCCCGATAACACATTTATTAGTTTCTGTCCCCCCCCCCCCCCCTCCCCCACTTCTCTCCTATGTATAGCGTCAAGTTTGATTCTAAAAATAGCACCGCAGCCAAAGTGTGTATAGTAGGCACATTTGATTGTTTACATAACAAGAAAGAGACTCCTGAAATGCAAAGCTTATTGGTCTTGTTGAGCAACGATTGCCACCAGTAAGTCACCAGTGCAGAAAATAAACTCATTCTTTGAACCGAAGTTCTAGTGTTAACATTTTGTTTGGCGTCCTCGTGCTTGGATTCGTTGGCATTATTTTAAGAACTACAAGTGTTGCTCATAGGTTTCAATAGCCAGCGCCAGATTAAGAAAAGAACACCAGCAGTATCTACACACAAGGAAGAGTGTCAACACGGCTCAAATGCACTGAACAGTTTAATATATTCTGACATGTTTTCTTAACAGACTTGCCATGAATGGAGAAAGCGGGATCTCCGTACCAGCGCATGCTTTCGTTAGCTTCACATTTCGTGCAGCCGTGCCTTAAACTGGGCAGAAATTCTACTTGCAATTAAAATGACGAGACACGCGTGGCAACGGTTAAAATAAGTGCGGCGAAGATACTCTTCAAAGGTGACGCGTGCCTGAAAAATAGATGAACGTTCTTTGTTCAGACAGCAAAGCTTCCGTAAATAGCGTTTAAGAGGTTGATCCCAGGGGCCAGTTCCTCGCCTTCGCTGATTTTTAATAGTTGAATTAGGGCCTTAAGATTAACATGCGTTCTGCCGCGTGATGACAAACCAAATTAAGGACAGACAGACAGACAGACAGACAGACAGACGCACACACACTCACACACACACACACACACACATGTCTTCTGGTAGTTTTGGCGACTGGTACTTTACACCCCACTTTTGGCGACTCTTTCAAATGAAGAGATACATAAACCAAATTGCACATGTAGCTTACAAATGCACTCATTAAAACGTTTTTACACAAAAAAGTTAACATTATGTAATATTACAGAAAAAATTTAAAAACGGGAATTTTAGCACTTCTGACAACTGACTCCCTGTGTTTTAGCTATTTTGGAGACAGTCGGCAAAAGTGTTACAAATACCGTAACTTAAGCTGCCATGTCTGTATTTTAGCTATTTTGCAGACGGTCAGCAAAACGTTAGAAATACGGTAACTTCATCTGAAACTTTTTGGCGCCAGTTTCAACAAAGAAGATGAGAATAAGTCATGGTGTGGTCATCATATGTGCTAAAAAAAACAACTGAAAACTGGCGCCCGACTTCTGAAGATTTAAAACATAAATGTTTGTAGTACATCTGAAGACAGCTTTTTTTTATTGCTGTACATTTGAAGACTCAAAAAATAAACAGACTGAGAAATAATATAAACCAAATTAGATCCGGTTTTAACTCCTTTTTGTGTCAAATATCAGAAATTGACTGTCAATCTGGAGACACATGGGCACATTGTGAAACTAAGTTTTGATGTCTTCAAAACGTAAAAAAGACAATACACATTAATTATTATTGTTATTAGTTTCTCATATACCTTACTTTTAAAGCTAAGGTTACTCAATGAGGTGGTTGGCACAGGCAACACATGTATACTTCCTGTTGTGCTTTTGTACGTGAATGTGTATGAATATTTAGGGGTTTGTCTTGGTTGGTAATGTAACTCCGTCTTTCCAATGGAAAACAACCCAGTTCATTCTTTTTGTGGGGGCGTTTTGTTTGTTGATGTAGTCATTTTTAGTATCTTGTGCTTTATGTAAAGCTACAACTATTTATTTCCAAAATAATGTTAATATTAATCCGTTTCAATTGATTCATAATTATATAATTTGTTTAATCTATTTATTTTCTAAGTAAAGGTACAGAAATATCTTGAGCTGTACTGAGCTTTGAAAAACATAAAAGGAATGTGACTGTTACAGGGCGGGGTGGATTTTTATTTAAACCATATTGAAGATTTGAACTGAGAAATACTGGACACCTTGCTGTTGTGTTTTGACTGATTGGAGGTATAATGAATAAATATATTGATTTTAGGAACTTACGTTTGTTCGCGGGAAATTTTGTTTGTGGGGGTGGGTGGTGCGGGGTGAGGAACTGTGTGCATGACGCAGGAATTCATCCTTTCCTCTGGTTTTCTATCCCTCTTTATATATATATATATATATATATATATATATATATATATAGAGAGAGAGAGAGAGAGAGATGAGAGAGAGAGAGAGAGAGAGAGAGAGAGAGAGAGTTGCGCACACACACATACACGATTTTCACATATAATACTGAAGTCAAATATTCTTGATCATGGATCCATTTATAGGCTATGCGCGCACACACATACACGATTTTCACATATAATACTGAAGTAAAATATTCTTGATCATTGATCCATTTATTTTCTCAAATTGTGAAATAAAGCAATAACAAACTTGAAGGCAAAGCCCATATGACTCGCATGGCCCTTGAGAAACGAATTGACAACATTCTACATGAAAAAGAGATATGTTAGTTAACTATTCATTCCAGACTTTGTTGATTATTATTATTTTCAACCTAACATAAAGAAATCTGGAGCTGCTATAAATAGACAAAACATGAGGTCAGTCGCATGCCACAAAGGTTTTGGGTACCTACAATCATTGATTGTAGTCCCCCCTGTTAGACTTTAATCATTCCTCATACTTCTCTGCATAACAGCAAGTTTGTTAGTTAGCTACTTATTCCTTATTACAGGGTCTAGCGGGCTACATAAAGCCAAGCAGGACACACAAAGCAGGTCTAAACATTGGTCTATCGCTCACAAAATCAGAAATATACATATAAAACACATATACAAGTACAAATTCACAATTATATGACCACCCTATCCCCAATGAATGAGTGAGTTAGTCATTGTTTAAAGGGTCCAGAGGACTGAAAAGAACTGAATCAGGACCACAACTTGGTTGACAGAGGGCTCACCCCTGATCCGTATAAAAGATCTGAAACAACCCTAATGGTAACAGGCCTCCCCTATACGCTTCCGTGTCCGGGGACGGTATTGATTGATTGATTGATTGTTGCTTTAGGTCCAGCGGACTCTTCCGAGCCAAATCAGGACCGGACAACCCCCGATCCGCATAAAAGATCTGCTGAAACAACCCTAGTGGTCCGGGGACGGTAATCTACTCAACGTAATGGTAACATTTCAGGCACTCCACCGGGCGGGTCATTGTACAATAAAGGCAACCCACGCAGGGGACACTGAGACTATACTCTAATTTATCAAACCCCCGTTTACAAAAACAAAATAGTTATTCATTGCTTAAAGGGTCCAGGGGACTGCAAAGAGCCGAATCAGGACCACAAAATCAAGACCACAACTTGGCTGAAAGAGGACTCGCCCCTAATCAGCATAAAAGATCTGCCGAAATAACCCTAGTGGTAACACTGAAGGCAATCCACCAGCCAGTCACTTTACAATAAGGACATCCCACACAGGGGACGTTGAGTCTATACTCTAATTTACAAAAATAAAATAGAATATAAACATCATTATAAAATATCAACAAAACAAATACATATAAAATGCCTGCACTGCCAAATAATAATATCATAAAAGCCCCAGTGACCACCTGGCAGAAAGCGTCCAATATTCCCAAGCTCACACACAAATGAGGAGTTTTGTCCGGGAAGTGTTTTCAAGAAAAAAGGTAGGTGACTAGTCTAGCGACGAAGGAAGATAGTAGATTTAGAGAACACAGAGCAGGAATGAGAAAGAACAAAGGAGAAAGACTGCGACAGTGGGAATGTAAAGCACTAAATTTCCAGAAAGTGGGGATACTATATATACAGAAACTCCTGGCATCCCAACGGGGGGAAGGTAGGTTACTGTTCTAGCAAATAAGATAGTAGATAGAACAGAGTAGGAATGAAAAAAACAAAGGAGAAGGACAGCGGAAGTGGGAATTTAAAACACTAGATTTCCAGAAAGTGGAGATACTATTTATACAGAATACCTCGGCAACCCCACGGGAGATAAAAAAAATAATAATGAAAAAAAAGCATTCTTGCTAAGAAAATACAATGAACATAAAATGAAACAGCAAGAAACACAGAATTTGTTCATGTAACAGAATGCACTCTGCTTTTCATCTGCATACTATTTTTAGAGCTTTTGGGAATTGCCGCGATCACTCAGCTAAAATGAATAGAGCACTATGCTTCACAAATCTTGCGTAGTGCGTCATTAATTATCGTTCACTTTAACAAACAAAATATTAAAAAATAACCATTCTTGCTAAATAAAACAAATGCAAATGAAATGAGACAGCAAGAAACACAGAATTTGTTGATGTTAGACATTATTAACTTCAACCTAAAATAAAGAAATCTGGAGCACAGAAATATGAGGTCAGTCGCATGCCACAAAAGATTTGGGTACCTACAATCATTGACTGTAGTGTCCTGTTAGACTTTAAACTTCTCTGCATAACAATTAGTAAGTTAGCTATTCATTCCTTACAGGGTCCAGCGGACTACACAGAGCCAAATCAGAATATTCACACAAAACGAGTCTAAACACTGGTCTATTTCTCACCAAATCATGAATGTTTCATTGCCTGTGCTTACATTATCAAATAGGACAAACTGTCTTTCCTAGACATTTGCGAAGTACATGGGAATGAAAATGTCCAGGAGGGGGTTTCTTGTATGGATGGTAAAAAGAGAGTTGCTCCTCCTGAGAATGTGGAACATGGGCAATTATCTATACAATCTTGATGTTTTGAAAAAACAAAAAGGACAGCTGATAGCGCAGGCCATTGAATGTTGCCAGTCTTTTTTGCAGTGTCAGTAAAGTCTATGCACAGGGACTCATCACTAGTTTCAGTGAACACGGTGGCTCCCATTCTGTAAAGCCTGGCTTGACTGTAGCTGGAATCGGGTTCATTTTCGTAAACCATGGCTAAGCTGTCATTTGATTCAGTGCCACTTGAATCATTGGATGGAATAAAGTCACAATGCGATTTAGAGTGATTGTGCTGTCACAGACGTCATCAAACAAATCATCATGATCACTGTAATATCCGCTGCGGCAGTGCTCAGTGTTGGGAGTATTTGGCAGGTCCACTAGGTTGTCAGATTCCTGTCAACAGATTATAATACTGTGTTACTGTACATCATTATTTTGAAACATGACTATTAGCGATGAGAAATTATAGCAGGTTAATTAAATCAATAATTTCACCCGTCCGATTGACAGATCTAACAACTACAATTAACGGCTATTTTCATTAAAATGCATATCTAAATCAAAAGGCTACTTTCATTTAAATACATTTATCTAAATCAACAACAAACCAACAGAACAAATACAATTATGCTTTAAATCAAAATATAACTATGTGAATATTTATCAATTTATTACAATGACAATAAATGCAATGTATCCCATTGTAGCACGCAAAATACATGCACAATGCCCGAAATGGCGAATAAAAATCCAACCCTGAATCCAAAGGACGTATAGATTTAGTTGTTTGGTTTTTGCGGCCAGTATGTTTGTTATCCCTTTAGAAAAATACCAATATGATGGAAGATTACGATCCACCATTTCATTGCTCGCTTGGTTCGAGTAGCAGACAAGGAAATCTAATAAGGGTTGTCTTTTATTTTTGTTGCAAACGCGCCTATGTCTGCTATATGTAGTATACCCATTCCGTGTTCCCGATTGCGCACTGCAGTGCGTATTTGACCCCAAAATAAAGAAATAAAGAAATGACGCAAAGTGGGGAGTCATTCTTGACGCACATGTGTGCTGGAAGCAGACGACATGTCTAGACATCCAATATCGACAACTCCTACTGCGACAAGCACTAGGCCTACAGATGTTCGACATATGCCTGAAACATCCACTTATACTGAACGCATGCATATTATGTCTTTCTACCCGTGACGACGTCCTTGTTAACTTTGCTATCTGTGGGGGTCAGGTGTGGGTAATGGAGCTTGGGTTGGTGGTGTATGTAAACACTAAAAAAAGTAATCCTAATCAATAAAAGCCTAACAAAATTGATGTACACAGCTTATACTTCACATTTTGCTTTCGGAATGCACTTTCGTAGGACTGGTGTGCCATTATCTTAAACTACTTGGGGCTAACCTGAAACTTCATAGCTTGGCACTGTTTTCCATCTTGAGCTAAATCGATCCATGTCAAAGTTCATTTGCCTTGTAGCGCTACACTCTAACAAGTACATTACTCACATGATCTGAGCCCTTATCAGGCATGGCAGACGATCCGAGCGACAGATGCCTGGGTGAAAAGAAGAAAAGAAGACGGTGGAGGTCTCTGGGGGTTAGACAACGACGATGAGGACAGCTGTGGAGGTGGATGTAGTTGCTGTTGCTGCTGAAATGGGTTAGGAGAGGGCTGAGGCGGAGGCTGGGGCAGGTGCTGCTGACCCTAGTACCTCTGCTGTTGCTGCCTTCGATGGTGCAGAGTCTGAAACATGATCCTTTTTAAGATTAAACTACCTATTTAGGAATACATATATATATATATATAGAGAGAGAGAGAGAGAGAGAGAGAGAGAGAGAGAGAGAGAGAGAGAGAGAGAGAGAGAGAGAAAGAGAGAGATATATATACATTTTTCCCTGTTTTCTTATGACATAAATGTGACATAAAAATTATAAAGAAGGCTTGGCTTATATAATTTTAAAAAAAAGGTGCAGAATGATGCCAAAATAAACAAAGGCAACATTCTTATATCCTTTTGTTGTAATGTATCCTCGGACTTAAAGAAAGAACACACACAGACCGTGAACATGCATGGACCACTGAACAATGAAAAGTCATTATAATATTTTTATCCAAAGTAATAGTCTGATTAAAAATCCGTCTCGTAACCTTACCGTTAATCTTGCGGTCCGTACACAGCTTACTGTTCTTTCTAGTACTTGCTGTTTGGAATAGGGTTATTGAGGGCTATTGGGAATAAGGTAAAGCAAAATGTCTGCGCTCTAGTGCGAGCACAGTGCGTGTTTTTGTGACGTTTTTTTCTCAATTTTGAGTCATGAAACGAAGGTCTACAAATCAAGGAAGCGTCGCTAAGCGACTGTACACAACTCAGGGAGTAATCGATCAATTGTGGGATGATAATGAAGATGAAGAGATGACATTTGAAGTACTTTGGTTTGTCTAACAATTTGGTTATGTTTTCGTTGTTTTACTAAAAGCATGCTAAAAATGCCATTTTTCTCCGGGGAGCCCAGGGGATGGGCTCAGAATTGGTGGGGCATCCAGGGTTCAAAGGGTTAAGCATTTGCAATAAATAATGATATTGCTACGTGGAATTAGGTCAAGCATATATTTCTCACCCCCACTCTCAGCTCTGTTACGTCAGAGACGCGCACGATAGATCCGATCGTTTTGTTTTACAAAGCATGCAATAACAGTGTATTTACCTTTGATTTGATTTTGCGTTGTTGTTAGAAGAAGCTTTGTATGATGTTAATAATTTTGTTGGTCAATATTATTGGAGAATTTTCTATAAAATTATCTTCACTACTCCAGTAAAAAATGTAGGCCTAAGTCTATTCTTTGCCGTTTTATGCATTTACGTGGAAGTGTTGCAACTTGCAATTTTGTCAATCAAAACATTTGCCAGAATCTAATACATCCTTGTTCCTAGCTAAAAGTACATACTTGCTCTGCAAATTTCATATTATTGACGGTAAATTGACGGTAAAAGTGAAGGTAAAAGACTACTAATCCACCACAGTTTGGGTTTTCTTTTGCCAAGTCGGTCTCGGGTCTGCACCAATTAATCTTCTTCACTTCGATTCGTCAGGTGCTACATATAGTCATTTTCAGTTTAATATTTAATGAATCCTAAAAAGTCCTAAGCTGAAAACTGATAACATATGAAGAAATCAAAGTCCCAACAAGAAGAAGTTTTACCTACCACACTGTTGTCAACTGTTTACAATGGCGCACTGACATATCTCGTGAAAATTCGTTGTCTCGTTGGCTAATCACGTCACGATGCAATCTGATTGGTCACGACATATACACACGAAGAGAGAGGGGCACTGGAATCAAGCAGGAGTGTAAAAGCCCAGGCTCAAAGTGTGTAAGTTATACACAATCCAACGTGGCAGATTATGCTTTTAGACGACATCACTGTTTTTTTGCATGCTTTCAACGTCGGTCGGCTAAGCAGTGGTGAAAAACGCTATTTTGACCAAAAAAATTCTGGCGACCGTCGTCACAAAAACTGACGACGTCGTCACAAATCAGCGGTCGACAGAACCGTGTGACTTTTACCTGAGTTCGTCGACAGAAGTCGCAGTTAACATACCCACACACACACACACACACACACACACACACACACACATTGTATGGATCTCTCAATCCCAGGACAACTGATGTTCAAAATTCATATTGAAGATCTCTCTCTCTCTCTCTCTTTCTCTGTCTCTCTCTCTCTCTCTCTCTCTCTCTCTCTCTCTCTCTCTCTCTCTCTCTCTCTTCTCTCTTTCTCTCTCTCTCTTCCTTTTGAAAACCGATTTAAAATGTCAGAAGAACTAAATTCATTCTACTGCCGTTTTGAACGTGACGACACGAAAGACGACGTTGATCATAGTATTTCTCGTTTAGAACAAGACGTGGTTGATGGTGATGTTGACTTTGAGATCGACGGTGCCATGGTTTAAAAGACTGAATTTGACAAAGGCCACTGGCCCTGATGATATAGGGGGTCGGACCTTGAAGTGGTGCGATGCACAGTTGTGCTTAGTATTCAGTCAGCTATTCTCGTGGTCAGTCAGGGACTGTGTTGTATACCTCGAGTATGGAAACACTCTATCATCTGTCCCGTGCCCAAAAACAGTAAACCCAAAGAACTCAACGACTACCGCCCTGTTGCCCTTACATCCATAGCTATGAAATGTCTCGAACGGATTCTTCTGTCTCGTCTTCTTTGTCACACTGACCTTCTTCAGTTTGCATACAAACCCAATCGTAGTACCGACGACGCTACTCTGACGCTTCTCCACAATGCCTATGATCACTTAGAGACATCTGATTCCTTTGTCCGAATTCTATTTATAGACCTTTCTTTTGCTTTCAATACCATACACACCTCATAGCTCAGAAGCTTTTGTCTTACACTGTCCCTCCCAGACTCGTCCTGTGGATCGTTCACTTCCTTGTGTCCAGATCTCAGGTCGTCCGCTTTCACTTTGCTGTCTCATCTCTCAAACAAACGTCCACATGGGCTCCTCAGGGTACGGTTCTTTCTCCGGTACTTTTCACGCTCGACACAAACGACTGCAGACGAACTGACGCCACACCGGTCATAAAGTACTCGGACGATTCTGCCCTTGAGGACCTGTCCAATTCAAATGCTGTGTATTTCTCTGCAGTTGATAGGTTCAGCTCCTGGTGCAAACAAAACTATCTGGACTTAAATGTCAAGAAAACTAACAACTGGTCATTGACTTTCGTAAAAACAACACTCTCATTCCAGACCTTGTCATTGATGGTGTTACAGTCGAAAGAGTCACTCAATACAAATACCTCGGAACCATCATTAACGAGAAACTGAACTTCACTGCAAACACCAATGCCATCCATAAAAAATGCCAGTCTAGAATTTACTGCCTTCAAAAACTTCGAAATCTCCAAGTCAATAGTCGCATCCTTCAGCCTTTTTACTCTTCTTTTATTGAGTCCGCTTTTATCTATTCTTTTATCTGCTGGTATGGAACTTTGTGCGTAAAAAACAAAAGTGTGTCTGTGGGAAGGTTGTGGGAGTGAAACAAGAGAGTCTGCAGGTGTTGTATGAGAGGCGTGTTGTGCGGAAAGCCAGTTGCATTGTGCTGGATAGCACTCATGTGCTTGCGCACCACTTCCAGCTCCTGCCTTCTGGAAGGCGCTACCGAACACCAAGAGTCAGAACTCTCAGAACGAAAAATAGTTTTATCCCAAAGGCTTCCTCATTACTTAATAAATGACATGTGTGTGTGTGAATGTGTGTTTGTATTTGTCCAAAATAATTTCATTTAACATTTGCTGTCGTTTAACGTTAGCATGCATAAGTGTAATTATATTAATGTGTGACAGTTTTATCCTCATTGTCTTTATCATTGTTGTTGATACTATTATTGTGATGTTTATTCCTTGTTGATTGTGAGTGTACCCCACAATGTAATTTCTTGTAAAAGATAATAAAGTTGTCTTAACTTATCTTATCTCTCTCTCAGTCTCTCCCTCTCTCTTCCTCTTACGAACAAACCAACGTACTACCTCTTTTGCCACAAGATTTTAATTTAATAAAGGAACTAGGAAAACAGCTAGATTGTCTACCAAACTAAATGTCCCATTTCCAAGAACTGATCTGTTTAAAACCAGTTTGTCATATTCAGGTTCTGCTGTAAGGAATAGCTTTCCAGACGTTCTTCGCAGTTCAGTCACTATATACACATCCTGTACAAAAACACCTTTTACAACACATTAAAAATTAGTTACTTCATTGGAGTTCTACAATAATAACATTCATCAGATTGTTTTAAATAAGTTGTGCGTAGGTGTATATGTGTGTGTTTGTGTGTGCACATACCTTGATTGTATTGTTTACATTATGATGTCATTGTTATGAAGTTATTTTGTTATATTAAATGTTATTGTTACAAGCCCCAAGGGCAAGATGTTAAAACGCACACCCAGTGCTTACTCTTTTACCCTTGTTAAATAATATTGTTATCTTAGCCCTTTCTTATTTTATGTCTGTCGCTTAGCCTAAAATTGTATTAAACCTTCCAATGATCAGTGTTCTCAGTCTCTATCTCTGTCTCTCTGTCTGACTCCGTCTTTTTCTGTCTGTCTGCCTGCCTGCCTGCCTGCCTGTCTGTGTCACTCTCTGTCTCCTATATTTGTCTCCTCTCTGTCTCCTCTATCTGTCTCATTTCTGCCTCTCATCTGTCTCTTTCTCTTCTCTCTGTCAGTCTCTGTCCGTCTGTCTGTCTCCCTCCCTCTCTCTGTCTCTGTCTGTCTGTCTCTCTCGAAATGGTTTGGTTTTGTATGTGTATTGTCCTGGCGCCAAAGACATGTGGCCAACCTTGTGAGTGGGATGTTTGTACAATTTGTAACAGACCATAGAAAGGTAAGCACTGTGCAGAGCTGGAGACACCACGAAAGACCGGGGCACATATCGTAGCTGAGACTACACGAGGCCTGCTCCCTCTCTTTCTAGTCCTTGTGAGGGAGAATAAGGGCTGGACTAGTCTCAGCCACGCTGTACGCGGTTCTCAGGAGAATGTGATTATCATAGAGGGGTTCTGTGGGAGGAGGGCGGGTTTTCTGTACAGAGTGCGGGCCTGTCGCTGATGACATTATTGCAGTTCTTGTCTTTATTTAGATAGAAAGAAGAAATGGTGTCAAATTGTTGTTGTTGTTGTTGTTGTTGTTGTTGTTGTTGAAGTATTAGCACCCAGATTTGGTGACACAGATGGGTATTTAATCACGATGATGAATGTGGTAATGGACGTCAAACGTTTTTATATTCATTCATCCACGGCGGTCTAGTTGCGCAATGCAATGTTCAGCGAGAAAGCAGCTGCTGGTCATTCATGGACAGCCTGGACAGCTGACCCTTCACCACACTACATGACTGAAGATGGTCATTGGCAGAGTATCGGAGGTTGGTCCCCCTGATTTAGATTAAATCTTCGGTCTTGATTCATGAAGAAATGGTGGGAGACAAACAGAAAATTAAAACGCTCATCTATTTGCAGACAGCCTACACCAGCCAACGTTGAAGTGGACGTTCACCGTTGACCATCGCAATAGCGACGAAACGTGTAATTTAGTTTTAAGGCTATGTTACGCGGCAATGTTACCCATGAAGAAACAACAACAACAGTTTTCCAAAATTCGTCCTATTTTTCGGTGTCTGGCATGCAAACACGTCTGCTGTCTTCGGTCGAAGTTAATTTTAAATCTAGACCTTGATCTAAGTTTGACGTTATATAAGTCTGTGACAGCCAGATCATCCTCGCGTTATTGTCCTGGACAAGCGGAGGGCTTGACAAGACAGCCCTGGGCAGCTGGCCCTTTGTCCTCACCCTGTCGCGCTCACTTCACTCCCGGATCCCCTGCTCGTTGATGCGCGGGGTCGCAAACGTTATAACGGTGTCGCTCTCGGCGGGTCAAAGGTCCGTTACGCCGCAAAATGACCAGCCGATGACCTTCTATGCGTGCCGGGCATTCCATAGCGCACCCCCCTGCCTCTTGCGGCCTGGCGCATGAATGGGTCCACGCCTTTTGAACTCCCAGGTGGACGTGTGGTTGGCTTTGTTCTACCGTGCCTCAACCTTGTAGACAGTCATCTCTGTAAATCTCGGTCAATGTAACGCTCGCGCCGCCTGCTTGACCCTGCCTTGCCTTTACATCCAAATAATATAGTGCTATGCTGACTTACTTGTCTGGAGAAAGTTGTCACCATTTGGCTTGGTGTGGTTTGTTGTCATCCCTATGTCGTTTGTACATGTGTCATGCTGATACAACCCCCGTGGGGATGCCGGGGGTTTCAGTATAAATAGTATCCCCACTTTCTGGAAATGTAGTGCTTTAAATTCCCACTGTCGCTGTCTTTCTCCCTTGTTCTTTCTCATTCCTACTCTGTTCTATCAATCTACTATACTATCTTCTTCTTCGCTAGACCAGTCACCGACCTTTTTTCTTGAAAACTCTTCCGGGACAAAACTCATTTATGTGTGAGGTCTTTTGGATCATCTTGGGAATATTGGACGCTTTCTGCCAAATGGACACTTGGGCTTCCTATGATGTTATTATTTGGCAATGTAGGCATTTTGTATGTATGTGTTCTGGTCCTGATTTGACTCGGAAGAGTCCGCTGGACCTAAAGCAATAACCATGTAATGTAATGCTGATACAGCACCGTCAGAACCAGACAATGGATTTGCTAAAGGCACATTTCTCTCTCTCTCTCTCTCTCTCTCTCTCTCTCTCTCTCTCTCTCTCTCTCTCTCTCTCTCTCTCTCTCTCTCTCTCTCTCTCTCTCTCTCTCTCTCTCTCTCTCTCTCTCTCTCTTGGGGTTCCTCAAGGATCTGTTTTAGGTCCTGTTTTATTTTGTGTTTATATTAACGACTTACCTTTACATCTCGCAGATAATTCTGTTGAGTGTCATATGTTAGCCGACGATTCAACATTACAAACTCAAGGCAGTAACATAGCTGAAATTCAGCAATCTCTACAATGTGCCCTTAACAGTGTTGCTGACTGGTGCAGTTTAAACCATATGTCACTGAATCCAGCTAAATCAAAAGCTATGTTAATAACAACTAGACAAAAGCATCAGCGGGCTCCGCTTTCTCTTGATTTAGTAGTGAATGGAAAAAATATCAAACAGGTTGAAAGTCATAAACTTTTAGGCGTAATCATAGATAACAAACTCAGTTGGCATTCACAAATTGAACATCTTTGTAAAACTCTCTCAACAAAATTATTTATGTTGTCTAAGCTTCAATCTATTATAACTGCAGATGCTAAAAAACTTTTTTACAATGCTCATATCAAACCTCACATTGATTATGCATCAACAATATGGGACGGCTGCAGTGAAGCCTTGTTCAAAAAATTAATTTTATTCACCGCAGAGCTGCAAAATTAGTTATCCCCAACGCTTCCATCACAACTGATTCAAAACTAAAAATAGCTGGCATGCTCCCCCTTAACAAACATCTAAATTACAATAAAGCAGTTTTAATGTATAAAATAATTAACAATAGAGCTCCTGCTTATTTGAAAGCACTTTTTAGCAAGTCATCATCTCGTTATTCATCTTCACGACATAATTTAACATTTCCAAGACTACGCTTAGACATATTTAAAACATCTCTGTCCTATTCTGGTCCAAGCGTGTGGAATCCTCTACCAGAAGAGGTCAAGAAAAGTAAATCATTACCATCTTTTAAAACAAGGCTCCATAAATATTTAAGCTCCCTTTGCTCTTAATATTTATGATGATTGTATACCTCTTTGTTCTTCCCTACCCTGCCACAATTTAAGTTACTAAGAAGATGTGAATTTACATGTGTGTGTGTGTGTGTGCGTGTGCGTGTGTGGTTGTGCTTGTGTGTGCGGAGGGAGGAGGAGATGGTTGGGGAGGGGAAGAAGGGTAAGAGTATGTGTATTAAAATACATTAATTTGCTTATTGATTTGTTACCGTAGTTACGGAATATGTTTGTTTCAAATTCTTTTATGTTAATTATTTTGTTTGTTTTGCATTGTTTATTAAGGACTAGCTGTAAGACAGGTCCAAAGGACCTAATGCTATTATCCTATTAAAGGTTTCGACTTCGACTTCGACTTCGACTTCTCTCTCTCTCTCTCTCTCTCTCTCTCTCTCTCTCTCTCTGTGTGTGTGTGTGTGTGTTTTAAATCGGCCAATAAAGTTGTAGTGTAATATAGTGTTAATGTAGCGTAGCGTAGTGTAGGGTAGTGTGGTGTAGTACGTCATAAGGTAACGTGTTGTTTTACAATATTTACAAATACTCTCTCTCTCTCTCTCTCTCTCTCTCTCTCTCTCTCTCTCTCTCTCTCTCTCTTTCTCTCTTTTTCTCTGTGTGTGTGTGTGTGTTTTAAATCGGCCAATAAAGTTGTAGTGTAATGTAGTGTTAATGTAGCGTAGCGTAGTGTAGGGTAGTGTGGTGTAGTACGTCATAAGGTAACGTGTTGTTTTACAATATTTACAAATAACGGTAAAAGAAAAATTTACAAATAACGGTACAATAAACTTTTAGAAATAGACTTTGTGGATTTGTTTTCATTTGGTTCGTATCTTATTTATTTATTTATTCTTATATAGCGCTTTTCCAGCTCAAAAGCTGCTCAAGGCGCTGGCCGATTCAGAATACATATAACTCACGCTGCACGAGGCGCCCACTTGCAACCTTTGGTCGCAGTCTGTCGTCCAGACCACTGAGCACAATCCTGGGTGACCGGGGATGAGGGAGAAGGGACCCAGTGCGAGCTGGGTGGATTTGTGTCGCCGGCTCTGACCCAAGTAGGACATGAGCGTCAGGATCTTTAAAGTCCGTGCGATGGAATGCGTGCGTGCCCAGACTAGACCTCGGTTTATACTCTCCTTCGGAGGAGTATGACTTTACCTGTCTGGATCTCACTCACATTCCCAGATCACAATTATAGAATTGCTGTCCAAAACTTTACTTATTTTAGACTCGTTTTAACTTGAGGAAAAGTTGTACACTAAACTGGAAAGCTTAATAATAATATTAATAATAATAATAATAATAATAATAATAATAATAATAATAATAATAATAATAATAATAATAATAATAATAATAATAATAATCCTATCCTATCCTATCCTGTCCCGTAACACGGAGGTCGTAGGGGCACCACAGATGATCGTTTAACCAGCATACTCCATCTTTCTCTGTCCTCAGCAGCCCTGATGGCTTCGCTCAGTGTCAAACCAGTCCATTCTCGAATGTTGTCCTCCCACCTCTTTTTCGGTCTCCCTCTTATAATAATAATAATAATAAAAGTATTTACAGAGCGGGTTTTCCTAATGACACCACTTCCAAACGCATTTATGCTAAACACTAACTTCGAAATACATACGAAAAGAAGTGAAACAAACCCGATACACTAACAACTTGTGCAAAAACATAATACAAACATGACAAATAATATTTCTAAGTAAAATATAACAGACGTGGGAGGGAGGAGAGGAGGAGAGCAGCTAAGGAGCGAGTGGGGCTGGGTGCGTGCGGTGTGACGGCACTAGTCTGAATCAGAAAAGAAGGAATGATGATGGTGATGAGAGGCGAGATCAGACATTTTTAGGGAAGAGATTTGACTTTAATCTGACCATTAGACTGGTTGTGTTGTTTGTAACGTCTCTTTTCTGCCCTTAATTATAGAACTGAAAACTTGTAGTTTGAAGATGCTGCTTTTCGTGATTGTTTGTCTGTATGGGGAACTAGATGCCTCAAATCTTATGTTGGATCACTTTACACCGCTTTTCGACATTGTTTGCCTGGAATGTAATCGTGTGCGTTTTAGGACTTCCTCATGCAGCAGGTTAGGTAGCAACAGTGCTCCTCTCGGCATGTCGCCTTACTAGTATTTCGCCTTATTTAGGCGCCTACAGGTATTTTGTCTAAGGCTCGACGCTCAGGTTTCAACGATCAAGGCCACTCAAGAGTTTATCAAACAGTCAAAGCGTGTTCGTTAAGGGAAATTCTCCGCTTCATCGCACAAGCATCCCGGTGTTCAGCTCAAACCATCACACACACACACACACACACACACACACGCGCACACACACACACACACACACACACCCACACACACACACACACACACCCCTCCCCACACACACACACACACTCACCCAAACACATACACATGTCTCCTTCTTCAATTATTGGTTTTAAAATGTCCATTTCTAATTCATCTACGCATTTAATTTTTAGCTAAATATTTGATTCATCATTTTTATTTGTTATTTTTATTTATTTATTTATTTATCTATTTATTTATGTGTATGCAAGCACAAAGTTCCAAAGTTCAGCTGGGAGAAATCGAGGCGAGCCATGCAATGAGCGTTTGGTATCTGGCACATGAGCGTCAGGAGCTTTAAAGTCCGTTCGATGGATTACTTGCGCGAACAAACTAGACCTCGGTTTAGACTTCTTTCTTCTTCTTCTTCTTCTTCTTCTTCTTCTTCTTCTTCTTCTTCTTCCTGTTCTTCCTCTTGTTGTTGTTGGACATTGAAGTGTAACGTCTGGACCCACCATTGGCGGCAATGCGGCAGACGGAGATAACTGTCCGAAGGAAGAGGTATTCTACATCAACACTGAACCACCACAGCAATCATGCTGCCAAGAGAGACAGTGAAAATGGCCACTTTTGTGTTGCCTACCACGGGATTCGAACCCGGGTCGCCGTTGTGCCTGGCGAACGCTTAACCACTGATCTTAGGCGATGGATCTTCCTTATAAATTTTTTGTTTCCACTGTGAATGATGAAATCACCTTGCAAAAGTAGCCTTATGAGTGAGACTAAAATCACAAGCATGCACGCAGCCTACAAAACCAGACCGCTAGGCCCTATAAACATTGATTATCTAATCTAATCGACAAAAATAAACTATTGGGCTTACTATCCATATTAATAATAATTTTAAAAAAACCATCTTTGTATCCTCAATATCAACAGCATAAAGGTAACCAAAGACCTTCACTCTGTGGGAAAGCGAAGACCTGTCAACATCGTTTCGCACAAATCCTGGCTCAAGAAATATGTAGAGAAGGAATTTTGCTGTCTAGTCTGTGTTACTGTCTGAAGGCTATTTTGTGTTGCAGTGGTGGTTTTTTTTCTCCCGATGTTTGTTTGGTCAAAGGGTCTTTAATTGGTGGTTAAAAAGTAACTTTCTGTGGATAATTGTTTATAGCTTTTGTAACTAGTACTGGATTGACGCGGAACGAAACGTATTGTGATCCTTACAGGGGTAGAAATTAATTGCTTATGTCTGATCTTCATCTTACCGTGACAAGAACAGCCCATAGGGGCCAGTTGCCTCACACCGCGTGAGCGAGCTCAGCTGACCTAAGACAGGCGACCACGCGCCAATCTACGAACCATTAGCAACTGCTCTGGTCAATGGGAGATGAAATCGGAGATCAGCATGTACATGCTACCACAGTAAGGATCACGAAGCATGTTGTTGCGTGCAAATGCTGGATTGTTTACAAACGCTATCTGTAGCCTTCAACAGGGAGTGACTTTTCAACCACCCTGATGCATTGGACGTGGTTGGGATTGGAGTAAAACTGACTCCTCCAGGATAAGAGAGGATTTTAGTATTTTTAAAATTAAAAATTTAGTTTTTAAAAATTTGATTGAAAATATTGCTTTTTGTGTCCTAAACATTTAAAGGGCCCCAATATCATCATTTCTACGGATCCTTTTACCATTCATGTTGAGTGTGGCCCCACTCCAAAAAAGATAACCACAACAAAATTCATCTACCACGGCAAAATGCTATAGACACCTCAGAAAATCAGTTTCCTGTGTGTTTGTGTGTAGGTTGTGCGATGTAGTGGTGTTAGGTAGATTTCTTGTAATGTTAAGTAGCCTTCTTGTTCCCCAGGAAGCAGCCTTAACCTAGGGGTATCTTAAGCAGGTGGACAGGTGAGCAAGTCTAGGGGTCCTTAGGAAGCATTCTAGAGACATAACTGCGTCTCGGGCGGCTTGAGTTAGATCCTGTATCGGCCAGCGCCTTGAGCAGTTCTTGAGCTGGAAAAGCGCTATATAAGAACGATTAAATAAATAAATAAATAAATAAATAAATAAATAAATAAATAAAATAAATAAATATCCATGCGTCAACATTAGAATAATCTTTCAGTTTTGCTCCTCTCCCAGCCTGAGAGTCCGGGTCTTACTGTGCTACTTACTGCACGAGCTCACGTATGATAATATTAAGGTGTGTAGTTATGTTATTCATTCTTGTTGGTACAGTGTCAACTTTAACTGGTTAGATTTAGGGTATTCATTTCTGCAAGTACAGTTCAACTTTAAAGGGTTAGATTTAGACAAGGTCAGTTTTGTGAAAGGGTTTATTCCTAGTCAGCTTTAATTTGATCAGTACTTGTCTTCATATCGTTCGTTGCCTTTTACTACACATATAAGTTAAGTATTTCTACCTTTCACGCACTTAAATTGGTTGTATATTATATATGTATGTTGAGGGTTTGTGTGCTGTTTGGTGGAAGGCAGCAGCTGCGATGTGGTTTGCGAATGTGCCGGTGTGATAGCTGCCTAGATTGCCTGGAAGCTTTTTGATGAATGGGGGTGAAGTGATGTGTCTGTGGAAATCAAAGTGTGCGTACCTGATTTTACTGTTCAGAAAACATTACGTTATTGCTCGGTAATATTGTGACATCTGCACATTTTTTACGTTTGTTTTTCTGCATTTTTTGCCCTTGTCCACACCAGACTATATTGCTTTGTAATCTGGGAGACAAAACCTATATCTTCAATCTTACAATTTGGGTTATGTGGTTATTTGCCCATGCGGCGAAAAAGGCGGGGGGGGGGGGGGGGGGTGAACCACCGATTAAATAATCATTGTAACATGTGTGCGCCTTAAAAGTGTAATCAATGTGGAATTTCCTTTTAAAACAATTCAATTTGTATTTTTGTAATGTACAATTTTTCTTACGTTTGTGAGGGAGTGAATGTTTGTGTATTGTTTTAATTACATGTGACTTTGTTTTAATCCGTCAGCAAATCGTGTCTTACTTTGTCATGTTTGAGATACTAAAGTGATCTTGAATTTTGAATGTGACAATGTACTCCTGTTTAAAAAAAAAAGAAAAGGGAATATGTCACAAAGAGAGGGGTTGGGGGGATGGGGTTAAGCCCTTAATCTCTCGCGCTGTATTACCTCCTTTGTTAGGTTAATGATGCGGTGACATTCGAGAGATTAATGCTAGGAGAGACTAAATAGATGAGAGACAGACGAGAAAGACGGTAGACTACACTAGATGAGAAATTCAAATACAAAGGCCAGTCTGGATAAGTGCAATTTCTAACGATGTAGTTTTAATAATTCAAAGTGGGTAGTCTAGGTCAAATAATTCTAAAGTGAGTCACGAGGGGTAGCGTCTATCAGTAGGGAGTAGCTAGGTGATATTCTGGGTAGTCGATATCTGGGTTACTAGAGCTACTGTGGACTGATTTCATCACAGGGCGGGAGTGTATCTGTATGGTTTCAGAGTCTCTCTGATAATCTGGCGAGTGGTGATTCTCGTAGGTCAATCACTTAGCTGGGTACTGGAGAGCGGCGGGTGATCCAAGATAGTCTGGGTGGCCACTTGACCAGGGTCCGCGTGGGTTCAGTAGCAATGCGGGTTAGTCGGTCACGGGGTGACGCAATGGCAGAGAGTGTCGATGTTGTGGGTGGTACAGGCCAAGATTCCAGCTTTCGTTGCTAGTTGTTTAGGAAATGGCGAAGTCCGGAGTAACGCTTCTCGTTGACTCCCTGGGTTGTCAGGGGGCCTGCAGCGGGTCAGCGACTGGAGATGATACAGGGCCGGGGTAATTCGCCCGGTACAGGAGCCGTCTGTAACGCAATACAGACTCTGTATCAGCGGGGGGTAGGTATATCCTGGGTTCAGCGCCTGTGGCGCGAGTTTGCCCATCTCAGAATTCAAATTGGTTGACCGGTCGAAGTTGAGCCGGTGCATATACCAACAGTCAAACAATGCAACTAGGTTTACAGGGCCATAGTGGAGTTTATTGGCGGCCGCTAATACGTGGTACCTTCGGCGCATTAAGATGGGGTTAGTGGCAACAGGGGCGAATATTTATACATTGGGAGCATGGAGGATGGCAAATGGAATAGGTACAGGGTAACGGGGTTGTAGGCCTGGGCTGTACTGGGGACTTTAATCTATGAGGAGGGGGCAGCATGGCATGGGGTATTTACACATGGGGCTAACATGGAGCATACAAGCATAAATTCAAACATGTCATGGGTCATATACAAGGTAGAAAATATGTGCAAGGGATAAATACAAGTCACAGCAACACATCAAGGCAAAGCGATAAACATGAACATACATATCGACAGGACGCATGAACATGTTGGGCGAACGACGGGTGATGGGTTTGCTACATGACAAAGAGTAAGTTCCCTCTCTTACCTTGATCAAGACGGGTGGAAGCACACGAGTACTGCCGAAGCTCAGAGGTCGGCCGGTGATGGAGACGTGTCTTCGGACAGGTTGTGGCTTCAGAGCTGGAAGATTTTCGACTGACGCCGAGACTAACTGGGTAGCAGGCTTTAACAAGGGATTCCCCGAGGGGCGGGGCTTAAGCGCGTCTAGCGAGCGGGCCTGCTAGGGATGACTGGTTGAGTGGGAATAGGCGCTGGCGGTGTGTGGGGAATGACTGCTGGTAGCCTACGTCAGAGGTTGATTGTACGCCTCGTCACAGAGGCCCCCCCAAGGAAAAAGGCGAGGTCGTAGGCCTCGACTGAGACGCGGCCAATCAGCTCTGAGGTCGGCTGCCGGGTGAGACGATGGTTGGAGATGATCCGGGTGATGCGGGGCGATGCGGGGTTCCGGGTAGTCGATGGCGGGTGCCCAAGGCTGGGGTCCGCGGAGCTGCCGGGTTTCGGCTACGGTTAGTGGGCGGCGGCGGGTATGAAGGCTGGGGCGTCGGCCCTCAGTGGGGACTCGATGGAGTCTGTTGCGGGATGGCGGCTGACGAAGTCCTGCGCGGGGCGATGCTTTCCGCGGGGCTTGCGTGGCGGCGTTATGTCGGAGACGTAGGGGGAGCTGGGTGGAGCGATGACTCCGGCTGGTGGCGGAGCCTCTCCTTCTGTCCTTACTACCTGCTGCTGGGATAGCGGGACGGGGTGTGGTTTCTGGCGGACGGGGGTGGGGTCCGTCAGGGTTAGTTGGACTTCTTCTAGGTCCGTCCTCCCAGGTATGTCGGTGAGGACTTCCCTGTATTCGGCTACGATGGCGCGTAGTTGGCGTTGCTGGCCGGCGGGGAGTGAGGGGTCCAGAGAGACGTCCCGGAAGGATTCCTTCCCTTTTAGCGGAAATTCGGCGACGCCGGTCTCTGTGCCATCCACTTCGACGGCCAGCGCGACCGTGAGTAGCGAGTGGGAGTCTGGGGCGGGTGCAGGTTGCTCCAGGTACCGCTTGAGCAAGTTGATGTGGTGGGTCCTGGGCTTTCCGCCTACCTCGATGCGATAGGTGGTACGTGAGAGTTTCTCCAGCACCGGGTAGGGTCCTTGCCAAGCTATGTCTAGCTTGTTCGTGCCGCTGGGGAGAAGCAGTAGGACCTGGTCTCCTACCTGTAGTTCTCGGTCCCGGGCGCGGCGATTATGGTAGCGGGCTTGTCTCTCTCTCGCCTTCTTCAGGTTGGCGGAGGCGGCTTTCCATGTGGCCTTGAGAGTTTCTTGGAGCTTGGTGACGTATTTCGTGGCGTCGACCGGAGCCTCGTCCAGTTTGGCGTCGGTCCAGTTACGTCGTAGGGCGGCTAGAGGTCCAGAAAGGGGTCTCCCAAAAAGCAGCGTGGAAGGCGTGTATCCGGTGGAGGTGTGCGGGGTCTCTCGATACGCGAAGAGCGCTGACGTGACGTAGGTGTCCCACGCCTCTGGCTGTTCGTCGGCGATCTTGCGGATAATCGAGATAAGAGTCCCGTTCAGGCGCTCGACCTGTCCGTTGCTAGCGGGGTGGTAGGGTGGAGTTCGGATATGGCGAATGCGAAGTAGTTGGAAAACCTCCTGCATGAGTTTTCCGGTGAACTGGGACCCGTTGTCGGTCAAGATGTTGTCCGGGAATCCGACTCGTGTGAATATGGTGACGAGCGCGTCGGCGACTCGGGCGGCGTCGATCTTCGGCAGTGGAACGGCCTCACACCACATAGAGCAAGCGTCGACAAGGGTGAGTAGGTACTGGTTCCGCTTCTTGGTTCGCGGGAGGGGTCCTACTATGTCGACGGCCACTCGCTGGAAGGGCGTTCCGACGACGACGGTGGGGCTGATAGTGACCGGTACGGTGTGATGGCGGGGCGAGTATCGTTGGCACTGGCGACAGGACTTTACGTAGCGCTTCACGTCTTCTGTCATCCCGGGCCAGTGGTACTGTGCGCTGATGCGTAGGGTGGTGGCTCCTATGCCCATATGTCCACTTAGGGGCATGCTATGACCGAGTTCCAGGACTTGGGGGCGAAGGGTCGCAGGTACGACGAGTTGAGAATGGTCGTCCTTCTGACGGAAGAGGAGTCCGTCTTCGACGAAAAAGTCCCCGGACTTGGGTGGAGTGCGTGCGGCGGGAAGTTTTCCGTAGCACTTGCGGAGGGTGACGTCGTCTTCTTGGGCCTTCCGGATCTGTTCCGGCATCTGGTTGGGTATCGGGGGTGGTGTCGCGGCTGTTTTCGCCTGGGCGCGCGTCTGGACGGCGGCCATCGACTCCACAGGCTGGGGCGGCATACCCAAGAACACGTAGCGGCATCCTAGGATTAAGTCATACAGGGGCTGGTCCATCACGGCAGCTTGGATGGTTCCCGTGACGTACCGGCTGGTGACTTGGATCCGGGCTATAGGGAGCGTGGTGCTGGGCTGGGACGCGTCGGCCAACTTCAGGGTGATAGTTTCGCCGGTCAGGTCTTGTTCCCTGATGAGCGAGCGGCGGACGACGGCGTCGAAGGTGAGTCCAGTGTCGTATAGACAGTGGGCTGGGTGATCGTTGACGGTCACTTGCTCGGTGACGGCCGGTCGATCGGCGGGAGTGACGACGGGGGTTACCGGGTTCCCGTCGGGAGTAACTTGGCGTAGGGCCAATACCGTACCTTGTTTGCGACGCTGGTCGCTGATGCGGCGAAAACACTTCTCGCGGGTGTGTCCTCGGCGCTGGCAGTAGCCGCAGTAGAGCTCGGTGCTCCGCTTCCCAGGCTCTGCTCCGGGGTTTGGGCGTCCTTTAGGCGGGGGTGGACGGTGATTCGCTGGCGGGACGGGCCGGCGAGGCTGGTGGCGGGTATCTGGTGACGAGGGTGCGGGGGGGTCCCGGCGAGGCTGTCTGTCGTCGGGGTGGGCGGTGAGGTAGCGGTCCGCGACGATGATGAGGTCCTCTAGTCGGGCGGCTCCCTGTTCGGCGGCGAAAGTCCGAAGTTCCGCGGGCATTGTCCCTCGGAGTTGCTCGGCTAGCATCAACTCTAGCAGTCCGTCGTACGTCTTTGGTTCGTCCGTCTGCTCTATCCATTTGTCCCGTAGAGTAGCTAGCCGGTCGGCAAATTGGGTAAACTTCTCCCCTTTCTCTCTCCGGGAGTTCCGGAAATTCTTGCGGTAGTGCTCACCTGAGAGCTCAAATCCATGCAGTAGAGCTTTCTTGAGGGCGGGGTAGTCGCCCTCCTCGGAAGTCGGCGTCTTGGCCAGGATTTCATAGGCCTTCCCCTTAAGGCCATGACTAAGCTTGCGATACCAGTACTGGGGGTCAAGGCTGTTTTCTCCCGCGACTCGTTCGAATCGGGCGAGATAAACTTCGATCGATTCGTCTCGTTCGACGAATGGGTCCAGGGGAAAGTTCATCCCCGGAATCGGCGGGGGGATGGCGGATATTCCGGCGCTGGCGGTGGAGCTGGGGGCGATGAGCGAGAAGTCTTCGCTCGCGGGCGATGCGATGCCTAGCTCGCGGCGATCGCGCTCAAGCTGGAAGAGTGCTTGGCGCCGTTCCAGCTCCTTGTCTTTCCTCTTCTCCTCAAGTGCCGCGACCCTCTCGTCCTCCTCCTTCTTCCGTGCGGCGGCCCTCTCCTCCTCCGCTATCCTATCCTTCGCCTCCTCTCTTCTCCGCTCGGCGGCTCTCTCCTCCTCAGCTCTCCTCTCCTTCTCCTCCTCTCGCTTACGAGCGGCGGCTCGTTCCTCCGCGGCGATGCGCTCTTTCTCCTCCTCTTTCCTCCGTGCCGCTGCTCTTTCTTCCTCCTCCCTCTTCGCTTCTCGCTCTTTAGCCCTCTCCTCCCTCTTCAACTTTTCCTCGGCCACGTCCGCATCTACGTTGGCCAGGACGTAGTCCTTGAGTTCGGTGCCGGCGAGCCCTAAGCTCTCGCCAATACTCTTGTACTTGAGCGCAAGCTCTCCCCGGTCGGCCATGGCAAGGGAGGTGACTTACCCTGAAAAGTCCTAACCGGAATGAGGGGCGCACACAAGGGGGTACACTGACGGAAAACAAGGGGGTGGGCTGAATGAGCTACGATGAAACTGCACGGGGCGAATACAACACAACACAACCACAAAGACAAAATGCAATCAATCAAATACAAAAATGAATGCAAAAAACCTTTTGAGACACCACCACTCGGGGAAGCCAGTACGGGACCTATGGGGCTATGCTATCTACTACTAGGCCTAGGGGGCTGGGTCCTATCTATACTGGGCTGGGGAGGAATTTAAGCTAAGTCCTTAGTCTCGTCAAGTTGGGATGGGAAACCTAAGTCTTTGGTCTCGTCGGGTTGGGATGGGAACCTAAGTCTTTAGTCTCGTCTGGTTGGGATGGGAACCTAAGTCTTTAGTCTCGTCGGGGTCGCCAAAGTTAATGTCACAAAGAGAGGGGTTGGGGGGATGGGGTTAAGCCCTTAATCTCTCGCGCTGTATTACCTCCTTTGTTAGGTTAATGATGCGGTGACATTCGAGAGATTAATGCTAGGAGAGACTAAATAGATGAGAGACAGACGAGAAAGACGGTAGACTACACTAGATGAGAAATTCAAATACAAAGGCCAGTCTGGATAAGTGCAATTTCTAACGATGTAGTTTTAATAATTCAAAGTGGGTAGTCTAGGTCAAATAATTCTAAAGTGAGTCACGAGGGGTAGCGTCTATCAGTAGGGAGTAGCTAGGTGATATTCTGGGTAGTCGATATCTGGGTTACTAGAGCTACTGTGGACTGATTTCATCACAGGGCGGGAGTGTATCTGTATGGTTTCAGAGTCTCTCTGATAATCTGGCGAGTGGTGATTCTCGTAGGTCAATCACTTAGCTGGGTACTGGAGAGCGGCGGGTGATCCAAGATAGTCTGGGTGGCCACTTGACCGGGGTCCGCGTGGGTTCAGTAGCAATGCGGGTTAGTCGGTCACGGGGTGACGCAATGGCAGAGAGTGTCGATGTTGTGGGTGGTACAGGCCAAGATTCCAGCTTTCGTTGCTAGCTGTTTAGGAAATGGCGAAGTCCGGAGTAACGCTTCTCGTTGACTCCCTGGGTTGTCAGGGGGCCTGCAGCGGGTCAGCGACTGGAGATGATACAGGGCCGGGGTAATTCGCCCGGTACAGGAGCCGTCTGTAACGCAATACAGACTCTGTATCAGCGGGGGGTAGGTATATCCTGGGTTCAGCGCCTGTGGCGCGAGTTTGCCCATCTCAGAATTCAAATTGGTTGACCGGTCGAAGTTGAGCCGGTGCATATACCAACAGTCAAACAATGCAACTAGGTTTACAGGGCCATAGTGGAGTTTATTGGCGGCCGCTAATACGTGGTACCTTCGGCGCATTAAGATGGGGTTAGTGGCAACAGGGGCGAATATTTATACATTGGGAGCATGGAGGATGGCAAATGGAATAGGTACAGGGTAACGGGGTTGTAGGCCTGGGCTGTACTGGGGACTTTAATCTATGAGGAGGGGGCAGCATGGCATGGGGTATTTACACATGGGGCTAACATGGAGCATACAAGCATAAATTCAAACATGTCATGGGTCATATACAAGGTAGAAAATATGTGCAAGGGATAAATACAAGTCACAGCAACACATCAAGGCAAAGCGATAAACATGAACATACATATCGACAGGACGCATGAACATGTTGGGCGAACGACGGGTGATGGGTTTGCTACATGACAAAGAGTAAGTTCCCTCTCTTACCTTGATCAAGACGGGTGGAAGCACACGAGTACTGCCGAAGCTCAGAGGTCGGCCGGTGATGGAGACGTGTCTTCGGACAGGTTGTGGCTTCAGAGCTGGAAGATTTTCGACTGACGCCGAGACTAACTGGGTAGCAGGCTTTAACAAGGGATTCCCCGAGGGGCGGGGCTTAAGCGCGTCTAGCGAGCGGGCCTGCTAGGGATGACTGGTTGAGTGGGAATAGGCGCTGGCGGTGTGTGGGGAATGACTGCTGGTAGCCTACGTCAGAGGTTGATTGTACGCCTCGTCACAGAATAGCCACAAATAAAACTCGTCCCCCATAAATTATGAAGAGTTGAACCTAGGTTCTTCGCGTACAACAAGCGAGCAGGGTAACACTATCGAGCCACTGAGGGGCAAAAATTCCTGTGCACGTCAATTACAGCGCGCATGCCTAAGCAAGACAGGTGTTTGCCAAGAAGGGACGGTATTTTCAGGGGTGTTGAGCTCGAGTTACGAATAATAGCGAGTGCCTGCACATGAGTTATCGTCCCTTGTCACGCTATTGTCGCAAATGGACGGCTCATTCAGAGTAGCTGAAAGAACAAGTTGTTCCCTCCACCCCCCACACTTCTCCCCCTCCCCTCCATCAAGCATAACTACATCTGGACGGAACTCTTTGCCCAGAATGAACAATTTACCCTCTGTAGCCTTTGTAGCCTTTGTATCAGACAATGGGTCCCGACAGGAAGTCCTCTCCAGGATCGCACAAACAACTGCTGCCCTGACATGGTTGAAGCCCATTTGGAAAGACATGACCATCATTTTAAATTCCAAGATAAGGCTGCTGCGCTCCCTTGTCGTCTCCTTGCGAAACATGGACTCTCACAGCTGATCTACAAAGAAGAATACAAAGCACGGAGATGAGGTGCTACAGAAGACTTCTGGGCATTTCCTATACCCAGCACATCACCAACAACGAAGTCCAACAGACCATCACACAAGCCATTGGACAACACGATGACATGTTCACGGTGGTGAAACTCCGATGGTATGGCCACATCACCAGAGCATCAGGCCTTGCAAAGACCACCCTGCAAGGCACGGTGCAAGGAGGCAGAAGAAGAGGGAGACGGAAAAAGAGGTGGGAGGACAACATTCGAGAATGGGCTGGCTTGACACTGAGCGAGGCCATAAGAGTTGCTGAGGACGGATGAAGATGGAGTACGCTGGTTAAACGGTCATCTGTGGTGCTTCAACAACCTTCGAGTTACGGGATAGAATAGGAAAAAAAAAGAATAGATAGAACATTTTTCCCCACCACCACCACCCCTCAAGAAAGTACCATCGTCTGAGAATATGTTTTTTTCTAATAATTCATTTTGTTTATTTATTTAATTATTCACATCTAGCGCTTTTCCATCTCAAGAGCTGCTCAAGGCGCTGGCCGATACAGGATCTACCTCACGGTGGCGAGGCGCCCACTTGCAACCTTAAGGGGCATCGTCTGACGCCCTCAACTGACAACTGAGCACACCTTTTGACGACCGGAAATATGAGAGGAAAGACCTAGTGCTTGCCAGGCCGGGTGTGTTTACTGTAGCCTGCACTCACCCGCCTTGATTGATTGATTGATTTATTATTGCTTTAGGTCCAGCGGACTCTTCCGAGCCAAATCAGGACCGGACAACCCCCGATCCGCATAAAAGATCTGTTGAAACAACCCCAGTGGGAAAATTGAATGCCCTCCACCGGCCAGTCACTTTACAATAAAGACATCCCACGCGAGGGACGGCTGAGGGTTGACCTCAACTACGCGAACTCCCCGATTACAAAAACAAAATAGAATACAAACATCATTATAAATCATCAACAAAAAACATACATATAAAATGCCTATAGTGCTAAATAGTACATTCATAGGAAGCCCTAGTGACCACCCGGCAGAAAGCGTCCAACACTCCCAAGCTGATCCAACAGACCTCATACACAAACAAGGAGTCTTGTCCAGGAAGAGTTTTCAAGAAAAAAGGTAGGTCATTGATCTAGCGAAGAAGAAGATAGTATAGCAGAGTGGTAGGACAGATCGGGAATGGGAAAGAGCAAATGAGGAAGACAGCGACAGTGGGAATTTAAAGCACTAAATTTCCAGAAAGTGGGGATACTATTTATACTGAAACCCCCGGCACTCCAACGGGGGGGAACTGTTGCCGCAGTTAATTTGTCATGCCTACAAAGGCAAGACAGGTTTCAACTGGGGCTTTCACTGTACCCTTTATAGGTTAGAACAATCTACAGTGGCAAGATTGCTCATGACCCCAAGGGGTACTCACCCGCCTAGGACATGAGCGTCAGGATCTTCGATGCAATAGAATGAGAGAGAGAGAGAGACAGAGAGAGAGACAGAGAGAGAGACAGAGACAGACGGAGAACGCAGCGGACTAAATCTGTTTTTCAATACATGTAGTTCGCAATAAAACTTCGCCAGGCGTTCAAAACCCCTACTTAAGTAGGAAACCCAACATCACAATATACAGAGGGGCCGGGTAGCTCAGTTGGTAAGAGCGTCTTGCTAGTAACCGAAAGGTCGCTGGTTCGAATCCCGGATTGGTCAACGTGTGATCATATTATTTTCCCCTTTACCAACAACTGGCCCGCTGGTGTCAGTATAAATCGGTCCAGTAGTCACCTATATGCGAAAGTGTCGTGTGACTATAATCTACAAACAACATCACAACGTAACAAAACTGCATTGATTGAGCCAACCAACGTTGCTCTGCAAGTACCGGCTAGTGCATCAAGTACCGGCTAGTGCATAGTACTTGAGTGTTCTGCGTTACCCACTAATAGTGTCAAATAGTCAAGGTGTAGTACTGTGGGGCTCTGATAGCCAGGATGCAGGCTGCCATACCTGGCCAGGTGGAAATGACAGGTAAAGTCTTTTGCGGGAACAGTGCATGCATTGTCAAAATGTCAAGAAGACCCCGAGATGAGAGCCGAGATAAGCTTAGATTTGTGTTTGGTCTTTCCTTCTGGCTGTATGAGAAAGAGGAAGGGTGGGTTTGGGGATTGAGAGAGAGAGAGAGAGAGAGAGAGAGAGAGAGAGAGAAAGAAAGAGAGAGAGAGAGAGAGAGAGAGAGAGAGAGAGAGAGAGAGAGAGAGAGAGAGAGAGAGAGATAAAACGCAATAACACGGTCATAAACATAAAATAAGGAGTTGGGAGGAGAGTTCAAGTTTCCTCTGAAAGAAAGAAAAAAAATCCTTCTGCCTCGACCTTTGAAGAGTGTGGTTGTGTCATATTGTAATTGTATTCCCAACCATCCTGCAGCAAACCACCCAGCACAGCGACGACGTTGATGAAACAGAAGACGAGGCGACCGTCAGCGTTGACTGTATAATATGCCTCTTCCAAGACAAAAGACTATTGAAGTAGTGGCCACATAGGGCTTACGTTTTACGGCTTATGCATTGGGCTATGGAATTTTTCACTGACCGGAATTTTGACGGGTGGCCACACCTTATGAGTTTAGTGGTCACATTTGGCTTACGTTTTACAGCTTAGTCATTGGGTCGGAGTTAGTGGCGCCATGTTTATAACGGCCAGATTCAAATTTATAAACGTGTGTAGCTGTAATTTCACTACAACAAGGCACTTTTTCATGCGGATGTAACATACTCTTTCATGATTTGACTATATTATGAAACAACTTTCCTAGTTGCTGTTTCGCAACATGTGAATTTAACTGCCGTTAGCTCGCCAAGTCATGTGTAGCAGACAACATGCGTTGCGTGCAATCATGCCTGTAGGAGTTTAGGTTGACCTCTAAACTCGTTGGTCTTCGTGAGAGCCGCTCATGTAGTCTTGCAGAAGGAATCAAACATAAACTATCCTTGGCAAATGTCACGTTAGGCAGTACGCCAGGAAATACATAAGGAATTCGTAAACCTAACACGAGCGTGACCGGGTATTATGTAAAACGATGTCAGGATTATGGTGCGGCACGGCAACAATACCTTGTAGAGCTTTACATGCATTCATCATGCGGAATAAAACAAAACTAACTGTTAGAGTTCGAAGATAACAATGGCGACGCCGAGGCAAAACAAAGGAATAAACACACTAAGAGAACGGCTAACGTAAACAAGACAAGACAATCCACATTTTGCAGTGTAGCTGTCCTACAGCAAAGAAATACAAAACGACATTCTCTTTTCAATTATTCATCCAATTGTAATAATAATAATAATAATAATAATAATAATAATAATAATAATAATAATAATAATAATAATAATAATAATGAGGATGAGGATGAGGAGGATATTTGTATAGCAGAGTGCAAGAAGGTAGAAGAAGAGGGAGGCCGAAAAAGAGGTGGGAGGACAACAATCGAGAATGGACTGGCTTGACTCTGAGCGAAGCCATGAGGGTTGCTGAGGACAGAGAAAGATGGAGTACGCAGGTTAAACGATCATCTGTGGTGCCCCAACGATTTCCGAGTTACGGGATAGGATATGATAGGATTTGTATAGCACGGTATCTCGTCTGTTTTGCAGGCAAGCTCACCGTGCTTGACACACATACACACACACGCACACACACACACACACGCACACACACAATTATTACAGAAAACCTATAGAACCTGAAACACTATAACTCGGTACATATGTTAAAAAGGCAGACAGAGTTAAACCTAGGACTAACATTTACAGCATAAACAGACTCAAGAACATAATTATTTACATAAGCTTACATGCATAAAGATCACAAAAGATTCAAAAATATACGGGAGCAATTAAGCACATGAAATAACAATGGTAATACCAACAGGCAAAACAATGAAAACATGCTATACAAAAATAAAACCGCAAGATTGTTTCTCATTATAATTCTCCAACAACTTTGCAATATACATTTTTTTTAATAGCGCGCTTTCCATTCAACAGGGCGGTATAACTTGAGGCGCCACAAACAGCAGGAGCAACATCAACAGCAATTCAAAACTTCAATTCTCCCAACTTGATCGACATTCTTCACTGCAGTATTACTTCATGACCTTTTAGCTGTTCTTCTTATCTTTTTGTATTTCTTATTTTTCTTGTACTGTTCTCCAGCTCAACAGCTGCTCCAGGCGTGGTCGACACAGGATCTAACTCAAGCCTAACGATGCGCCCACTTACAGCCTTTGAGCGCGTAGTCTGACGCCCGGACGACTGAGCACAATTTTGGACCATCGGGTGTGGTCTTTGCAAGGCCGTCAACGAGATTTGAACCACAGCCTGTACAGTCTACACTGTTTTAGCTTGACATGCGAGTACATTGCGTACACCACTCAGCCAACTGCGCTCCCTTATAAGTACCAAGCCCCTTGTAGGATAAAAGTTAAGGTAATTGGTTAATTGTAGATTATAGGCACACGACACCGGAGCGTATAGGCGACTACTGGTCACATTATTCTGACACCAGCGAACTAGTTGGTGGTAAGGGGAAAATAATATGGTCACACGTTGGCCAATCCGGGATTCGAACCAGGGACCTTTCGGTTACTAGTAATCCGATCTTCCAAATGAGCTACCCGGCCTCACCGCAGGTTAAAAGCGACAGATGAGCTAATTTATCATAGCACAGTATGGGGCTGTTCGGTTTGAAGGTCGTATATTGCGGGACACTCGGGTCCAAAACTTGTCTGGCAAGATCTGCCAAAGCCAGCAATAGCAAACAGTCTGTATGGGCATAATCCAACACACACACATAGACACACACACAAACACACACATATATACACACACACAAAGTGCAGCCACACAAACATGCATGAACATTTGTAAAACTTTTTTTCAAATACTGTATGTAATAGAAAAACTAATTTAAGGTGCACACAATACATTTGACAGAGAACAGCAAGTGGAAGACATCGAACAAACACATACGCACACACACATACATACACACACACACACACACACATACACACACAATCACCAGAACAACCGCTTTTTTCGGAACCGTAGAACTAAAGTGTTCAGATAGACCCCTATTTTGCAAAGATTGTATTCAAGTGTCCGTAAAATATAGTTTTCATTGTTAGTAGTAGTAGTAGTAGTAATAGTAACAGTAGTAGTAGTAATAGTAGTAGTAGTAGTAGTAGTAATAGTAGTAGTAGTAGTAGTAGTAATAATAATAGTAGTATTCATGTTCATGTGAACCTTAAACTGGTATCGCTGCAATTCAAACAGCTGTGCTGTACTCGTTTGTTCCGTTACATAATGGTTAACTATTCTCTCCTTAAGATTGACAATGGCACAGTGGTTTATTTAATTGTGGAGATGAATTACAGCAAGTGGTACACATGTTACATCTATGTCTCTGAACAACCTGTCCAGCCGTCAAACATATTCACAGTATTGAATCGTGAAGCGATCAATACCAAGGAAACGTCAGCTGTTGATAGATATAAACTTTATAACATTTAAAGGATATTTATTTTAGTAAACACACACGCATATTGTTTTCTTAGTATTTCCCACCGTGAATCACCGAGCACAATGAAAATAATGACAGTGACATACAGAAAGGCCTGCTATACAAGGGTCAAGGGTCCGACTTAACAGACATGGTACATATTTTAACACACTAGGTTTGGAATTGTGTTCGGCTGCAGGAAATCTTCAACTTTGTTACTCTATATGTCCTGCGCACACAGAGAGACGAGACTTGCTCCCTCTCACAATTAAGAACTCCGCTGTATGTATCGTGCGTTGAGGTTAGAGAGAGAGAGAGAGGAAGAGAGAGAGAGAGGAACAGAGATAGAGCATAATATCCTATGATCTTATGTCAACCTATTAATTTTCGCTTCTTCAACCTCGTCTGCAGAATCTGTACTTTGCTAGAAGGCAACCGTCAATGGAAAGGAGGGGGAGGAGGAGAAGGAGGAGGAAGAAGAGAATGTCCCAGTACACAGGAGCCCGTATCTCTCACATTTAGATACAGGCCCCTGTGTGTTTGTGTGTGTGCCAATCTTTTTGATAACTGTATCATATTCCGTCTGCCTGCTTCATATTTCCACCCTTATTAACACCCACCCCGGGTGCGGGGAAGATCTGCATTGTCCAGCCAGCTTTTAAAGGGGTTCCAGACACGGGGGCCGGAGGAAAGAGGGGGGGGGGGGGGAGAAGGAGAAGATTAACAGCCTCTCTAAAACACCGCTACGTTTAAGCGTCTGGGTGGCAGAATTCCCCATCATTATCAAGATGTCAAAACTGTACTCTTGTTAGAGATAAACCTGAGATAAGGTGGAGGGTGGATTGAGAGGTGGGGGGAAGGAAGGAGAGGTGGGGTGGGGGTGGAGTTTCCAGACAAATAATGAGCGTTGAAGTGGAACGTCTACAGCCACCAACGGCGAAATGGCAGACGGGGATAACCAGCCCAGGGACCTAAAGTAAGTTAGGTTAGTTTTCAGCTGAAAGGAAAATGGCGTTAGACCTTTTTGCCGCTGTCGGGCTGCGTTGGAATGCTACTAGATTATAGAGGCAGTCAGCACAGCTGTCCCGAAAGCGACACTAACCGCATTCTGGATGTCGGAGGCTCTCGAGACGTTGACCTACGCACAGCCTATTCTTTGTGCCTCCCTAATTTTAATAGATCTCTGACATAATGATAGCGTGTTTAGCGATTAAGGTAAAAACAGCCCTTGTACGTAAAAGTAGCAGCTTAGATGTTGCAGAAGACCAAATGGCGTTATTTCTCGTGGTAAAAGCTTTTTAAGCCAGGCGACCCGCCAGCAAATTTTGAATAAAAGGATTCTTGTTGACATTAATTTTAATGTATGAATCAAAAGAAATAACTTTTGCACAAAATATCATTGAAATTTGCACATTATGATGATGATGATGACGATTGATTGATTGATTTGATTTTGTATTTCATTTGATTGATTAATGATGATGTTTGATTAATGATGATGGTGATTAATGATGATGTTTGATTAATGATGATTGATTGGTTGATTGATGAAGATGATGAAGACGATGATTATGACGATGATTATGACGTAATAGATTAGTAAAGGGCGGAGATCCATTCTTCTTCTTTCCATTGCCCGCTTTTTTTATCATCTTGAAGCTCCTGCAGTCCGGTGGCAGCACTCTCAAGGGGATTAAGTGAAATTTGAAGAAAAAAAAACCGATAAGCTAGCAAAATGGAGGAAGAATGAGCACGTTGGGGAAAAAAAAACACTTTTGTGATAATGAACTGCAAGGTTTTGTTGGTTCGTTTACGTGACGTTTTTGTACTGGCATTTGGCGTACTGACCTGTGCTTCCTGTTTTTATAGGTGACAGGAAACAACAAACCAAGACATAAGATCCCTCAATTGATTCAGAACTACGGGAGGCATTTTTCAAGAACACGAACCCGTAACAAGAACTAACAGAAAGTATATAAACACAAGGGGAGACAACCTAGAGAGAAGGGGCCGGGTAGCTCAGTTGGTAAGAGCGTCTTGCTAGTAACCGAACGGTCGCTGATTCGAATCCCGGATTGGTCAACGTGTGATCATATTATTTTCCCCTTTACCAACAACTGGCCCGCTGGTGTCAGTATAAATCAGTCCAGTAGTCACCTATATGCGAAAGTGTCGTGTGACTATAATCTACAAACAACAACAAACAACAACCTAGAGACACAAGACAGTATTTTTTAAAAATTCGTTTCAACTGTTATACAAGGAAGAATTTTTTAAATTTTGTTTTCTTGCGCCTTTGGGGATAGTATAACAATCAAAACATCTAGAAAGGAGGTTCTGATAAATTACTTTTGTGAAATATTATATAGTTTTGTGAATCTGATTGTGTAGTCCTTACGTTCAGTCGTATATTTCAGCCCCGTCAAGGACTGTTAATGGCTACCCCTAAACGGCGTCTGTAAAAAAAAGTGGTGGCCTATTTGGATGACTGTAGATAGAGTATGGCGTTTTCAGTAGGAGCTGGCCAACGGAAGAAAAGTGTACAATACAATACAATACAATACAATACAATACAATACCTGTATAATACATCTTCATTACCTCGAAGAAGGAATTCATGTCCAAGACGAATACAGATCGCTTAGCTGATCGCTCTTTGCTAGAAAAAACAATAGTTTCTCATGATTATCCTTTGGGAACTAACAATCATATGATGTCCTTTCCTATCCTATCCCCTAACTCGAAGGTCGTAGGGGGCGCCACAGGTGATCGTTTAACCAGCGTACTCCGTCTTTCTCTGTTCTCAGCAACCCTCATGGCTTCGTTCAGTGTCAAACGAGTCCATTCTCGAATGTTGTCCTCCTACCTCTTCTTATGTCTCCCTCTTCTTCTGCCTCCTTGCACCGTGCCTTGCACAATGGTTTTCTGGGGTGAGGTGACGTGTCATGAAAACAAAAAGAACGATAAGTTGGCAATAAAATCACATAGCATCCACACCAAGTATACTGGGCCCTTTGCATCGCTCGTCCACGCGAGATTCCAAGATAGATATTACCTGCCCATATTGACTTGTTGATATTACCTGTCCACGCTGACTTGTTGATCCTACCTGTTCGTATTGACTTGTTAACATTACCTGCCCGCACTGACTTCTTAATATTACTTGCCCATACACCCTGGTAATAGGCCTATTACCTGCTAGGTCGGATCTGGCACGTCAGTTACAAGCTATCTTGAAAGGCGGCAAACCACTTTTACCTCTGCCGTGATAAGTGGTTTCTAACACCACCCACTCACCCCAATCCCCCTCCTTTCTCACCCTCCTCCCCCCCGAAAAAATCTTAACACGAGTTTTCAAGCATTTGTTAACGTCAAGAATGGTTAAAATTTCGGCACACGCCACTCAACTTTGTGTTAAAACATGAATTTAGAAGACCTGCGATTTGATAAGGACAATTACTGCAGTCAACACTTAACTCCTGATAAAGGAATATTTCGTGCACTTTTTGACGTGCTGAAGGATTATACAAAACAAAAACACCTACAACCACCACTCCACATTTTTTTAAACAGAAATGTTTTGTTTAACAAAATTTTTTTAATGTAAAATTGGTTTTGGATGGAGGAATTATTTTCTGCACTCAGCACTCGACTTTGAAATTTGTTCAAAACAGAATGTTACAAGCGTTTAGTTGTCATTTTTGATTGACCTGTTACGCATGTAACGACCTTTGAAATTCATTTCTTTTCACCAAACACGACGAGTTTCAGCAAGTTTAGGCTGTATGTGTTGGGACATGCTACACCACGTAATGCTGAAATGATGAGTTCTAAGATGGATGTTTGGTGTTTAGGTTTCTTAACTCTCTCTTTCTTCAATCGCTGGACGCCGGACTGTGCCCTCAAAGGCTGCAAGTGGGGGCCTAGGGCAGCTTGTGTTAGATCCTGCATCGACCAGCGCCTTGAGCAACTCTTGAGCTGGTAAAGCGCTTTATCACAACCAGGACTAACATTAATTAAAGAACTCGCAGTCCTACTAAATTGCTTTATAATTATACCTAGAAGTCTTCTTCTACTTCCTTTCTTTCTTCCTTCTTCTACTTCATTTCTTTCTGCCTTCTTCTACTTCCTTTTTTCCTTCTTCTACTTCATTTCTTTCTTCCTTCTTCTACTTCCTTTCTTCCTTCTTCTACTTCCTTTCTTCCTTCTTTTACTTCCTTTCTTCCTTCTTCTACTTCCTTTCTTTTGTCCTTCTTCTACTTCCTTTCTTTCTTCCTTCTACTTCCTTTCTTCTTCACCTACTTCCTTTCTTTCTTCCTTCTTCTACTTCTTTTCTTCCTTCTTCTACTTCCTTTCTTTCTTCCTTCTACTTCCTTTCTTCTTCACCTACTTCCTTTCTTTCTTCCTTCTTCTACTTCTTTTCTTCCTTCTTCTACTTCCTTTCTTTCTTCCTTCTACTTCCTTTCTTCTTCTTCTAACTCATTTCTTTCCGTCTTGTACTTCCTTCTTTTCTTTCTTTCTTCTTCTTCTACTTCCTTCTTTCCTTTCTTCCTTAATACGTCCTTTCCTTCTTCTTCTACTTCCTTTCTTCTTCTTCCACTTCCTACCTACCTTCTTTTCTTTCTTCTTTTGCTTCCTTCCTTCCTTTCTTCTTCCTTCCTTTATTTTTCTTCTACTTTCTTTCTTATTTCACTTTCTTTCTTTCTTTCTTTCTTCTTTTCCTCCTTCTTTCCTTTCTTTATCTCTTTTTTTCTTCTTCTTCTACGTGTACTTCTTTCTTTCTTTCTTCTCCTTCTTCTTTTATTTGTTTCTGTCTTTATTTCTTCTTCTTCTACTTTCGTTCTTCTTCTTTTACCTCTCTCTTTCTTTTTTTTCTTCTTCTTATTTCTTTCTTTCTTTCTTTTTCTACGTCCTTCCGTTTCTTCTTCTTCTTCTTCTTCTTCTTCTTCTTCTTCTTCTTCTTCTTCTTCTTCTTCTTCTTCTTCTTCTTCTTCTTCTTCTTCTTTTCTTCTTCTTCTTCTTTTCTTTCTTCTTGTTTTCTTTCATTCTTTCTTTCTTATTTTCTTTTTTTCTTTCTTTCTTCTTCTACTTTCTTTCCTTGTTTATATCTTTCTTTTTCTTTTATCTTTCTTTCTCCTTTTTCCTTCTATACTAATAATTGGCAAATCTGAACTTGCTTGTTTGCTAATTATGATATAGAAGTAAGAGAAAATTGGAAGGAGAAGAAGAAGAAGAAGAAGAAGAAGAAGAAGAAGAAGATGATGATGATGATGATGATGATGATGATGATGATGATGATGATGATGATGATGATGATGATGATGATGGGTTCTAGAGAAATGACCAAACAAACAAAGCAGTCATTCTACCTACCATGAACATTTAAATCTCAAAAGACACCGTGACGCATGAAGATAATATTTGCAGCATATTCCGTACTTAAAAAAAAAAGAAGTAGAGTAGAATGACAAAGCTACCTTTAATACAAGAAGAGTAGAATGACAAATTTACCTTTAAGACTTGTTAAAGGTTTGCTTACCTGTTGTACGCTTTGAGGTGACAGAGGTGCAAAGACGAGCCTTAACACCGCGTCACTGTGTAATGATAGAGTAGTCCCCAACATTGCGCCTTTCTTGGCAGATAAGGTTGTGAAGAGGGTGGTGGGAGTGCAAAGATGGGACGGGGGGAGGGGGTATAGGAGAGTGAGAGAATGGGATATAAATTCTGCACGCCTCTAAAATGCGGCGGGTGCCGAGTAGCTCAGTTGGTAGAGCGTCTTAATAGTAACCGAAATGTCCCTGGTTCGAATTCCGGACTGGCCAACGTGGGACCATATTGTTCTCCCCTTACCACCAGCTGGTTCGCTGGTGTCAGAATAATGTGCCCTATAGTCGCCTATATGCTCCGGGTGTCGTGTGACTGTAATCTACAATAAATGCGGCGACGAACTTTATAGATGAAGTCTTCGATGTTAGTGATGAGGGACGTTTTGAAGGGGCAGAGTGGGCTTATGGAAGACTTTGTGGTGATGGACGTTTGGAAGGGGATGGAAGGGAATATATTGTGGAGGGGTAGGGAGGGTGGAGGAGTGGGGAAACTAGATTCATGTTTTGTCTAGCCAATAAAGTAAGACGGCTGCGCTCCCTTGTCATCTCCATCTTCCTATATGCTTGCGAAAGCATGGACCCCTCACAGCAGATCTACAACGAAGAATACAAAGCATGGAGATGAGGTGCTACAGAAGACCTCTGGGCATTTCCTATACCCAGCACATCACCAACGACGAAGTCCGACAGACCATCACACAAGCCATTGGACAACACGATGACCTGCTCACAGTGGTGAAGAAATGGAAACTCCGATGGTATGGCCACGTCACCAAATCGTCAGGCCTTGCAAAGACCATTCTGCAAGGCACAGTGCAAGGAGGTAGAAGAAGAGGGAGACCGAAAAAGAGGTGGGAGGACAACATTCGAGAATGGACTGGTTTGACACTGCGCGAAGCCATCAGGGCTGCTGAGGACAGAGAAAGATGGAGTATGCTGGTTAAACGATCATCTGTGGTGCCCATACGACCTCCGAGTTACGGGACAGGACAGGAGGACTAGCGAATAAAACAGAATACTGTTTCTCTAAACTCCATGGCAAGTCACCGTTGCACCTTAAGCAGGGTGATGACTGCGAAGACATTGTGATAAGCTGTCACAGGGAAGAAAACAAAATTACGCTAATCGTAAACATGACAGGTAACTGAGCTGCACACGCCAAAATACACATCATCAGCATGGTACTTTCGCAACAAAGGTAAACATCCTCAAATTGTCAAACCATGCACATTTTTAAGCTCAAATTACAAAGCTATGATTTTTTTTCTTTACCTGTCTATAAAAACTGAAGATGTGGATTTGGTTTTCGGAAGTAATTTCACATCAATTGGTGTTATTTGGATTGGTGTGAGTAAAAAAAAGAGAAGGTTTTTGGATGACCTGATGTTTTGGTATTTTCGTTTTTACTTTGGTATTCCTATTACTTTATTAATTTTGTTAAAGTTACAAGAAAACAAAATATTTTATTGCAAAGGGAACTCCCAAGAAATGCATTTTCACGGTCAGTTAAACGAGAAGCAACAATAATAGCAACAATTATAGGAGAAGAACAACAAGAAGGAGAAGAAGAAGATGATGTTGATGACGACGATGACAACGATGATGATGACGAGGACTATGACGATGATGGTGATGATGATGATGATGATGATGATTTATGATGATGATGATGATGATGATGATGATGATGATGATGATGACTTTACCCCTCTCTGCCCTACCACCGCAAAACCCGAAGTCTAGGTTCAGAAACTCCTGTTACAAAAAACATTGCCTAAGATTTACCTTGGATAATAGCTTGACAACCACCAAAGCACGCTGCACAGCCGAGACTCGCCGAGGCTGACCTTTGCCTCCCACTTGTGTGAGAAACTCCGTCAGTCTCAGCTACGATATGTGCCAAAAAGGCAAACCAAGGATTGGGCATAATGTCGGTATGATCAAACCGTACGCACCCCCGTCAACAAAGTCAGATGTTCCGTGTAGCGTTAACTATGTAAGCAAGTGTTTTGCTTGAAGGCACAACAAAGAGATATTGACGTTGATGTCATCTGATAGGAAGCCAGATAGCATTCCGCGACATTTTAATTCTCTTCAACCCATTGTATTTGATACTGACGCACATGTGTCTGCACGGACGGACGCGCGCATGCACATAATTTAAGACGGTTAAGAAACCGACTGACACACTAAGGTTTGGTTCTACCACAAAAACGATGTAACAGTCCCAAATCAAGCAAAGTTACATATATGAAACTCAGACACGTTTCACACACAGGTAAGCACAGAAACAACTAACAGACTGACAGACATGCACTCACGCACATATTTTGCATACGTTTAACTGACTGACAAACACGCACGCACATATTGCTAATAATTTAATACGTTTAACTCACACATACACACACACGCCTAATATAAGACGTGTTACATTCGTATTGAGGTATACCATTCTAGTATTAAGCTAGAATACAGAATTTATTTAGCCAAAGGGCAACATCAAGTCAGGTCAGGTCAGGCCAGGCCAGGTCAGGTAAGGTCAGGTCAGGTCAGGTCAGATCAGGTCAGGTCAGATCAACAAATCGTTATTACCCACAAGGGAGAATTCATACAACATATTGCATCTCAAAATATAAAGATTGTTTTTTAAACAAATAAACATAAAAATAATACGTCAAAAACACATTAACAACTACAAAAACTACATTTCACCAGTTATACATTCTACATTTTACTTTATATTTTCAATATTATACTTTCAATTATTTTTTTACATTGCATATGTAAATTGCCTCGATGTTAGTAAACAGTCACGAACAAGCGCGTGCGCGCGCGCCCACACACACACACACACCATACATACATCCATAACCCCACAACACCTTTTAAGATTTCAATAAATTATCTTGCAGACACAGTTGCAAAATGCATTAAACGCAATCTCAATTGATGCATGTTTCAAGAACACAGTTAATTAGTTATTAAAAATATACCATTTAAAAAAAAGGAACATGCATTTGAATAAAAGTGATGTTGACTTTAAATAGCAAAAAACTCTCTTTCTCTCTCACCCTCTCTTTCACACACACACATTCACACACACACACACACACACACACACACACACACACACACACACACACACATTCGTGTATTCATGTTTAAATGGGGTCCTTTGACCTAATTCGCCGCCTAAGAGGCAAATTTCTTCAAAAAAGACACCTTTTTGCCAGAAGTTTGACCTAATTCCTCGCTCTTAAGAGACGAACTAGGTCAAGTTTGTTCAAAAAAGCACCCTTTTCGCAAAAAGTTTGACCTAATTCCTCGCCTATAGAGGACGAAGTAGGTCAAGTTTGTTCAAAAACACAGCTAGGATAAGGAACTTTCCTCGACGATTAGGGTAAGGCAGTTGTCACGAATTGGCTAGTTTAAACTCTGCCTATCGACTATTTAGCATGTGTAGTCTTTGTAACATAAGAGAGTTAGTATATAACACAGCAGCAATTACAGTACACACAGCGAGCGAGCCACACACACAGCGTAAGTGAGTCAGCACTTGAGCTTTGAATCTGAACATTTTACCCAATGATAGCTTAGGCAAAGCGGTTCGAGCCAGTTTGACTGTGTCAGAGCCTAACACAGCTTTGGTCAGTTGGGAGGAATACACCGAAGTGTTAACAGCTAGAAAGCTGGCAGAGATTTAAATCTCTTCACACTTAGACCAGGAAGCAGGACTTAGAATCTTAGAATTCTATCAAGTCACAACGGGCCTGAACTTGTCAGACAGGTAAATGAACACCCTTCTGTTTCATCGTGATATATTTATATTATTGTTGAAATTATGTTTGTGGAATTTGCTATGCATAAATGTGAATTGTTAATCCGAATTTGCCGTACCACGTGGAAGAGCCGAGCACGAGGCGAAACACGACCGGTTGCGCCGCCATGTTGTATGCTGTACGGAACCACTGTTGTTTAACTTATATGTATGTTTGCAGACCAGTGGCTGTACCACTTAATGTTTATATTATTATTAATTCTGTATGTGTATAGTTAGCCACGTTTGATATTTATGTATGTATAGGAATTTAGAGTGAGATTCCAGTGGAACCCGGAAGTAGCAGAATGTTCGTCGCTTATGTATAGAGATGTGGAGCTATCACTGAGGGCTACTTGGCTTTCAGTGAGACGCTCTGCACAAACCGATTATTCAGGGTTGTGCAGAATTTCGTCTCTTATATTACAGACGGGCAGGCGAGCTATCCCGAGCTATCCCGAGCTATCCTGTGAACCCCACTCCACAGAAACAAGTTGGTTGAGGAGACTTTACCGCACAAGACGGAAGGAGCTACCTTGAAAAACACCCTATCAGACCCCACAGCGTGGCAAGGGAACCCAACTACACAACGACAAAGGTGTACCAGAAGCTACCTCACAGAAGGACTTCGCACGCACCATCCGCCAGTTAAGTGGTTACTCCAACGTGCACTTAAACTGATAGGAAACAGGACCACAGTAGTCCAACTCTTCAGAAACCGTAAAACGGACCACAGTAGTCCAAATCTACATGAGATATTATAGCAAGTGCCCAAGGAAGAAATAACAGCTGCATAGACTATCAGCGATCGAACTATTAGCATTGAAAGAGACTTTTTAAGTTAGATTAGTACTTAGAGAATCTTGTATAGAGTAGAAGAAATAAATGTGTGATTTTAACTGTTATCCAGTGGCTGGACTACATATGATTCATAGCCGTGTGAAAGCTAGTGTGACAGTAATCTTTTACCATTTTTCTATCTATCTCTGTACCCCAACCTTAACACAGAACGAGCTAAACAAATAAATTTATTAAAGTAGTTCATAGGGTGACTTACTAGCAGTTCCCACCGAATAAACGTGAGGGTCCATAATTCCATTGTGCAGAGCCCATAAACCCCACATGACACTTTAATTGGCGAGCCTAGCTAGGATCTGTGTATAATAGGATTTGGGTATAACCGGACCTAAGTACAATAAAATTAGATAACAGTAGGAGTAGTAGAATAACTTAGAATAGTGTAAGGGTATAACACTGATCAGTTTTGGGTGCACTATTCTTTAGTTAAAAACTTTTTTGCTTCAAATATTTTTGTGCCTGTATGTTGCATTGTTCTTTTGCAGGTTTTGCTTAAATAACTGTTGTATGCCATTTGACTCTTGTTGTATTCTATTATTGATTACGAATTTTATGGTCTTTGCATTGTTGTTATTGACTTGCAAGATTGCTAGTGTTTTGGTATTCCACGTGATTCAGAGGTTGTTCATAGACACGTTTGACAATGTCGGACCCAGTGGCCTTGAGATTGCGCTTCAAGGAACTAGGAGAAGCTTTACACTTAGCAGGGGCAGACCTAATTGCGTATATAAATGCAGAGGTAGAGAAACAGGAGGCTAAGGCAGAGAGAGCAGCCGAGAGAGAACAGAAGAAGCTCGAAGCAGAACAGAGAAAAGCAGAACTAGAAGCAGAGCAGAAGAAACTAGCATTAGAAGCAGAACAGAAGAAGCTCGAAGCAGAACAGAGAAAAGCAGAACTAGAAGCAGAGCAGAAGAAACTAGCATTAGAAGCAGAACAGAAGAAGCTCGAAGCAGAACAGAGAAAAGCAGAGTTAGAAGCAGAGCAAAAGAAATTAGAATTAGAAGGAGAACAGAAGAAGGCAGCATTAGCAGCAGAGAGAGATGCAGAAGTTAGGAGATGGGAGTATGAGCGGGCAGAAAAAGAAAAAGAGAGGGCAGAAAAGGAAAAAGAAAGACAGCATGAGTTAGAGCTAAGAAGATTGGGATCAGGAGCTTCAAGTTCTTCCTCAACCCCGCCCCACTCAGATCAGCTAGAAGTAGCACCCAACCCTGTACAAGGAATGTCATTTCCACTGGGAACATTCAATGAGAGAGAAGAAGGTCTAGATCTCTATCTGACTAGGTTTGAGCGTCTAGCAACAGAGTATAAACTAGATCCCACTCATTGGTCTTTCAAGCTTAGTCAAGGGCTTAGAGGAAAGGCTTATGACATCTACAGTAAGCTACCGACTGACAGAGTGACTGACTATCACAAAGTAAAAGAGGCACTCCTAACGGGATTCGAACTGACAGGAGAATGCTACCGGCAAAAGTTCCGAACCAATCGGAGAGTGAAAGGAGAGAGCTATGCGCAGTTCGCGGATCGGTTGTCCACAATGCTGGATAAGTGGATTAGCCAGTCAGCCACGGCTAAGACGTATGATGGACTGACAGAACTGTTAGTATGGGAACAGCTACGGGAAACCATGACCCCCGAGCTGAGGACATTCTCAGTAGAACAGGGCGCGGAAAGACTGGAAGATCTGGTCAAGGTCGCAGATAGGTACGTGGCCGCACACGGAGAAGCCAAGAGCTTCAGGCGAGACCTAAAGCCTAACGGGAAAGAGGCACAGAAACGAAGCCCTAACCGGGAAGAGCGCACCGCGAATAAGCCGAATAACCCCAGACCTGGGCAGAATAAAGGACCCAACACGGAATTCGGGAAAAGAGGTCCTGCAGAGCAAAGACGGTATTGTTCGTTCTGCAACAGAAACAATCACTCCACCGCAGAATGTTTCAAGTTGGCCGCACAACGTAGGGAAGAGCGCGAAAGCCGGCCAGCGCACAGAGTTCTAACTCAAAGTAGCGGTAACAAGCCACACACGATCGGAGATCACCCATCGGTGACAGACACGGTCAAGGTCAACGGAAAAGAAGCGAACTGTCTGTATGACACAGGTCTATCATACGACGCGATAGTTAGCGAATCTCTTGTATCGCGCGCGGACTTGACAGACAAGACAGTCGAACTACAAGGAGCAGACTTGACGAAACCGACGACTACTTGCCCAATAGCTTGGATCGAAGTAGAGAGTAGGTACGTCACAGGACGAATCCAAGCAGCTGTTTTACAGAAACCCCTGTATGATCTAGTGCTAGGTTGTAGGTATGTGTTCTTAGGCACGCCCCCAAAAACTGTAGAGATAGCTGCAGTGCAAACCAGGGCCCAAGCTAAAACCCAACCACCCCAGCCCGAGTTCGCTCCGAATCCAGGACTCGAAGAGATCAAAACAGCACAGAAAGAAGACACCTCGATAGCGAAGTGCTTCCAGAAGCTACCCAAGGCGCACACACCCCCGCACAAGGGAGACTTCTACATGGAAGAGGGAGTTCTACATCGACAAGGAGATGGAGATCACACCCAACTAGTACTACCAGCCACCCTTCGAGCCCACCAAGTACTAGAACTAGGCCACAGCATGCCACTCAGCGGACACATGGGAATTGGAGCCACAGTGCAGAGAATCAGCGCACACTACTATTGGCCAGGAATCACGGAGGATGTCAAGCGATACGTGAAATCTTGCCACCAATGTCCACGATATTCCCCGCGACATCACACCGTACCAGTTACCTTGGGACCATCGGTAGTAGTCGGCGTGCCATTCCAGCAAGTCTCAGTAGACATAGTAGGACCACTGCCCATGACCAAGAAGCGGAACAGATTTCTACTCACACTCGTCGACGCATGTACGATGTGGTGCGAAGCAGTCCCGTTGCCAGCGATCGACACCAAGAAGATTGCAGATGCACTCATCGCCATCTTTACCAGAGTCGGATTCCCGGACAGCATTAGAACGGACAACGGATCTCAGTTCACCGGCCGCCTGATGCAAGACGTGTTCGAGTTGATACAAGTCCATCACATTCGCACACCACCATACCACCCCGCCAGCAACGGACAAGTAGAAAGACTGAATGGAACCCTTCTCACCATCCTCAGGAAAGTCGCCGACGACAATCCAGAAGCGTGGGACACCTACGTGAATGCGGCACTGTTCGCATATAGAGAAACGCCCCATGCAGCCACAGGCTACACCCCGTCAACATTGCTATTCGGCAGACCGCTAGCAGGACCGCTAGAAGCCCTACGCAGAAGTTGGACGGAAGCCAAGATAGACGACACCCCCAGAGGTGCCACCAAGTACGTCGCAGACCTGCAGGAAACCCTCAAAGCAACGTGGAAGAAAGCTGGTGAAGCACTGAAGAAGGCAAGAGCCCGTCAGGCGAAGTACTACAACAGCCACGCGAAGGACCGAGAACTGCAAGTCGGCGATCAAGTGCTACTCTTACTTCCAAGTGGAACCAACAAGCTGGACATCGCTTGGAGAGGACCGTACCGGGTGACTGCCAAGAAATCCAAGACAGTCTACCAAGTAGAGGTAAACGGGAGAGCCCGATACCACCACATCGATCGCCTCAAGAAATACACGGACCGACCGGCGACCCCCAGCCCACACACATGGATGGCCATCGCCATCGCGGAAGAAGTTCATCCGCAACTACAACAGCATCGCCGTACCACTGACAAATGGAACCCGGAAAATCGCCCCGGACAAAGTAGTTTGGACAGCCGAATGCGAGACAGCATTCCAAACACTCAAGGACAAAATGACCTCGGCGCCAGTACTCCACCTACCCGATTTGACTCAGCCATTCGTTCTTCGCACCGACGCAAGCGACTTAGGCCTCGGAGCAGTACTGCTACAACGCGACCCCAAGAATGCAGAGACGCTATTCCCTGTCGCCTACGCCAGCAGAAAATTGAGACCCGCCGAGACCCACTACGCCACGTCGGAGAAAGAATGCCTTGGACTAGTCTGGGCCATACAGAAGTTTCAACTCTACCTGTATGGGACCCACTTCACAGTTCAGGTGGACCACCAACCACTATCGTTCCTGGCAGCCTCCAAGTCTTTGAACTCTCGCCTGATGAGATGGGCACTCACCCTTCAGGCGTACTCATTCCAAATCGAGTATATCCCCGGCAAAGAGAACCACGGAGCCGACTACCTCAGTCGCCATCTCGTGGAGGACACAGCAGCTGTCGCCCACCCAACACAACTAAGGGCCACAGCACCAGAATTCGTCCCCGCCCAGTAATACCCTGTCACTAGTGTCCATAGCTACCTGGCACAGCGTTGCAGCTCAGGTAGAGCAACTTACTTAGTTTGTAAATAGGACCCTAGGATAGTGCAGTGTTAAACTAGGCTCTGTAGTAGAAAAAGGTCGAATCCAGTAGTCATCGCCTTTTTTCAGTTGAGGGAGCCTGTCACGAATTGGCTAGTTTAAACTCTGCCTATCGACTACTTAGCATGTGTAGTCTTTGTAACATAAGAGAGTTAGTATATAACACAGCAGCAATTACAGTACACACAGCGAGCGAGCCACACACACAGCGTAAGTGAGTCAGCACTTGAGCTTTGAATCTGAACATTTTACCCAATGATAGCTTAGGCAAAGCGGTTCGAGCCAGTTTGACTGTGTCAGAGCCTAACACAGCTTTGGTCAGTTGGGAGGAATACACCGAAGTGTTAACAGCTAGAAAGCTGGCAGAGATTTAAATCTCTTCACACTTAGACCAGGAAGCAGGACTTAGAATCTTAGAATTCTATCAAGTCACAACGGGCCTGAACTTGTCAGACAGGTAAATGAACACCCTTCTGTTTCATCGTGATATATTTATATTATTGTTGAAATTATGTTTGTGGAATTTGCTATGCATAAATGTGAATTGTTAATCCGAATTTGCCGTACCACGTGGAAGAGCCGAGCACGAGGCGAAACACGACCGGTTGCGCCGCCATGTTGTATGCTGTACGGAACCACTGTTGTTTAACTTATATGTATGTTTGCAGACCAGTGGCTGTACCACTTAATGTTTATATTATTATTTCTGTATGTGTATAGTTAGCCACGTTTGATATTTATGTATGTATAGGAATTTAGAGTGAGATTCCAGTGGAACCCGGAAGTAGCAGAATGTTCGTCGCTTATGTATAGAGATGTGGAGCTATCACTGAGGGCTACTTGGCTTTCAGTGAGACGCTCTGCACAAACCGATTATTCAGGGTTGTGCAGAATTTCGTCTCTTATATTACAGACGGGCAGGCGAGCTATCCCGAGCTATCCCGAGCTATCCTGTGAACCCCACTCCACAGAAACAAGTTGGTTGAGGAGACTTTACCGCACAAGACGGAAGGAGCTACCTTGAAAAACACCCTATCAGACCCCACAGCGTGGCAAGGGAACCCAACTACACAACGACAAAGGTGTACCAGAAGCTACCTCACAGAAGGACTTCGCACGCACCATCCGCCAGTTAAGTGGTTACTCCAACGTGCACTTAAACTGATAGGAAACAGGACCACAGTAGTCCAACTCTTCAGAAACCGTTAAAACGGACCACAGTAGTCCAAATCTACATGAGATATTATAGCAAGTGCCCAAGGAAGAAATAACAGCTGCATAGACTATCAGCGATCGAACTATTAGCATTGAAAGAGACTTTTTAAGTTAGATTAGTACTTAGAGAATCTTGTATAGAGTAGAAGAAATAAATGTGTGATTTTAACTGTTATCCAGTGGCTGGACTACATATGATTCATAGCCGTGTGAAAGCTAGTGTGACAGTAATCTTTTACCATTTTTCTATCTATCTCTGTACCCCAACCTTAACACAGAACGAGCTAAACAAATAAATTTATTAAAGTAGTTCATAGGGTGACTTACTAGCAGTTCCCACCGAATAAACGTGAGGGTCCATAATTCCATTGTGCAGAGCCCATAAACCCCACGTGACAGCAGTGCCTCGACGATTAGGGTAAGGCAGTGCCTCGACGATTAGGGTAAGGCAGTGCCTCGAAAAGGGTTAGGGTCAGGGCTAGTTGCAGCGCCAACTAGCCCTGACCCTAACCCTTTTCGAGGCACTGCCTTACCCTAATCGTCGAGGCACTGCCTTACCCTAATCGTCGAGGCACTGCCTTACCCTAATCGTCGAGGCACTGCCTTACCCTAATCGTCGAGGAAAGTTCCTTATCCTACCCGTCTGGAAGATGCACTACAACTACACCAGGTCAAGTGTACTTGTAGTGCATGTGCACTACAACTACACTTGACCTGGTGTAGTTGTAGTGCACATGCACTACAACTACACTTGGCCAAGTGTACTTTAAGTGCACATGCACTACAACTACACTTCGCGAAGTGAACTTTAAGTGCACATGCACTACAACTGCACTTCCATGCACTACAACTGCACTTGCATGCACTTAAAGAGCACTTGCGAGCACTTTGAAAAAGTGGGGCCCTGGAAAAAAGTGGGGTCCGAGCAAAAGACCCCATTTATGATTAAAAAAAACACAGTCGAGTCCCCACTTTGACATAAATACACGTGCACACACACACACACACACACACACACACACACACACACACACACACACACACACACACACACACACACACACACTGCATCAGTGTATTAAACCAAAATAACACAGAACAAGAGAATTTCTACGTTGAAATATTTCCTTTCTTTCTTCCTTCGTTTGGTTTGTGTCGCATGCCCAGGCTTTGTGGGTGCTTGGGCAAATGGGTTCATATTTCAAACACATTGAAACATCCCTCATTCCACCCTTAGGCCTATATCCCTTCACAACAAATGACAAACTTGTGATTCTCAAGGCCTATTTATACGGCAGAACGGGGTCTATGGCGTTTAAAAGGGCGCAGGATGGCAGAAAGCGTGCTTTGGACTCGACCGGAACTTGAACGAGCTAAATTCTCTTAATTTTGTGTGAAGGGAAAAAATTGTTTGATTTGTAACTGCAAGCACGAAACCGTTTTGATATACGACTGTAAAAAACCCAACTAAAATTCCATTGCAGGCTGGTTGAAAGGTAAGTCCTTATTGCAAATTGTTTGTAACCTTAGTAAATACAACTGTATTGGCAGGAAACAACATGTACCGTGATCCTTGCAGTAGGAGAATTGAACAGCTGATCTCGGATTTTATCACGTGACGACGAGAGCTGTCGCGTGACGCTGCTTGAGGAAACTCCGCGCTAACCTAAAGCTTCACACGTAAGAGGACGTCGAGACCTCGTGTCATGCGACGGACCTTTGTGAGCTGTTGTCGTTACTGCGAGATGAAATAAAAATATAGGCAATATTAGTATGGTACTTCTACTGCTATAAGGCTCCTAATACGTTTTATTTCATGCACATGCAGTGCTACTTACAAAAGTGATAAACAATTTTAAATAGGGAGTTAGTTTCAACCACATGGGACAGCCCTGTCGGTATCTATTTGAGGCTAGAACCAGTTATGCAAGAAAAAAACCTCTTCTTCTAATACTTCTCTCTCTCCTCCTCTCCTTTTTTATTTTCATTCAGTCGAGTCAGCACTTCAAAATCCAAATGAGGCAAAGCAAACTTCACCCTGCATAGTCATAAAAAGGCGTTTAAAATGCACAATCATAAAAGTAATAGAAAGCACTTTTAAAAAAAGAAGGAAAAAACACGGCTTGTCATGCAAAGGTATCGGCGATAAGATCACAATAGGCACACTGTCTCTGATCTGTACAAAAGTGGCTGTATTAATTAGAGGGGCTGTATTATACGGATAGACTGAATTATACAGAGGGGCTGAATTATACAGAGGGACTGAATTATACAGAGGGGCTGAATTATACAAAAAGGTCGGAATTATACAGAGGGTCTGAATTATACACATGGTCTGAATTATGCAGAGAGGCTGAATTATACAAAAAGGTCTGAATTATACAGGGAGGCTGAATTATACAAAGGGGCTGTATTATACAGAGGAGCTGAATTATGCAAAAAATCTGAATTATGCAAAAAATCTGGATTATCCAAAGAGGCTGAATTATACAAAGAGGTTGTATTATACAGAGAGGCTGAATTATACAAAAAGGTCTGAATTATACAGAGGGGCAGAATTATACTAAAAGGTCTGAATTATACAGAGAGGTTGAATTATACAAAGGGGTTGTATTATACAGAGAGGATGAATTATAAATAAAGGTCTGAATTATACAAAAGGGCTAAATTATACAGAGGGTGAATTATACAAAAAATCTGAATTATACAAAAAATTTGAATTATACAAAAAGGCCTGAATTTTACAAAGTGGCTGAATTAAAAACAGGAGCTGAAGTATACAAAAAGGTCTGAATTATACAGAGTGACTGAATTATACAAAAGGGCTGAATTATACAATAAGGACTAAATCATACTAAGTGGCTGAATTATACACAGAGGCTGAAATTAGACAAAAAGATTTGCATTATACAAAAGGGCTGAATTATACAAAAAGGTCTGAATTATACAAACGGTCTGAATAATACAAAAGGGTTGAATTATACAAGAGGGCAAAGGCGGGTGAGAAAGGTAAGGTGGATAAAATATATAAAGAAGACGTGTGTGGAAGGGTAGGGGGGTAGGGAAGTGGGTGCGTGTAATACAAAAGGGGTTGAATTAACATTTGCACTCGCCTTTTACGCAGACTGGTGGGGAAACCCGTCTCACGATAAGAACGGCACAAAAGCGGCCATTTCTTCATAATGCCTTGCAGATCAGCTTCATTTCTTTTCCTTTTAAGTCTCAATTGTGCTTCCTTTCTGCGTTTTCGTTATTGTATTTCATTTAAAAAAGCAAAATGTCCCACTACCCCAGCGTACCTTAAGAAACATAGGAAGACCATCGTGACCGCTGCATTAAAGGAACACATTATTTATGCATATTTGAAAATTGGCGGTCACACGAACGGTAGGTAAAGGTAGTCCCATAGCCTTGTGGCCGTAGGGGAGCGTGATGTTGGAGATCACACTGATCTTGGGCCAGCGTAATGAGGGTGATGCCAATCTCTCTCCCTCGCTGCTTTATCTTCCCCACCCTTAAGAGAGTAGGTACTCAGTCACAGTTGAGTCAACTGGGGGCGTTGTTATTTGTCGCTTCACGTTTTGCGGTCACCCATCCAAGTGCTAACCGCACTGGACGGTGCTTAACTTGCGACACAGTAGCGAGTGCTCCAACCACTGCGCTATCCGACACCCTGTCACACGAACGGCTCTCGACGTAACAGGATTGTCGTCGGTAGTGCAGGGTACAGCAATAGTTCAATTAATAACTCATTTCCCACCCTTAAGCTAATAACGTTTACACTTTTTTTTACACATAGGCAAAGGAATACTTAACTGTCATGCTCGAATGAAAAAAACACCAAACAACTATCAATTAAATCTTCCGCCAAGAATGTTTTGCGAGTTTGTTCGATAAAATTCATATATCACATAACTCCTACCCTCTAAGCTACAATTCTAACAATTGTTTTTAATAAGCAGCAAATGGAGTGCTTAACCAACCGACATGCAAGGAAAACGTAACTTCCCAAGAGGGACGTTTTTTGTAAATAATGCGTTTGCGGTTTGTGTTCGATAAATGTGTTGCAATGCGTCACCATTTAAAGCTAGGAGAGGATCCGGTGCCTGAGAGAGAGAGAGAGAGAGAGAGAGAGAGAGAGAGAGATAGAGGGGGGGGGGGGAGAAAGAGAGAAGGTTCTAGAAGAGGGAGAGGGCACACCCTAAAATCAGGATCAAGCAAATTCCAGAAGAAAACTGAGAGAAACTGTGACAGGACAGAGAATAAAGAGAACGTTGAGAACAAAATGGGAAAGACGAATGAATCGGTAACGCTAGAGACCCTGGACACGCACAGACAAAGACAGAGACTATGACGTTAAGCGAGCCTGCAGGATAGGGTTGCCACTCAAAGGGGTCTAGCGGCACAAAAGGGCTTAGATTCGGGGTGTAAGTGGATTAATCAAAGCGTGGCTGGTACCCTGTCATTAGGCCACCCGAGAAGGGCGATCCTCTTACGGGTAGACATCCCGGTTGCAAACAGGGTAAAGCCACGCGGACAGGGACTGGTTCAGAACAACAATCCCTGTGCGTCAAGGAGGCCTACTCTCTCCAACACTCTTCAACATCTTCCTGGAGCGCCTCATGTCAGATGCCTTTGCAGATCACGAAGGCACAGTCAGCATAGGAAGTAGAGCATTCTACAACCTCCGTTTTGCGGATGATATTGACGGATTGGCTGGAGAGAAACAAGAACTTGAACAGCTGGTACAAAGGTTTGACCCCACCTCCAGGCCAGAGCCTATGGAATGGAAATAAGCGCAGAGAAGACCAAATGATGACCAACAAACACCAATGGCATTAACATGGACATCAAAGTCTAAGGCCAATCCTTCAACACAGTGCATAGCTTCAAATATTTAGGAGCCATTGTATCAGACAATGGGTTCCTACAGGAAGTCCCCTCACAAAGAACGGCTGCCCTGACAAGGTTGAAGCCCATTTTGAAAGACAGGACCATCAGTCTACATTCCAAGGTAAGGCTGCTGCGCTCCATTGTCATCTCCATCTTCCTATACGCTTGCGAACCATGGACCCTAACAGCAGATCTACCACGAAGAATACCAATCATGGAGATGAGGTGCTACAGAAGACCTCTGGGCATTTCCTATACCCAGCACATCACCAATGACAAAGTCCGACAGACCATCACACAAGCCATTGGACGACATGATGACATGCTCACAATGGTGAAGAAACTGAAACTCCGACGGTATGGTCACGTCAGCAGAGCCTCAGGCCTTGCAAATACCATCCTGCAAGGCACGGTGCAAGGAGGCAGAAGAAGAGGGAGACACAAAAAGAGGATGGAGGATAATAACCTGGCTTGATACTGAGCGAAGCCATGACGGTTGCTGCGGACAGAGAAAGATGGAGTACGCTGGTTACACGATCATCTGTGTTGCCCCAACGACATTCGAGTTACGGGATAGGATATGATAGGAAATTGTACACTTGAGACCAAAAGGTTTTGTGTACAACACACGAAAGAGATGAGACTGAAGTTTATTGATAACACCTTGGATATAATCTTTCTTAGATGCTATCCTCCGAGGAATGAGGAATAATGAGCAAGATCTATCCCCGGCTCCCCTCCCCTTCTCTGATGCCAACGGGTTGCATTTGTGGATTTGTGTTATAGATGCAGCTGGCCATTTCGCGGTGTCCTTAGCTCGTCAGTGGATCCAGCTGGGCTTGACGTTGATAACAATCAAGTGACTGATTTGCCGAAGCTTAAGAAGACGCCTGACATCGTCAGGAAAAAAAAACATCTTCAAGCGGAAAAAAAGAAGAAATATCCACAATGTGACTGACTGGAATCAGAAGTGAGAATGAACATTAACCTTTTGAAAGGGAATTCATTGCTAAAATGTGTTTAAAAATCTATGGTTGCGGTTTTGGTGGTTTGCAACAATATTATTGCATGAAACAAACATCACTATATTCATCACGGTGGTAGAATTACGATCGTTTCATCCAAATGATGTACTATTTACCAGGTATAAGCTAGTTTCAATCGGGAAGTACTGTACATCTTAATATTACGGATCTGCTATCAGTTTTGTAAGTGCAGGTCCTTGGAAAGGGCTTGCTGAGCTTAATATTACGGATCTGCTATCAGATTTGTAAGGGCTTTACTCCTGAGAGTACACCAAGCTATCCCGCTGTGTTGGTTCATTGACGATGGAAAGTAGCTGTCGGTAGCGCAATGTTTTATCACCATTTTCCAACTCTGTATCACCCGACAGAAAGTCGGCCAGCTGATAGTGATTACTCTTTCATTACACTTTTTGTATTTCCAGAATTACATGGAAATCCTTTGAAATAGTGGGGTGGATTCACAAGGAGCTAAATGTCGGTCTGTGTGTCTTACCGTTCGTCTGTCCGTCAGTCTATTGGACGCCATATATCAAGATCCACTGAGCTGAGCATATTTTGATCAAACTTCACAGGGGCCTTACCTAGCATAGTGGCCTGTCTCCTGTGCTGTCACATTTGCTCCATCGCAAAGGTCAAGGTCACTGGTATTATTTTGTTGCTAAACATGTTTTTGCTCAATATTTCAAAAAAAAAAAGAAAAGGTTGAAACAACTTTGATTAATTGATTGTGTGCGTGTGCGTGCGTGTGTGTGTGTGTGTGTGTGTGTATATATATATATATATATATATATATATATATATATATATATATATATATATATATATATATATATAGATAGATAGATAGATAGATAGATAGATAGATAGATAGATAGATAGATAGATAGATAGATAGATAGATAGATAGATAGATAGATAGATAGATAGATAGATAGATAGATAGATAGATAGATAGATAGATAGATAGATAGATAGATAGATAGATAGATAGATAGATAGATAGATAGATAGATCAGATAGTGGCCTATTATTCCATTTTTGATTTTGATTAGCTTAGATGAAGACGAGTTGTAACTCCGCCCAGAAAATGAACCCTTTTGAAAATGCGTCATTTTCGGCTATGCGTTTGAATGTCTGGAAATATATTTGATTGACTTGCCATCTTTTTCGTTTCAATTTCGAGTTCATTCTCTCTCTCTCTCTCTCTCTCTCTCTCTCTCTGTCTCTCTCTCTCTCTCGCTGTCTCTCTCTCTCTCTCTCTCTCTCTCTCTCTCTCTCTCTCTCTCTCTCTCTCTCTCTCTCAAATAAACAATAGAAATAATGATTAAAAAAAACAAACCAAACAGCATACTCCTTATCATCCGTTTTAAAGACTCGCTCTGCGGTTCCCATTCCTAACCGACAGTTCATTATTACAGTACCGCATTTCAACAACGTCGACGAGAGGTCATTGACGATCGCCGAGAAAATGACACAATTTCTTCAGTAGAGTTATGCCTAACAGGCAAGAAAACGTGATAGTGAAAGGCAAACCCAGGGGTAGCAGATTCCTTTCAGCGACAGTTTGCCTGTGAATGGTTGTCCCAATCTACGGTATTTTCGGTCACTGGGGTGTCGTCATCTGGGTCAAGGTCAGGTTAAGGGTCAGTTTCTCGGGTTTGGGGTTTGAAGAATTACAGTAAGCCTTTCTGCGCTAGGTTAGTGCAAATGTCCTCAAAAGCTATAAAGCACTATGAGCTCTAGTGAGGAAGAGCGCTGTACAAATTAGTAGTAGTAGTAGTAGTAGTAGTAGTAGTAGTAGTAGTAGTAGTAGTAGTAGTAGTAGGCTTAGTAGAAGAAGAAGAAAAAGGTCTTTATTTCTACGCTGTATGCTCAAACATCTGTGTGTGAATTTCAAAGGTTCGTCAAACTCAAGTCAAAAAAATCTTTGTTCAGTCTTTATCATCTTGGTGAGAAAAGCCGTTAATAATAAAACAATTAAGTCAAGTCAAGTCAAGTCAATATATTCTTTATTCCATCAAAAAGCAAAATTTGTTTTGCCACCAGGATACTCACTGTATAAAAACACATTACATAGGCAATATCATAAATAATTAATTATCAACAAAATTACATTACATTACATAATTGTTGCTTTAGGTCCAGCGGACTCTTCCGAGCCAAATCAGGACCGGACAACCCCCAATCTGCATAAAAGATCTGCTGAAACAACCCTAGTGTGAAAACTGAATAATCTGAATTAATCTTTGTTCAACAAGACAGTAAACATTTAATCTGTCATTTGATTTTTTATATATATTGTATGCAACAGCATACAACAGGCCTATGTGCTTAGCGATTTTTATATTGTTTTATGAACATATTTATTTAAAAGTCTTACGTTGTTGTATATTGATGCGATTATTGCTTCCCAGCAGTGATTGTTATGTTGCAATACCTTCTATCATGATTATGACACTGAACGCAAATCATGTGATAGGTATTTGTTTTCCCCATGTAACTTCTTATGATTACAGTTTTAAATGGTTAATTCAGTGACGTCTTCTTGATATACTTTTATCCTGTTTTACTGTTTACTGTTTATTGTTGTTATACTGTCCTTTATCGTCTTGTAACATTTATATGTGGCACCACGTGTGAATTTCTCTTTGATTGAGATAATAAAGTGATCGTATAAACAGCGACATACACAACGCGCTCACTCCTACACTGACATACACCAAAACAGCACGATCATCGAGGTTCCTCGATTGTAAGCTGCCGCTGTTTGAAGCCCGATCCAAATGTAGTCCATGCGTCCTTTGGGGAGGAAGCGGGTTGGGGGAGGGAGTGGGTCTCCAGCTTGCGTCCATAATTTGGTCTAGGATTGTTGTCTTATCTTGGCCTTGACCTTGACCATGGGCGCCATAGGGATATTAGTGACCAGTTCGTCCCCCTCGTGGTGGGAATCGCATGCATGGTTTGTACGTTGAAAACTTCCTTGAAGATGTTTACGTTCAGATATGGATTTCGCAATACATCTTTGGATCTGATCCCGTTCCTCCCACCTGCCCTCCCTAACCATTCCATTGCACACACACACCACTCTCTTAGCAACAGTAACAACCTTTCTGCACTCCTGTTTTATGCCAGTACCTTAGTCAGCTGAACACTTTTGCCTTGCCTATCATTGCAGCTTATCTTCGTCGTATCGTCGTCATCGTCATCATCGCCGTCGTCGGCATCATCATCATCATCGTCATCATCATCATCATCATCATCATCATCATCATCATCATCATCATCATCATCATCATCATCTCCTTCTTCTTCTTCTTCTTCTTCTTCTTCTCCTTCCTAGTGTTGGCAGTTCTCACATTAAATTGAATTAATGTTGATAACGAGTGAGAAAAGCAATAGTTTTCCTCAACATCACCCCCACCACAACCATCATTATCATGATCATCATCGTCATCATGATCATCATCTTCTTCTTCTTCTTCTTCTTCTTCTTCTTGAGTGTTGGCAGTTCTCACATTAAATTGAAGAAATGTTGATAACAAGTAAGAAAAGCAATAGTTTTCCTCAACATCACCCCCACCACAATCATCATCATCATCATCATCATCATCATCATCATCATCATCATCTTCTTCTTCTTCTTCTTCTTCTTCTTCTTCTTCTTCTTCTTCTTCTTCTTCTTCTTCTTCTTACGGAGTGTTCTCACATTAAATTGAAGAAATGTTGATAACGAGTGAGAAAAGCAATAGTTTTCCTCAACATCACCCCCACCACCACAACCATCATCATCAGCATCATCATTATCATCATCATCATCATCATCATCTTCTTCTTCTTCTTCTTTTTTCTTCTTCTTGAGTGTTGGCAGTTCTCACATTAAATTGAAGAAATGTTGATAACGAGTGAGAAAAGCAATAGTTTTCCTCAACATCACCCCCACCACAACCATCATCATCATCATCATCATCATCATCATCATCATCATCATCATCATCATCATCATCATCATCCCATCACCATCATCACTACATCTCTAACGATGAGATTTGTGACAGTGTTTTGATGGTTTTGCATTGACTGGTGTAAAAATGAAGGACACTATATTATTAGGCTTTTTGTTTAGTTTAATGCATGAACTGAAAACTCTCTCCTTCACTCTCTGAATAATGCCTATGGCAGACAAATTGAAGACCTCTCTTGTATCAAGGATCTACTTGCCACAAAAGGGTTCTAAACTTTTTACTTGTCAAGAAATAAAACTTGTGTTTCAAAACAACAGTTCTATAGATTTTTTATTATTATTATTTTATTTTACAAAAAGCTATCTTCGTTATACAATCCCTTTCTCTCTGTAACCTGATTTGGTGTCTAGTTCATTCTCGTTTTCCTGTGAACGGCGAGCAGCATGCATGTCGTCCCTAGTCTGTTGCTAGGAGTCTTCAGTATCTGGGCAACGACCATCTGCCCTGGAATGTCTCAGGGCCCGCTACTCCGCTGATAAGATTGCACAAGGTCACAGTCCTGACCCCAACTTCATACGTTTAAAGGTTTACAGCAGCGTACCTCTCCTTGTGTTTTGGGGGTGGTGGTGATGGTGGTATAAGGAAGTTAGGGTAAGGGTGAGGGAGGAGGGGAACAGTAGAGTGAGGAAAAGGTTAGGAAGGGGGGGGGGGTGAGGAGGGGCGGGACCGTGGAGAAGTGAATACTTTGGTTGTTTTTTTTTTTTAAAAAGTATTGAGATCATTCTCTCTCTCTCTCTCTCTCTCTCTCTCTCTCTCTCTCTCTCTCTCTCTCTCTCTTTCTCTCTCTCTCTGACTGTCTGTCTCTCTCTCTCTCTCTCTCTCTCTCTGTGTCTGGCAGTCTCTCTGGCTCTCTCTCTTTTTCTCTCTGTCTGTTTCTCTCTATGTCTGTCTATTTCTCTTTGTCTCCACTTTCTGTCTCTCTCTTTCTCTGTCTCTCTCTTTCTGTCTCTCTCTATTTCTCTCTGTCTCTCTTTGTTTCTTTCTGTCTCTCTCTAACTGTATCTTTCAGTCTCTGCCCCCCCCCCCTCTCTCTCTCTCTCTCTCTATTTTTTCTAACCGTGATATACATTTTTCTTATGACTTTGGTTTCTGTGGCATTTTCTTTCTGACTTTTGACCTTCCTTGTTTTTTTTTCTTTTTTAAAATTATATATTGTTCATCCAGTTCAACAACTGCTCGCGATGGCCGATACAGGATCTCACTCTTCACTCAAGCCGCCCGTGACGCCCGTTGTTGTCTGAGGCCCATCGTCTGACGCCCGAGACCACTGTTCGGCCATCTTTTTCTTTTCATTCATCGCCCTGTATCTCAACCTCAGCAACTTGCAAACGTTGGAGGACTTCCTGTTATGTGTAGTGACAGGAAACACAAGCAAATTAGATTTGCTAGCGTCCTGTGCTGAGCTCAGGGAAGCCTTCTGAACGTAGGAAAGCTGAAGGAGGAGAAGTAGAAGAAGTGGAAAAGGAGAAGCAGGGGGAGAAGGAGAAGAAGAAGAAGAAGAAGGAGAAGTAAAGAAAGGAGTAGAGGAAGTAGATAAAGAAGAAGATGAGAAAGTAGAAGAAGAACGAAGAAGGAGGAGAAGAAGGGGGAGGAGGAGGAGAAGAAGAAGAAGAAGAAAGCGTCTTGATAGAAAGGTAGGCAAGAAGAAGAGTTAGCGGTCGACCGATATTATCTTTCTAGAGGTAGTAACCAGGTAGACATGTTTTGGCAACAGGCGGGCAGGGTTTGTCCATTCCAGAGATAAGTAATAGAGATAATTTAGAACAGTGGGCTTATTCAGTTTGCAGAATGTTCGCCTGGAACGCAAGATAACCCAGGGGTCAACGTTTAGATTCGATGGTCAAGGGAGTGCCGTACTGCTGCCCCATTTTTCCGTTGAAGGGCCCGGTCACTCTAACGCTAGTTATTATTATTATTATTATTATTATTATTATTATTATTATTATTATTATTATTATTATTATTATTATTATTATTATTATGATGATGATGATGATGATGATGACTATTGACGCCTAATCTAAACAAAGCCCTAGGCGTTTACAAAGTCAAAAATTTACAACTAATCAAAAAGAAAACATACAAAACAAGAAAAGAAGATCATTTTTTCACTGATAACCACCTTCTGCAAAACATACACACACAGACACACACACGCACGCATACATAATCACTTCTATAATAAAGAACAACAATCGGTGTGCGTCAAGGATGCCTACTCTCTCCAACACTCTTCAACATCTTCCTAGAGCGCATCATGTCAGATGCTCTTGCAGATCACGAAGGCACAGTCAGCATAGGGGGCAGAGCAATCTCCAATCTTCGTTTTGCGGATGATATTGATGGATTGGCTGGAGAGGAACAAGAACTTGAACAGCTTGTACAGAGGCTTGACACCACCTCCAGAGCTTATGGAATGGAAATAAGTGCAGAGAAGACCAAAATGATGACCAACAACACCAATGGCATCAACACGGACATCAAAGTACAAGGCCAATCCCTCAACACAGTGCACAGCTTCAAATATTTAGGAGCCATTGTGTCAGACAATGGGTCTCGACAGGAAGTCCTCTCCAGGATCGCACAAACAACTGCTGCCCTGACAAGGTTGAAGCCCATTTGGAAAGACAGAACCATCAGTCTACATTCCAAAGTAAGACTGCTGCGATCTCTGGTCATCTCCATCTTCCTATATGCTTGCGAAGCATGGACCCTCACAGCAGATCTCCAACGAAGAATACAAAGCATGGAGATGAGGTGCTACAGAAGACTTCTGTGCATTTCCTATACCCAACACATCACCAACGTTGAAGTCCGACAGACCATCACACAAGCCATTGGACAACACGATGACCTGCTCACAGTGGTGAAGAAACGGAAACTCCGATGGTATGGCCACGTCACCAGATCATCAGGCCTTGCAAAGACCATTCTGCAAGGCACAGTGCAAGGAGGTAGAAGAAGGGGGAGACCGAAAAAGAGGTGGGAGGACAACATTCGAGAATGGACTGGTTTGACACTGAGCGAAGCCATGAGGGCTGCTGAGGACAGAGAAAGATGGAGTATGCTGGTTAAGCGATCATCTGTGGTGCCCCTACGACCTTCGGGTTATGGGACAGGATAGGATAGGAATAAAGAAAACAAAAAAATCAATTAAATTAGTCACTGCGAGAAGCTAAGCACACCAAACATACTCAAAGACAATCAAAATTAAAGACTATGATGGAAATAAATAAGTTTTGAGATGTTTTTTGAAGGTTGGCAGGGAGGGTGAATGACGGATGAAGTGGGGGAGCTGGTTCCAGGTAACAGGGGCTTGATAAGAGAAAGACCTTTGGCCAAAGGTTTTTGTCCTGACAGTGGGGATCGTAAAGATACGAGAGTCTGCAGAAGAGCGAAGCTGACGGGATGGGGTGTAGAGATGGAGTAGGTCAGATATATATTGTGGGCCAGAAGCATCAAGGGACTTATAGCAGAGTGTGGCAGTCTTGTGAGAAATTCTGTGTTGAACAGCAAGCCAGTGGAGAGAGTGTAGGAGAGGGGAGATGTGGTCAAATTTAGAAGAGAGAAAGACAAGCCTAGCAGCATGGTTCTGGACCCTTTGGAGCTTAGAAATAAGTTCGCTTGGTGCTGCAAAGTTGTTTTCTCACACTGCGGGAGCGAACCCCTCTGTAATGAGACTTGATTCATACAAATACTTAGGACCAAGTTCCGGGCAACGGGCCATTATGATCTGCTTTCGTCACTGGTAGAGGAAATCGGAGATCATCAGGTAAATTCTACCAGTTATGTTATGTTATTAGTTTATAGTCCCCTCTCTTCCCAATAAGGATTTTCAGAGAGGAGACTGCTGTTTCATGTTATGTTATGTTATGTTTATCAGTTTATAGTCCCCTCTCCTCCCGTAAGGATTTTCAGAGAGGACAATGCATTTTGTTTGATATAAATGCATTTCTTTTTACCAAAGTTATCAGCTGTTTTCAATAGGAATACGAACACGATCACTTTATTATCTCAATCAAAGAGAAATTCACACGTGGTGCCACATATAAAGTTATAGTTAGTTATGTTAGGGGTGGCCTCGTGGCGCAGTGGATAAGTCGCCGGTTTCCTATGCCGAAGGTCGCGGGTTCGATTCCCGCAAGGGGCGAACTTATGTGACTTAGGTACGAGACTATATTGAGGTCACCGAGGGTTTTCTCCGGGCACTCCGGTTTCCTCCATCCCTTCAATAATGGTACAGGGTGCAGTCAATATAAAAATTTCAAAAATAAAAATTCGGTTTTCTTCCGTCTTCTAATAGCGATCTCCTTGCCTTTACACCACCTGTTTGAGTGATGTATGTGTATTTGGTGTGTGTGAGGGTAAATGAGACAGGTGAGCGTGTATGTTGATATAGATCGCCGCGCTTTGAGCCTTGGGGAAAGGCGCGTACATAGCATCCTGTATTATTATTATTATTATTATTATTATTATTATTATTATTATAAGACGATAAAGGACAGTATAACAACAATAAACAGTAAACAGTAAAACAGGATAAAAGTATATCAAGAAGACATTACTTAATTAACCATTTAAAACTGTAATCATAAGAAGTTACATGGGGAAAACAAATACCTATCACATGATTTGCGTTCAGTGTCATAATCATGATAGAAGGTATTGCAACATAACAATCACTGTTGGCAAGCAATAATCGCATCAGTATTCAACAACGTAAGACTTTTAGATAAATATGTTCATAAAACAATATAAAAATCGCTAAGCACATAGGCCTACACTAAACAGAAATGTAAGATTACAGAATAGGGAGATATGTTCCAACCACCGGTTGATGAGACGATAGCTAGGTCGGATTTTAAAAATACACCTCTGTTGTCGCTTTTCCAGTGAATAAGACAAGTGTATATCGCAGTAACCTGCCCGTTTCACTTTAGCAGGGAAATCTTTGAATCCGGCTTTGTATACTTTTGCAAACCCTGAGTAAATTAGCCAAAGGAGATAACACAAATAGGTAAGGAAAAGGATTGCAGTTTTTAGGTTTACTGACTGCAAGCAACACTTAAAAACAAAGATAGCAGGTATTGAGTTATGTGACCCTTTGAAGCAAAGATAATAGATAATAAGGTATGTGGTTATTTGAAGCACAAGCCTGGAAAGTGGTAGCTGCTGCTTATCTCCAACCCTCTTCTCCCAATCTGTCTGTGTGTGTGGGTGTGTGTATGTGCGCGCGTTATGTTCGGAGTGTTTAGATGCATTCCACTTGATGTCCCTTGCAATTATCTATGCATCTTAAATTGCGTTTCTGTACTCTGTACAGTGCACTACAGTATTAGACGTGTGTGTGTGTGTGCGTGTGTATGTGTGTGATTTCTCTTCCCATTTCTGTGATTTCATTTTGTTCCTTCAGCCATGGTACGTTGCAAGCAGAAGAAGGTAGTTCTCCCAAAAGATAATGGATTTTACCCTTCATTTGGCTTCCCAGGAGGTACTAAAGGGACCGATATCCTAATAGTAGTAGTAGCTTTTGCTTTTTGGGTCCAGCGGATTACAAAGAACCCAATCAGGACCACAAACACAGTTAAAGAAGGGAACACTTATCTAAAAAAAGCATTAAAATTTAATGCAAAAGTGGACAAAAAAGTATATTTTATGAAACCAACCAATATCCTTAAGAAAATCTTAAATAGTAGAATTGTGAATGTAAAGATTTTTTTTCGGTTGGAAGTAAACTGCTTTTAAAAGAAGCAGTGCAATCGAGACAAAATAATTAGTGTAGTCTGCATAAATTAAATACGTAGACAGCTATGTTGGACTTGATTTGCAAAGAAGCTTTACCAGATTATATGCAAAGAAAAATGTTCTATGTTGTCTGCTTAAAACCTGTTTATATTAAGGCAGTCGTGGAATTGACAAATAAGTAAGACGTGATTGTGTATATCGGGTATTGTGAAATGCGGGTTTGGCGTGTCAACTTGCTCATTGAGATGTTTCTCGTGCGGCCAAACACCGGGATGAATCTTGAAACAACCTTGTGTACACCTGGGTCATGGTCCACTTGGGAGCTCGCTACTTTAGAGCGGGACTTGGACAGGATTATCTCTCGTCCAAATAGCGCTCAGTGTTGGTCCGACCTGGCTGCAGTGATGTCCCTTTTCCTTTTTGCCTCCCACAACCTTCGTTATAGTGGAACGTTGACAGGATTAAATGTCGCTCATTCTCTGTTGGCCTTCGTCCTTGTAGCTTTCTCTATTAAAGGCAATATTCCCTTTTTCTCTCTCTCTTTCCAATTCTTACACTTGGAATGATAGACTTGTTATTCTTGTTCTTATATTTCTATTCCTCCTTCTTCCCATCTTCCTCTGCTTCCCCCTCACTCCTCCCACCCCCTTCTTATGTTTCTTCTTCCTTCATCTCCTCAGTGTTGGGAGGAAGCCCATTTTAAGGGTGGCCTGTTGCGGAGTTGATAGTGAGCTGGTTTCTTATGCCAAAGGTCACGGGCTCGAACCCACGCGTAGGACGCACTAAGTGTGACTTAGATACCAGACTTTTAAGGGCACCGATGGGTTTTCTCCGGATACTTCGGTTTCCTCCCTCCCTGCAGTAATGGTATTATATACCGTCAATTTAAAATTTCAAAGATAAAACTTGATTTCTCTTCCGATGTCTTCAGATCACCGCGCTTTGAGTTCGATTGAAGAAAAAGCGCGTGATAGCATCCTGTATTATTATTATTTGAGAAGCTATATGTGAGTAGTACATTGAATGGCTCTTTTATTCATTCATTCATTCAGTCATTCATTCATTGATCCATTCTTCTTCTCTTTGAAGTTTGAGTGGCTTAGTGGTTCAGCGGTTATGAGAACTGTGAATTATTCCAACAAATTATACAGAAAGTGATTTCGAACCTGGCTGGTGAAAAATGGATCTCGATGTCTGACCGTCTTGAGAAACCCTTTGAGCTGAAACATCAACTCTGTATATGTAGTCGATATCGCCATTGGACCATCACAGGTTGTCGTTCCTGGTTGTGGTTTCTTGATTGGCCAAGTTTGACCAACTTGTAAGAACAACGTTATACTTGGAGGCAACGGAATGGGCGCTTCCAAACAGTTTAGTTGAGAGAGAGAGAGAGAGGGAGAGAGAGAGAGAGAGAGAGAGAGTGAGAGAGAGAGAGAGAGAGAGAGAGAGAAGTCGAAGTCGAAACCTTTAATTGGATAATAGCATTAGGTCCTATATGGACCTGTCTTACAGCTAGTCCTTAATAAAATTGTAAAATAAAATTTAAAGAAAAAAGTTCAGAACAAACAAAATAATTAATATAAAATTGATTTGAAACTAACACAAACCTTAACAATGGTAAAAATTAAAAAAAATTACTAAGAAAATTAATGTACCGAAATACACATACTCCCTCCCCCCACCTCCCTCCAATACCCCTTCCCTACTCCCACTCTCCCCACCCACTCCACCACAACCACACACACACAAGCTAATTCACACATGAACAAATTAAACTGTCGCTAGATAGGAAAGAACAAAATGTATACAATCATCTTAAATATTAGGAGCAAGGGAAAATAGAAATATGTGGATTCTAATTTTAAACAATGTTAATGATTTACTTTCCTTGATCTCTTGTGGTAGAGAATTCCACATATTTGGACCAGAATATGACAGAGATGTTTTAAATATGTCTAAGCGTGGCTGTGGCAAGGTTAAATTATGTCTAAAAATTGAATAACAAGATGAAGGTTAGTTTGCTAAAAAGTACTTTTAAATAATCAGGAACTCTATTGTTTAGTATTTTGTACATTAAAACGGCTTTATTGTAATTAAGGTGTTTGTTAAGGGGAAGCATACCAGCTAGTTTTAATTTTGAATCAGTATCGATGGAAGTGTTGGAGATAAGTAATTTTGCAGCTCTGCGGTGAATAGAATTAATCTTTTTAAACAAGGCGTCCTTGCAGCCGTCCCATATTGTTGATGCATAATCAATGTGAAGTTTGATATGACCATTATAAAAAAGCTTTTCAGCATCTGCAGTTATGATAGAGGAGGAAATCGATGCTTAACGTCCTATTGCATGAGCGTTAAGGACGATCACCACGTCGCCACCCTGACAACAATGACCATCATCATCATATCAAAATGAGATCCAACGGATCTTTTTGTTATGATAGATTGAAGCTTAGACAACATAAATAATTTTGTTGAGTGAGTTTTAAAAAGATTTTCAATATGTGAATGCCAACTAAGTTTGTTGTCTACGAGGACCCCTAAAAGTTTATGACTTTCAACCTGTTTAATATTATTTCCATTCACGACTATTATTATTATTATTATTATTATTATTATTATTATTATTATTATTATTATTATTATTATTATTATTATTATTATTATTATTATTATTATTATTATTATTATTAATTTATTAATTTATTAATTTATTTATTTATTTATAAGGCGCTTTCCCTCGCAGAGATCAAAGCGCACACATACACCCACACACACCATGTGTACCGCACAGACACACACACAAATAGCTTTTTTTTTTTAAATCAAGAGAACGCGGAGCCTGCTGATGCTTTTGCCTAATTGTTATTAACATGGCTTTTGATTTAGCTGGATTCAGTGACATATAATTTAACCTGCACCAATCAGCAACATTGTTAAGGGCACCTTGTAGAGATTGCTGAGAGAGAGAGAGAGAGAGAGAGAGAGAGAGAGAGAGAGAGAGAGAGAGAGAGAGAGAGAGAGAGAGAGATTAACTAAACGTCAAGGCAGGAAGGTGGTTTGAGCCATGATTGGCCATTCCTGATATCAACTTTTAAATGTGATAAAACCAAAAGCAATTATTTACCAAATAAACTCATGGTCACTACGAAAAATCAACACTAATCCTTAATATCCTGGCCCCGTACAAGGCCCCAGTTGTAAGGCTTTGTTTACTTTTGGCCAAACCGGGTTTACTCTAAAATTGGCCTTATTTTGACATTAAAGGATCATATAGTGGGCTTTCCGTGCTCAAACCAACCTCTATAGTGTCCATTTTTCCTTTCAAGTCTGACTGAGAGTTATTTCCCTCGTTTTAACGGTACAGTCCGGTGACCTTTGACCCTAGTTCTGAGTGAACCAGGTGGTTTTGGTGTCTGGGGTAAGGTAGGGTCTATTGTATAAACCTAGAACGAAAACCCTTACGAGCAATTGTTTTTACGGGGTACATCTCTTACAGGCTTTGGTAGATACTTTTCTTAAGCTCCGGAATGTTGGTTAGCCCTTGCTGTGTTAATAAGCACACAAAAAACTACGGAATTTATTCATTTTAAAAAAAAAAGTATACGTTCGATAGAGTTTTGCTTTGTATACCTTTTTAAGCTTATCTTTTAATGGGGCAACGCTAAGAATGTGAAAAGACTCTGTCGAGAAGGCGTGGTCAACGGCAGTCCCTGTAAAGCAGGGAAAGTACACAAGCGTACATAAGTACTACTACGAAGTGGGACATGAGTTTTGGAAGACCCTTTGAATGTAATGCCTGTTACATGTGACCTGCAGACACTCGCCTGTGCATTGGGTACCCTGCAGGCCTATTCTCAGTGCAGTAACGTGTTAAAGTGTGCCTGAAGCTAGAGTGCATGATCATAGAAGAGTGCATTAATAAATCCTCGTTGTTGAGGTAAAAGCCCTCCAATAAGCGTGTTCGCAGCTTAAAGAAGCTTTCCTCTAGACATTCCTTACCCGTCAAACGATACAACAGGCCAAGATCCGATCAATTAGAAACGGCGCTGCAAAACCTTTTAACACACGCCGATAGCTCCGATGTTTTTTTCCGCTCCTGTATAGGTAGGTATTCTAAGGGAGGCCGATAGCAGATGACCTTGTCAATGGTTGGACACGAAGTTTAGATTCTATGTTCGCAAATATTAGACGAACACACAAAACAATGCATTACTATAATTATAAAGCACATATTCCTCGTTTAACATGAATTGAATAAGTTCGGGCGCAATTTTTATATGGACCTCAAACGCACTTTAAAGTTTAGACGCCTTCTGTGGTGGCACGACATTCCTTCTCTTTGACACAAGAGAATTATGTTGACGAGTGTGTCACGTGGGGTTTATGGGCTCTGCACAATGGAATTATGGACCCTCACGTTTATTCGGTGGGAACTGCTAGTAAGTCACCCTATGAACTACTTTAATAAATTTATTTGTTTAGCTCGTTCTGTGTTAAGGTTGGGGTACAGAAATAGATAGAAAAATGGTAAAAGATTACTGTCACACTAGCTTTCACACGGCTATGAATCATAAGTAGTCCAGCCACTTGATAACAGTTAAAATCACACATTTATTTCTTCTACTCTATACAAGGTTCTCTAAGTACTAATCTAACTTAAGAAGTCTCTTTCAATGCTAATAGTTCGATCGCTGATAGTCTAGGCAGCTGTTTTTTCTTCCTCGGGCACTGGCTATAATATCTCATGTAGATTTGGACTACTGTGGTCCGTTTTACAGTTTCTGAAGAGTTGGACTACTGTGGTCCTGTTCTGATCAGTTTAAGTGCACCTTCGTTTTTGCACTTAACTCATGAGTGGGGGTTCGAAGTCCTTCTGTGAGGTAGCTTCTGGTCCGCCTGTGTCGTTGTGTAGTTGGGTTCCCTTGCCACGCTGTGGGGTCTGACAGGGAGTTTTCCGGGTTGCTCTTTCCGTCTTGTGCGGTAGAGGATACTCCGCCAACTAGTCGTTTCTGTGGAGTGGGGTGCACAGGATAGCTCGGGATAGCTCGGGATAGCTCGCCTGCTCGTCTGTAATATAAGAGACGAAAGTCTGCACAACCCTGAATAATCGGTTTGTGCAGAGCGTCTCACTGAAAGCCAAAGTAGCCCTCAGTGATAGCTCCACATCTCTATACATAAGCGACGAACATTCTGCTACTTCCGGGTTCCACTGGAATCTCACTCTAAATTCCTATACATTCATAAATATAAATCGTGTCTAACTATACACATACAGAATTAATAATAATATAAACATTCAGTGGTACAGCCACTGGTCTGCAAACATACATATAAGTTAAACAACAGAGGTTCCGTACGGGATACAACATGGCGGCGCAACCGGTCGTGTTTCGCCTCGTGCTCGGCTCTTCCACGTGGTCCCGCAAATTCGGATTAACAATTCACATTTATGCATAGCAAATTCCACAAACATAATTTCAACAATAATATAAATATATCACGATGAAACAGAAGGGTGTTCATTTACCTGTTTGACAAGTTCAGGCCCGTGATGACTTGAGAGAATTCTAAGATTTCAAGTCCTGCTTCCTGGTCTATGAGTGAAGAGATTCTCTGCTAGCTAAGTAGTAGATGTTACTTCTTCCTCGTCCCACACACGACTGACCAAAGCTGTGTTAGGCTCTGACAAAGTCAAAACTGCTCTACCCACTTAGCCTGCTTCTGATTGGTTAAAACGGTCCGATTCAAAGCTCTCATTGGGTAAAATGTTTACGACTCTCGCACACAGTGCTGAGTCACTAAGCTGTGTGGGGGTCTGGCTCGCTGTGTGTACTTTTATTGCTACTGTGTAATTTACTGACTCTCTACTGTTACAAAGACTACACAAGGCTAAATAGTCAACAAGCAGAGTTAAAACTAGTCCTAACGCGACAGGCTCCCTCAACTGAAAAAAGGCGATGACTACTGGATTCGACCTTTTTCTACTACAGGGCCTAGTTTAACACTGCACTATCCTAGGGTCCTACTTACAAACTAATTAAGTTGCTCGACCTGAGCTGCAATGCTATGCCAGGTAGCTATGGACTCTAGTGACAGGGTTTTACTGGGCGGGGACGAATTCTGGTGCTGTGGCCCTTAGTTGTGTTGGGTGGGCGACAGCTGCTGTGTCCTCCACGAGATGGCGACTGAGGTAGTCGGCTCCGTGGTTCTCTTTGCCGGGGATGTACTCGATTTGGAATGAGTACGCCTGAAGGGTGAGTGCCCATCTCATCAGGCGAGAGTTCAAAGACTTGGAGGCTGCCAGGAACGATAGTGGTTGGTGGTCCACCTGAACTGTGAAGTGGGTCCCATACAGGTAGAGTTGGAATTTCTGTATGGCCCAGACTAGTCCAAGGCATTCCTTCTCCGACGTGGCGTAGTGGGTCTCGGCGGGTCTCAATTTTCTGCTGGCGTAGGCGACGGGGAATAGCGTCTCTGCATTCTTGGGGTCGCGCTGTAGCAGTACTGCTCCGAGGCCTAAGTCGCTTGCGTCGGTGCGAAGAACGAATGGCTGAGTCAAATCGGGTAGGTGGAGTACTGGCGCCGATGTCATTCTGTCCTTGAGTGTTTGGAATGCCGTCTCACATTCTGCTGTCCATACGACTTTGTCCGGGGCGATTTTCCGGGTTCCATTTGTCAGTGGCACGGCGATGCTGTTGTAGTTGGGGATGAGCTTCTTCCGCGATGGCGATGGCCATCCATGTGTGTGTGGTGGGGGTCGCTGGTCGATCCGTGTATTTCTTGAGGAGATTGATGTGGTGGTATCGGGCTCTCCCGTTCACCTCTACTTGGTAGACTGTCTTGGATTTCTTGGCAGTCACCCGGTACGGTCCTCTCCAAGCGATGTCCAGCTTGTTGGTTCCACTTGGAAGTAAGAGTAGCACTTGATCGCCGACTTGCAGTTCTCTGTCCTTCGCGTGGCGGTTGTAGTACTTCGCCTGACGGGCTCTTGCCTTCTTCAGTGCTTCACCAGCTTTCTTCCACGTTGCTTTGAGGGTTTCCTGCAGGTCTGCGACGTACTTGGTGGCACCTCTTGGTGTGTCGTCTATCTTGGCCTCCGTCCAACTTCTGCGTAGGGCTTCTAGCGGTCCGGCTAGAGGTCTGCCGAATAGCAATGTTGACGGGGTGTAGCCTGTGGCTGCATGGGGCGTTTCTCGGTATGCGCACAGTGCCGCATTCACGTAGGTGTCCCACGCTTCTGGATTGTCGTCGGCGACTTTCCTGAGTATGGTGAGAAGGGTTCCATTCAGTCTTTCTACTTGTCCGTTGCTGGCGGGGTGGTATGGTGGTGTGCGAATGTGATGAACTTGTATCAACTCGAACACGTCTTGCATCAGGCGGCCGGTGAACTGAGATCCGTTGTCCGTTCTAATGCTGTCCGGGAATCCGACTCTGGTAAAGATGGCGATGAGTGCATCTGCAATCTTCTTGGTGTCTATCGCTGGCAACGGGACTGCTTCGCACCACATCGTACATGCGTCGACGAGTGTGAGTAGAAATCTGTTCCGCTTCTTGGTCATGGGCAGTGGTCCTACTATGTCTACTGAGACTTGCTGGAATGGCACGCCGACTACTACCGATGGTCCTAAGGTAACTGGTACGGTGTGATGTCGCGGGGAATATCGTTGACATTGGTGGCAAGATTTCACGTAGCGCTTGACATCCTCCGTGATTCCTGGCCAATAGTAGTGTGCGCTGATTCTCTGCACTGTGGCTCCAATTCCCATGTGTCCGCTGAGTGGCATGCTGTGGCCTAATTCTAGTACTTGGGCTCGAAGGGTGGCTGGTAGTACTAGTTGGGTGTGATCTCCATCTCCTTGTCGATGTAGAACTCCCTGTTCCATGTAGAAGTCTCCCTTGTGCGGGGGTGTGTGCGCCTTGGGTAGCTTCTGGAAGCACTTCGCTATCGAGGTGTCTTCTTTCTGTGCTGTTTTGATCTCTTCGAGTCCTGGATTCGGAGCGAACTCGGGCTGGGGTGGTTGGGTTTTAGCTTGGGCCCTGGTTTGCACTGCAGCTATCTCTACAGTTTTAGGGGGCGTGCCTAAGAACACATACCTACAACCTAGCACTAGATCATACAGGGGTTTCTGTAAAACAGCTGCTTGGATTCGTCCTGTGACGTACCTACTCTCTACTTCGATCCATGCTATTGGGCAAGTAGTCGTCGGTTTCGTCAAGTCTGCTCCTTGTAAGTCGACTGTCTTGTCTGTCAAGTCCGCGCGCGATACAAGAGATTCGCTAACTATCGCGTCGTATGATAGACCTGTGTCATACAGACAGTTCGCTTCTTTTCCGTTGACCTTGACCGTGTCTGTCACCGATGGGTGATCTCCGATAGTGTGTGGCTTGTTACCGCTGCTTTGAGTTAGAACTCTGTGCGCTGGCCGGCTTTCGCGCTCTTCCCTACGTTGTGCGGCCAACTTGAAACATTCTGCGGTGGAGTGATTGTTTCTATTGCAGAACGAACAATACCGTCTCTGTTCTGCGGGACCTCTTTTCCCGAATTCCGTGTTGGGTCCTTTATTTTGCCCAGGTCTGGGGTTATTCGGCTTATTCGCGGTGCGCTCTTCCCGGTTAGGGCTTCGTTTCTGTGCCTCTTTCCCGTTAGGCTTTAGGTCTCGCCTGAAGCTCTTGGCTTCTCCGTGGGCGGCCACGTACCTATCTGCGACCTTGACCAGATCTTCCAGTCTTTCCGCGCCCTGCTCTACTGAGAATGTTCTCAGCTCGGGGGTCATGGTTTCCCGTAGCTGTTCCCATACTAACAGTTCTGTCAGTCCATCATACGTCTTTGCCGTGGCTGACTGGCTAATCCACTTATCCAGCATTGTGGACAACCGATCTGCGAACTGCGCATAGCTCTCTCCTTTCACTCTCCGATTGGTGCGGAACTTTTGCCGGTAGCATTCTCCTGTTAGTTCGAATCCCGTTAGGAGTGCCTCTTTTACTTTGTGATAGTCAGTCACTCTGTCAGTCGGTAGCTTACTGTAGATGTCATAAGCCTTTCCTCTAAGCCCTTGACTAAGCTTAAAAGACCAATGAGTGGGATCTAGTTTATACTCAGTTGCTAGACGCTCAAACCTAGTCAGATAGAGATCTAGACCTTCTTCTCTCTCATTGAATGTTCCCAGTGGAAATGACATTCCTTGTACCGGGTTGGATGCTACTTCTAGCTGATCTGAGTGGGAAGGGGTTGAGGAAGAACTTGAAGCTCCTGATCCCAATCTTCTTAGCTCTAACTCATGCTGTCTTTCTTTTTCCTTTTCTTCCCTCTCTTTTTCTTTTTCTGCCCGCTCTTTTTCTTTTTCTGCCCTCTCATACTCCCATCTCCTAACTTCTGCTTCTCTCTCTGCTGCTAATGCTGCCTTCTTTTGTTCTACTTCTAACTCTGCTTTCTTTTGCTCTGCTTCTAATGCTAGCTTCTTCTGTTCTGCTTCTAATTCTAATTTCTTTTGCTCTGCTTCTAAGGCTAGTTTCTTCGCCTCCCTTTCTGCTGCTCTCTCTGCCTTAGCCTCCTGTTTCTCTACCTCTGCATTGATATACGCAATTAGGTCTGCCCCTGCTAAGTGTAAAGCTTCTCCTAGTTCCTTGAAACGCAATCTCAAGGCCACTGGGTCCGACATTGCCAAACGTGTCTATGAACACCCTCTGAATCAAGTGGAATACCAAAACACTAGCAATATTGCAATTCAATAAAAACAATGCAAAGACCATAAAATTCGTAATCAATAATAGAATAAAACAAGAGTCAAATGGCATACAACAGTTATTTAAGCAAAACCTGCAAAAGAACAATGCAACATACAGGCACAAAAATATTTGAAGCAACAAAGTTTTTAACTAAAGAATAGTGCACCCAACTGATCAGTGTTATACCCTTACACTATTCTAAGTTATTCTACTACTGCTGTTATCTAATTTTATTGTACTTAGGTCCGGTTATACCCAATTCCTATTGTACACAGATCCTGGCAGGCTCGCCAATTAAAGTGTCACGTGGGGTTTATGGGCTCTGCACAATGGAATTATGGACCCTCACGTTTATTCGGTGGGAACTGCTAGTAAGTCACCCTATGAACTACTTTAATAAATTTATTTGTTTAGCTCGTTCTGTGTTAAGGTTGGGGTACAGAAATAGATAGAAAAATGGTAAAAGATTACTGTCACACTAGCTTTCACACGGCTATGAATCATAAGTAGTCCAGCCACTTGATAACAGTTAAAATCACACATTTATTTCTTCTACTCTATACAAGGTTCTCTAAGTACTAATCTAACTTAAGAAGTCTCTTTCAATGCTAATAGTTCGATCGCTGATAGTCTAGGCAGCTGTTTTTTCTTCCTCGGGCACTGGCTATAATATCTCATGTAGATTTGGACTACTGTGGTCCGTTTTACAGTTTCTGAAGAGTTGGACTACTGTGGTCCTGTTCTGATCAGTTTAAGTGCACCTTCGTTTTTGCACTTAACTCATGAGTGGGGGTTCGAAGTCCTTCTGTGAGGTAGCTTCTGGTCCGCCTGTGTCGTTGTGTAGTTGGGTTCCCTTGCCACGCTGTGGGGTCTGACAGGGAGTTTTCCGGGTTGCTCTTTCCGTCTTGTGCGGTAGAGGATACTCCGCCAACTAGTCGTTTCTGTGGAGTGGGGTGCACAGGATAGCTCGGGATAGCTCGGGATAGCTCGCCTGCTCGTCTGTAATATAAGAGACGAAAGTCTGCACAACCCTGAATAATCGGTTTGTGCAGAGCGTCTCACTGAAAGCCAAAGTAGCCCTCAGTGATAGCTCCACATCTCTATACATAAGCGACGAACATTCTGCTACTTCCGGGTTCCACTGGAATCTCACTCTAAATTCCTATACATTCATAAATATAAATCGTGTCTAACTATACACATACAGAATTAATAATAATATAAACATTCAGTGGTACAGCCACTGGTCTGCAAACATACATATAAGTTAAACAACAGAGGTTCCGTACGGGATACAACATGGCGGCGCAACCGGTCGTGTTTCGCCTCGTGCTCGGCTCTTCCACGTGGTCCCGCAAATTCGGATTAACAATTCACATTTATGCATAGCAAATTCCACAAACATAATTTCAACAATAATATAAATATATCACGATGAAACAGAAGGGTGTTCATTTACCTGTTTGACAAGTTCAGGCCCGTGATGACTTGAGAGAATTCTAAGATTTCAAGTCCTGCTTCCTGGTCTATGAGTGAAGAGATTCTCTGCTAGCTAAGTAGTAGATGTTACTTCTTCCTCGTCCCACACACGACTGACCAAAGCTGTGTTAGGCTCTGACAAAGTCAAAACTGCTCTACCCACTTAGCCTGCTTCTGATTGGTTAAAACGGTCCGATTCAAAGCTCTCATTGGGTAAAATGTTTACGACTCTCGCACACAGTGCTGAGTCACTAAGCTGTGTGGGGGTCTGGCTCGCTGTGTGTACTTTTATTGCTACTGTGTAATTTACTGACTCTCTACTGTTACAAAGACTACACAAGGCTAAATAGTCAACAAGCAGAGTTAAAACTAGTCCTAACGCGACAGAGTGCACAGATAAGGAAAGGCCTATTACCGGGACAGGTACCCCATTTAGTGAAGTTTGCTTTCCTGCAGTTGCGTGTATATTTTTTTTTCTTGTGTTCTCCGTGGACGGAGAGGTCGTCTTGACATTGTAGATAACTCAGTTTTTCCCTATGATGACTGCCCATCAAAATTGACAGTATCCCCCCCCCTCTCCCCCCCCCCCCCAAAAAAAAGGAACTCACTATTAAAAATTGCGCATAACGTTTCTAAATATTAATAGGATTGTATTTCCCTCAAGCGGGACCATCGCCTGACACTGCATGAGCGAGCTCGGTGGTTGTAAGAAATAACAAGACATGGAACCTAATGTCAGGCGACAGTCCATTAAGGGGCTGTTCGGATCATTTGGGATTAATTACAATCTACCTCTGTAACAATCACAGTACCTGTTTTCTGCAAATGCAATACAGATCACAAAAGGTATGAGCAATTTGCAGTACTATTCAACCATCCTGTAATAATAAGCTAATGTGAAATGTTACGTCACTTGCTGGTTATACACTGCAATGATAATCGTGTTGGCAATTTCTGCGAAGAGTTAGCTTACATGGCCCAGATAATAGATGTCATTTAGCACGTTTTGTAATGTTGATGTTTTTTAAACAAAAATTCTGTCTCTATCACTCGGTCAAACAAATAAAGTACCCGAGCTGTTGTGGAATTTGGCGATTGTTTTGCTTGTTTAGGTGAGCTGATACTGTAGAGAATTAATAAGGACACAGACCGACATACCCTGCTTTGTCTAAAGACGAAGTAGGCTTATTAACCATTCGTTTGTAGGCTTACACTGCTAGATGAAAAGGGTCAGGAACGATGGTCAGTCTCTTTAAGGTTGTTGTTAACCTGGTAACCCTAACGGCTTAATCCAATGCATCCTTTATTGAAAATTTAAATTAAAATTAAAAAAACGACGACCATCTGTCATCAGTAACTTCAAAGATTGTATGTATGGAAATCGGTGAGATATTTTGGCATCTATCATCATCTTCAGGTGTGTATGTAGGCGTTAGTATGGAAACAGCTACATTCTCCGTTTTTCTGTTTTACGAAGGTTTGCGTCTGAACTCGTCCGAAGCGATAACAAATGACTCTTCGTCTGTCTTTTCTGCCTTCTTTGTACAGTATTTGTGGATACTATGCACTCCCTACCCTCCGTCGTCCTGGAAACTATGACGTAGTTTCTCGCTTGTTACTAACGCGCGCCCTTGGTTGAGTTGTCTCCTCGTGAATTTAGGAGCTATTTGAGTGATTTCCCCTCAGGTGGCGTGGCGGACATTGGCCACAGGTTTTGACAGACCTATCCTAATGCGATTCAAATGGATTCCGTACCAACGAGGGATTTTGCTCTTGTTTCTTGTTTGAGTGAATTCCCCTGGCTTGAAGAATTACCTGGCTGGAAGTTTATTTGGGGGTTTGTCTCGTCGCCGCGTACCGACAAGTCACAATTGTGGAAATTGTCACATTGGACTAAAAAAAACAACAACACTAAATTGTCGTAGCAACAAGAATTTTGTTTTAAAAATAAAAGAGATCCACAACAGAATTTCCATAATTTTGAACAAAGTGTATTGTATTGTATTGTGTTGTGTTGTATTGTGTTATATTGTGTTGTGCTGTATTGTGATGTATTGTGTTGTGTTATATGAAATAATAATAATAATAATAATAATAATAATAATAATAATAATAATAATAATAATAATAATAATTTGAAAAAAAATAATGGATTCTATATAGGCCTACGCCACTTTTTATCAAATCAACAATCGGGCTTAACGCACGCCTTGGAAGTAACTGATACTTTGTACGTGAAACCCCAAAACTGACCTTTGTACTGTCGCTTCAAAACCCACCACCACCACCACCCTTGCACCTCTCTATCCCCCCACCCTCACGCCTCCCTCTCCTTCTTCCTTATTAAGTTGGCATCCCTTTCCTTCCAATCCCCACTTTGTCCAAATTATATGTGTGTGGTCATTCTTTGGACATTGTGTCCACTGCTAGTCCAGCTCAAGGCACGCACTAGCCTGCCGGACATTCCACACCAAATTTGATTTGGAGTCGGACCAGTGGTCGCCTCTCTCTCTCTCTCTCTCTCTCTCTCTCTCTCTCTCTCTCTCTCTCTCTCTCTCTCTTGTTCAGTTGGTATATCTTTCCCTCTTCCTTCTGTTCCCCCACCCACTCATCTCCCACCCCTCTCTTTTCTGAGTTTATTTTTGTGTGTGAAAACGCGACAAGGACCTGAATAAGGGAGGTAACGTTGTAGTTCGGTTAGGCAAAGCGTTGCCACATTGGGACGGGGTATAACCCTGACCAAAGCTCCACCCTACTTTAGCTGTGGGATGGAAACAACGGATAAAGGGATATAACTGCAGCCACGTCCACCATTTTGTTTGCTTGCATTTTGAAAGCATCAATGTTCATTCTAAAAATAGCTCCTCTATGCGAAAGTTAGATATATTTACATAACAAGAGCCGCCTAAAACTTCAGAGCTTAGCGATCCGGTTGAGCATTATATTATCCTTTAGCATGACAGCAGTGCAATTTCTAAAATAAACTCATTGTTTATTATACACATTTCGATATCTTTGTTTGACAACCAAAACCGTTAGCTTTTAACAACGCCGTACTGAACTCAACTCAGTCCGTCAATTACGCCACTGACCCCAACTTTGAATCGTCTCCTGTCCCACACCCTTCTAAAGCCCACCATGACACTGGTTGATAGGTGTCCAGCAAGACGTTTGCTCTGCCGCCGTCATAGTCCTATGTTAGTTAGTTGAATAGATTACCGTCCCCGGACACATAAGCGTATAGGGGATAGTCCTGTGTGCTGCAGTCCAGTCCTAAAGTTCTTGTGCACTGGCCCAAAAGAGCTAATCACCAAAGCTATGAGTTGTTGTTCGGAATCCTGCATCGCTTTTTAGCATTAACTAAAGCGTGTACTTCTGAGATTTTGAAGAAAACAAAAAAGAACCCCTTCCACCTCCATCTCCCCCCCCCCTCCGCATACACTATTATTTTTGAAACCGCTGATACTTTGGCAATAAATACTTCCCACTATTCCAGTGTCTCAATTATCTTACCTTGCCGTTACCCTGGTGTTAGAGCCTTCAGTGTCTCTAGGTTGGAAAACAAACAAGGTGTAACATCGTCCTATTGCATGAACGTAAAGGATGAATTGAACCAACGAAGCCTTTATAAGCATCTAGTTTAGTTTCTTTTTAAGTGACTGAACTATCAGACCCTGCAAGTGCATTGGGGACCCTGCAGGTCTATTCAATGACCGAACAGTTAAACCCTGCATCTGCATCTAGGTCAGTCTGTTGTGTGTGATCTTTTTAAACCCTGCATAGGCATCTAGGTTAGATTCTATATAAAGCCAGATGGGCAGTAGAACGTGCAGCGTATTGGTCAGTTTAAAACAAATCGAAAACGTCCTTGATTCAAGTTGATGCCTGTCCTGTGAGCGACGCGAGGTATGCCAGCAGCTATTCCTGGACCCCGGCTTTCTTAGGACATTGCTGGCTGCTGGTCGCTTGATAGGGCCTGACTGACCAGCCATCCTACTTACAGTGGTTTTTCTTCTCCAGCATCTTCATCTTTTTTTTTTTATTTTCTTCCCCACGTTCTCCATGAGCGTCTTCGTTGTCGTTCACCTATTTCATCATCATCATCGTCATCGTCAGCAGCAGCAGCTCACCAGCAGCAAGAGTATAGTCGTCGTCATTTTCATTTTTCTTCTACTTTGACAACCGGGCTACCCACAAAAAAATCATCATCATCATCATCATCATCATCATCATCATCATCATCATCATCATCATCATCATCATCATCATCGTCGTCGTCGTCGTCGTCGTCGTCATCATCATCGTCATCACCAGCAGCAGCAACAGTATAGTCGTTGTCATTTTCATCTTTATTATATTTGATAACCGGGCTACTCAAAGAAAAAATTATCATGATCATCATCATCATGATCACCATCATCATCAACATCATCATCGTCGTCGTCATCGTCGTCGTCATATTTCTTCTTGTTTAGTACTGGGTGTTTTCACATGTCGTATGAAAAACTGTCTCCGTGGGAGTACATGTGGGGGTCATTAAATGCATGCGAGCGCTTAGGGAAAAAAAGAGACCTTTTAGTTTGGATTTGCGCTGTATAATTAATGGTTATCTTTATTATAAAATGAAGGGAGGAATGCTGAAGAAAGGAGGGAGACAAAAGTTTGCGTAAAACGGGCAAGTAATTGCCTGGCGTAAATGCTATTGAAGGCTTGTGTTGAGTTTGCATTTTCACCTGCGCCGGCATTAAACGACAGCCTGCACACTTCGACAGCAACCCGTCCAGTCCACTGGACCAAAGGACAGAAATTTGGCCGGTCGGACGACAGAGAATATCCTGGTTTGTTTGCCTTTATTCTGTCAGATGTTTTCTGGATGTGAAGTTTAGTGGTTGCAGAAAAGACGAGACTGTATCTCGCGGATTTGGTGCAGTGGATGTGAACGTGATGAAAAGCAAAATTGTACAGTATTTCACATGGTTTTGTATTTTCGGAGCCAGCGGACTACAGTAACCTGGCTAGAGTATTCCTAGCGGTTTTAATGTGTGTATATTAAGTTCTTGGTTGAGAAAAAAAGAACAACTAAGATTGCAGCTGACGGATTTTGGGGGGACAGTCGATTTTTTTATGTGAAGAAGGCAAGATTTTTATAATGTGTTCACATGGTTTCTGGATGTTGAGCTAGCGGATTTTGACTTACGTCTAGATGCTGTTTGTGACTGAGATAAACTAAGATTACAAGTGACGGATGTGAAGAAAGTCAAACTAAATAATATCTCACATTATTTGTGAAGCAGATTAGAGTGTAAGCCTCAACAAGGCAATGCCTCGCGGAGTTTAAGTTAGTTTTTGGGTGTTGAGTTCCAGTGCGAAAACGTTGAGTTCAGGGGTTGAGAGAAAAGTAAAGGTCTCAACTCCCGGTGTTCGTATTGTGGCTGCTGAATTGATGGATTACATATAGCAAACAGGCGGGACAGCCGGCTAATGTTTTGTCACTGAAACGCGCACGGAACTGCAATATTTGGAGAATTCAGTTGCATATCGATGCAGATTTTCCGGTATGTGTGATTGTGTACTTGTAAATCTTAGGCAGTTTGGAGAGAGAAAGCTTCATGTTTGTTATGGTTTATGGGCAGTCTTTTTTTTGTTTTGTTTTATTAAGTTTGTTTGGTGCCTTTCACGCTTATTGTGTTCCTTAAGGCTTTGGGTTCAAGTTATTTGTTTGTGAGTATTTGTTGTGTGAACAATAATTATGTGGATGCGTGTTTTTTAAGAGTGCAATTATCTTTACAACCAGCACACTAGTGTTGGTTTACTGCGTGGTCTGGAGTTATTTGCCCTTAAATCGTTGACAGACCAATTGATAATTATAACGGGATCACTAAATGGTTTTACATGTGTGTTTTGCGTGACGAAATCCAATAGAAAATGAAGACGCAAGGAGTTGCACCTTTTTAAAGACCTTTTTGATGCACTGTACTGATACCGTCTGCTTCACAAAATGCACACTAGAAAACGCCCAACTCCTTCTGTCAAAGTAGTTCAGATTGTGTTGCATGCCACATTGGGCGCGGGAACATGTTCTTATGCGGAGAGACGCCCTTTGCTGAGCAGTTTAAATGGACGCCCGAAGACATGCAAGTAATGAAATGACATGCTTCATCACGCACCAGATCGCAGATACGAAAACCAGTGCGTCATAAAGGTTAATAAAATAAAGAACGAGGCAATCATCTTTGAAAGGCATTGCGTTAAGAAAGGACATTAAGACGTCCCAGTGATAAGGACTTTGGCCATTCGTTGCGTTAAGAAGGCACATTACGAATTGCAGTGATGATAACGTTACGAAATCATTTGCGTTTGACAGGCTCATAATTAGTACCAGTGATAATGATTATTTTGACAGATCTGGGCATGTTTACTGAACCGTAAACCATTTAGACTCACATTTTTTAGACTCACATTTAAGATAGCCACTGTTTTTGTCAACCATGATTTTATTTATTATAGATATATCATAATAATGATATCGTGAGATAACTAATTTTACGATTTCTTCTTCTTCTTCTTCTTCTTCTTCTTCTTTTTTTTTATTGTCCTCATCCTCCTCATTTTTCTTCTCCTCATTTGTCCTCCTGTTCCTTCTTCTTCTACTACTACTACTACTACTACTACTACTACTACTACTACTACTACTACTACTACTACTACTACTTCTTCTTCTTCTTTTTTAATTATCCTCATTTTTCTTCCTCTTTATCCTCATCCTCATTTTTCTTCTCCTCATTTGTCCTCCTGTTCCTTCTTCTTCTTCCTTCTTCTTCTTCTTCTTCTTCTTCTTCTTCTTCTTCTTCTTCTTCTTCTTCTTCTTCTTCTTCTTCTTCTTCCTCTTCTTCTTCTTCTTCTTCCTCTTCTTCTTCTTCTTCTACTATAGTTTGTTTGTTTGTATGTAGATTATAGTCACACGACACTTTCGCATATAGGTGACTACTGGACCGATTTATACTGACACCAGCGGGCCAGTTGTTGGTAAAGGGGAAAATAATATGATCACACATTGACCAATCCGGGATTCGAACCAGCGACCTTTCGGTTACTAGCAAGACGCTCTTACCAACTGAGCTACCCGGCCCCTCTTCTACTACTACTACTACTACTACTACTACTACTACTACTACTACTACTACTACTACTACTACTACTACTACTACTACTTTTTCTTCTTCTACTTCTTCTTCTTCTTCTTCTTCTTTTTCTTCTTCTTCTTATCAGTATTTAATCTGTCACACGCACCTGTCATAATTTTAATGCAAACGTTTACGTCTACCTACACCTTGCAGTGTTTCTATTGAAACTTGTCCAAGCGGGAAATGACTTCAAATGAAGTTAATGATTAGCAGCTGCTCATGAACCGTCGCTAACTGCTGCGTCACTGTCGCTGCGGCGTCACTGTTAATCACGGGACGAGCATTTGTTCAAGGTGTAAGGGTTTTGAACGACGTGTACGTCACGTACTCTGGCTATGATAGCCTACTGCATACGGCAGACAAGAGTTGGTGTCTATTCCTGTTCTTTTTTTTTTGGGACAATGTCGACCTTGGACTCTTCTGAAACGACATTTTGTTGTATAGCACGGCAATTATGGCGATTGCCTCTATAATTTACACGTCTGCAGTTGGTAGTCACGTGACCTTTTATGGTTACATTATTATACCTTACATTATCAGATTTGCCAATTGTGTTTGTGTGTCCAGGCTTGAAAATGGCGGGTTGGTCTGAAATCACAGGTATGCGAAAAGACCTTAGCATAAATTATTGTATTGAATTGAACTTCTGAAACGATATTTTCTCCCTGCTTTAATTCTGGCCCACTTTGTTCTTGTATTAATTGGCTATAAAAAGTCGCAATACTCTGTAAATAGACTGATGTCATCCACATCCGCTACTTTTGAACTAAACAGCAGTTGACTTCACTTAACTTGACTTCACTGAGAATTACTTTGTAACAGTTAAACAGTGGCAATAACTTGACTTTAGCTCACACAGGTGCAAGGAAGCTTGATAATATTCTGTAGCATAGATTACAAATACGCGAAACACCAGTATCTGTTCCTTTATTCTAGCCGAGTTTCAATAACATCTGCCATGGCTTCACTTGATGCAGGTGTACTTTTCGTCCCGTCGTCGCGTTTTTCATCTTGATTTATGGTCTTTGAATGAAGTTTTTTTAAAAAAATTTGAAAAGAAGTCTATTTTTTTCATCAGTAGTGCCTCGTCCAATAATTGTATTGGCTGGCGTTTGAAATACTTTGACCTCATTGGTCACATTCTTTGAGAGGTGGTACAAGTCCAGTGGCGCGGTGTACTGGTTTGGGAACCCGTACTTGGATTTCGTTTTGCGGAAGCAACGTCGAGCGCGGTCAGTACTTGGATTTCGTTTGGTGAAGCAGCGTCGAGCGCGGTCAGTACTTGGATTTCGTGTGGTGAAGCAACGTAGAGCGCGGTCAGTACTTGGATTTCGTGTGGTGAAGCAGCGTCGAGCGCGGTCAGTACTTGGATTTCGTGTGGTGAAGCAGCGTCGAGCGCGGTCAGTACTTGGATTTCGTGTGGTGAAGCAGCGTCGAGCGCGGTCAGTACTTGGATTTCGTGTGGTGAAGCAACGTCGAGCGCGGTCAGTACTTGGATTTCGTGTGGTGAAGCAGCGTCGAGCGCGGTCAGTACTTGGATGGGTGGCCATGGTTGAAGGGCAACCACCGAACGACCCAAAAAAAACACGAAAACAACCGCATCACACACCCAAGTCCACCCAGCTGTGAATAGGTAGCTGTCTAGGCCAGCTTCGTTTTAGAACGTGGGAACGTAAAGCAGCGAGGGAGGAGAGGTGGACACCGCCTTCATTAGGCAGGCCCAGAGAAAAGAGGACACCAAACTCTTTTCTCCCCAACCACCGAAAGATTACGGGAACACCTTTAGCTTGCAGGGTACGCACAGTCAGAAAACAAAGGCTTTTATTATAGACTTGTTATACTGGTTCTAAAAGTGTGGTTAATTGTTGTGTGGACTATAGAAGTAATCGTTAAATCGTTTCTCTTTTCTGTTTTCTCTGATAATCAGGTTGTGTCTGAATGGTGATGTGTTTATGAATGTCGTGGCCCCTGGTCCGGGACAAGCCGTGGGGAACCTCTATAATACCGGGTGGCCGGACCTTGACAAATGGTGTCATCGGGCGCAGCGCAGGAATGCTTTCACGTAATTGTTGCATTACCGAACACCGCGTTAATGTGACTGATCGGGCAAGACTTGTGGTCATTAAGAGGAGGAGAAATTTAAAAAAATTACTCGTGTTTCTAAGAAATAATACCAATGTCCGTTTGATCAGACTCCTTTCTCAAGTGTTTAACACTTGCCATGTATTACACAAAAGATATCAAACATTCATATTTGAATACATGGGACGAATTTTGCGTTCCAAACGAGGTAAAAGATCTGAATAAAATTTGCATTGACAAAGACTGATTGCAGACAAAACTAAAGCAGATGAAGTATTATGCTGCAAGCTGTTTTTGATGTGTGCTTTGTATTATAAGAGCATCGCCTTGAGCGGCTATCTCCGTTGGTAATGCGCTATTTAAGAACCGTCCATGGTTATGCTTTTGGTTTAGAGGGGCCGGGTAGCACAGTTGGTAAGAGCGTCTTGCTAGTAACCGAAAGGTCGCTGGTTCGAATCCCGGATTGGTCAACGTGTGATCATATTATTTTCCCCTTTACCAACAACTGGCCCGCTGGTGTCAGTATAAATCGGTCCAGTAGTCACCTATATGCGAAAGTGTCGTGTGACTATAATCTACAAACAACAACAACATGCTTTTGGACTGCTGGCTATCGACACTCCAGTCGTTGTGTCTTGCAGTTTTCAGTAGAGTGATATGAACAGTACCGAGATCTTGCTGTCTGGGTTCAGTGGAGTTTAAAAGTGTCGAATTGGTATCTCAAGACTGAAATATTCGTTCCAATTTAGTGCATAATTACAATCAGTCTATACTTGGGCTATACTGCAATGTTGAACATTTCATGTTTCCGTCTTTCTTCTTTGGTTCCTAAGCTAAAAGATTGGAGAATCACCATGCTGGTAAACAGTGTGCGTATTTCGTCGTTTTAACAAAATAAATCCCAACACCAACGTAAAGGTAGACGCATTGTTTCTTCGAGGAGACGAACATCTAAACTCATGCCCATCCTAGCTTTATTATTGTATTGAACTTTTTTTTTTGGAGAAGGTGGGGGGGGGGGTGGATGGGGGGGAGGGGGCAAAATTGCACAGACAGCAAGGTCAAAGGGGGTGTGCGTAATTATGTCACCCTTGTGCAGCCTGACAACAGAATGCAGGGAGATGCCATAGTGACCCCCTTTAGAGCTCTCTGTCGGCGAGGCCCTCAAAACGTTCCGCGCCCTTGAAAATAAAATAACTTTTATGTTGTCTTAAACGCTTCTGGTTAGACACTATGCTTCAGTACTTGCCCACGAAGCTATAAAATTACAAGGAAGACAATAAACGTTCGTGCAAAGCGAAGTAAGTTGTCTCGCTTGAGAAAAGGAGATTGGATCGACCCGGCAAATGTTCTCTGTATTTGTTTGTGAATACAGATTTTCTGACTCGACGGAACAATATCATTTTAAATAATTAATGTCCCTATTAAATGTAATCCTAGGGTGAAGATAACGATCTTCCCTCTACGTCTGTTTCTCTCGTCAGTACCAACAGTTTTAGTTATAATAATAGTGTGGAATTTTGTCACACCTAAATGGTGATTTTTGTGCGTTTTTATCTCTTTTTTGTACACACTAGACTTGAAAATCAATATAAACTCACAAGTCTCAGACGCCTTGAGGCCACAATAATCGGAAATCGCGCTTTGCAGACTTGATTTATTGTTCTTTAGTGTGAATAATTTGGCCTTGTTGTTTGCTGGAAAGTAGAATCATGACCGAGAGGGATGCATTTTTGGAGTTTTATTGAAACCAAAAGAGTCAGGTATTTCAATAATGGTAAACAAACTGCCGCGACCCTGAAAGGGTTGAAGCCCATTTGGAAAGACAGGACCAGCAGTCTACAATCCAAGGTAAGGTTGCTGCGCTCCCTTGTTATCTCCATCTTCCTTTACGCTTGCGAAACATTGACCCTCACAGCAGACCTACAGCGAAGAATACAAAGCGCATCACCAACGATGAAGTTCGACAGACCATCACACAAGCCATTGGACATGCTCAAAGTGTTGAAGATAGGGAAACTCTGATGGTATGACCACGTTATCAGAGCATCAGGCCTTGCAAAGACCATCCTGCAATACACGGTGCAAGGAGGCAGAAGAAGAAGTAGACAGAAAAAGAGGTGGGAGGACAGCATTCGAGAATAGACTAGATTGATACTGAGCGAAGCCATCAGGGTTGCTGAGGACAGAGAAAGATGGAGTACGCTGGTCAAACGATCAACTGTGGTGCCCCAACGACTTTGGAGTTACGGGATAGGATGGGAAAGTGTAAAGATAAAGGTGTCCACGTAACCTTTTGGTGGTTGGAAGAGTTTGGGACCTCTCTTTTCTCCGGTCCAGCTTGATGAGAGCGGTGCCTATCTACTCTCCCTCGCTGCTTTATTTTACCCGGTTCTAATCAGATCCAGGTACCCGTTCACAGCTGGGTGAGCTGAGGTGAGTCTTGCGCTTGTTTCGATCATTTTGTGTTTTGGTGGTTGCCTTCTAAGTATAGTCACCCATCCAAGTACTAACCCCATCCCGACGTTGCTTGACATGAAACATGTGTGTGCCCTGACCAATACACTACTGTGACACTGTCATGGTAGAGAGTGCAGCATTGTTAAGATGTGTCCAGTTTACAGTCTACGTCTGAATTGCACATTTTATAGCAGCTAATATAAGCTCCATTGTCAATGTTTTGATTGGATGAGAACGTGAACAACGCCTTTAGCTCAAACTATTGAGATGCCGTGTGCAGGAAATTAACTGATGACTCGGTGTTCTCAACGGAGGGATATATTTGTAAAGAAATACCGGATTTCTTTTAGCGGCATGATATATAGGTATTGTAGCTTTGAGATCTCGGTGAACGAGATTGTGAACAAGCGGCGTGCATAATTTGGCAAGAATGTGCCAAAAATACAACACAGCACAGCAAAATATAACACACAATAGCACGTCTTTTTTTACCCGAAAGAAGTACATGCATCCGTAAACTAGTTCTCTTGAATAACTTAACATGAATGCAAAGGATATTTTTAAAATAAATAGAGCTAGAATTATATAGCCCCAATTCTCCTGATACGGGCAATTAAACACTACTGGTTGAAAAGTTGCATTCATAAGTTTGACCTTCATTTAAACAACATGCGCATTTACTGGTTACCCTGGATCACATTACACGTGGTCACCGATGGCGGGAGCAGTCGTCTGCTCAACATGTACTCTTACTGTTAATTTGTTATTGCAATTATTGTGCTCTTTTGTCTGTCCTCTCTTTTACCAACATTGTTTTTATGGGTTATATGACCATGATTCCACTGAATATCTTAACGTAAGTGTTGCTTTATCGACTTCTGTTTGAGTAGTGTTTTTTGTGTGTGGATGTATTGTCAATGGGTCTGTGTTTGTAAATACTGTACACTATTTATGTCACCCTACTTATCAAATGTTGTGTCTAATCATCATCTCTTTCTTTAGTTAGGTACTATTTTATTAACATTTTAATTATAATTTCTAAGATGTCAAGCGCGGCGAGCGCACTCAACGTGCTGTACAAATAACCATTTGATTATTATTATTATTATTATTATTATTATTATTATTATTATTATTATTATTATTATTATTATTATTATTATTACTACTACTACTACTACTACTATTACTACTACTACTACTACTACTACTACTACTACTACTACTACTACATACAAAAGCATACTTGTATGGAGTTTCCGATAAGTTTACCCATAATTTATCTTTTATTATGGAGCCTCTTCAGGTTCACACTCCTTCCTCAGCTAAAATCCACTGTACTGGTATGAGTATGTGCATTCAGTTTGTTTGTTTAATCAGTTTATAGTCCCCTCTCTTCCCAATAAGGATTTTCAGAGAGGAGACTTAATATTATGCATTCAGTCTTCTCAAAACAGACTTAAATTAGTTTATTTTAGGCTAGTAGATAGAGGCTTCATTTTATGTTTCGCGGGTCTGTTCTACGTTGTTTCCTTTAATTGGATTTGGGGCGACCGTTTCAATCTTTGGCCAGTATAGCTGCCTGTCCAGACACTGACATCCGGTCTTTGCAGGCTAACCGAGACTGTTACGGTAAACCAACTATACTTGCCGAGACGGTTTTGCCAAGCTAAAAGACGCGCATGACCGCGCTAGGTGCAATGTAAGCCGCTGCATCCTGCCCCGTAATTCTTTTCTTTTTTGTGTGTGACAAATTTGCTGCTTTGTTGGGAGGGGTAGGGGATGTAGAAGAGAAGGGAGAGGGGGGTGGAGGGGACAGGAAAGACTTCTTTTTTTTTTTCTATTTCGCTTTTATCGTCGGGGTTGTGCATATTTTGTGGTGGTCGTTGCTGCACTGTTTGGCGACAGTGTGAAGCTATAAACCCGTTGACGATGTATTAAACGTCATCATGACGAACACAGTCGTAATAAAAGGTCACTGCGGCGATTCGGTTTGTTTTTTAAAAAAAATCTATTTTGGGCGCAAACACGCCGGATATTGTTGCACGTAACCCTAGTTTTGGGTCAGGGGTTAGAGTATTTTCGCCTTTCCTGATTTTCACCCTTTGTTTCGTCTGAGATTCCCTGTTTTTATCGTAATCTTCCTTTATTGTCACGGCGACGAGAGTTGCAGCACACAATGGGTCTAAGCCTAACAGTAACGTCTGCTCGCTCACGCAGTGTGAGAGGCGAAAAGCCATCAGGAGCTGCTCTGGTCGTTGTGAGATCAAATCAGCGATAAGCATTTAAATGTTAGCATACTGCAAGGATCACGATGCACTGTGTAATATTGCAATGCAGCACTAGTTTCAAAAGATATCAGCAATGTTTAGTAGGGAGTGACTTTTCAACCACCCTGTATAGCTTCACTCAAAGCGCTCCCTCTTTTGTTCTATTGTATTGCTTACACAGCAACTTTCCGTTTTGATGCCATTGTTCGTGTCGATGTCTTCATTCACGCGGGCAGGAGCAGCAGGGTGTGTGGGGGTTCAGTCAGGGGGAGGGAGGCAGATGATGGGCGTGAGAGTATTTATAATAATTGATTTTTTTTTCAAGTCCTATTCTATCCTATCCTGTCCCGTAACCCGGAGGTCGTAGGGGCACCACAGGTTTAACCAGCATACTCCATCTTTCTCTGTCCTCAGCAGCCCTGATGGCTTCGCTCAGTGTCAAACCAGTCCATTCTCGAATGTTGTCCTCCCACCTCTTTTTCGGTCTCCCTCTTCTTCTACCTCCTTGCACTGTGCCTTGCAGAATAGTCTTTGCAAGGCCTGATGATCTGGTGACATGGCCATACCATCGGAGTTTCCGTTTCTTCACCACTGTAAGCAGGTCATCGTGTTGTCCAATGGCTTGTGTGATGGTCTGTCGGACTTCGTCGTTGGTGATGTGTTGTGTATAGGTAATGCCCAGAAGTCTTCTGTAGCACCTAATCTCCATGCTTTGTATTCTTCGTTGGAGATCTGCTGTGAGGGTCCGTGCTTCGCAAGCATAAAGGAAGATGGAGATGACAAGGGAGCGCAACCTTGTCAGGGCAGCAGTTGTTTGTGCGATCCTGGAGAGGACTTCCTGTCGGGACCCATTGTCTGATACAATGGCTCCTAAATATTTGAAGCTATGCATTGTGTTGAGGGATTGGCCTTGGACTTTGATGTCCGTGTTGACGCCATTGGTGTTGTTGGTCATCATTTTGGTCTTCTCTGCACTTAATTCCATTCCATAAGCTCTGGAGGTGGTGTCAAGCCTCTGTACCAGCTGTTCAAGTTCTTGTTCCTCTCCAGCCAATCCATCAATGTCATCCGCAAAACGAAGATTGGAGATTGCTCTACCCCCTATGCTGACTGTGCCTTCATGATCTGCAAGAGCATCTGACATGATGCGCTCTAGGAAGATGTTGAGGAGTGTTGGAGAGAGTAGGCATCCTTGACGCACACCGATTGTTGTTCTGAACCAGTTCCCGATGGCGCTGTTGTGGAGGACTGCACTGGTAGCCTTGTCATACAGGCTTTTGATGACTTCAATAATTTTAGGGCTGATGTTGTACACTTTCATTGTTGCCCATAGAGCTGCATGCCAGACTCGGTCAAACGCCTTCTTGAAGTCTATGAACACATGATATAGATGTTGTTGGTGCTGTAGGTATTTCTCACAAATTATTCTGAGTTTGAAAATCTGTTCAGTGGTACTTCGCCCTGCCCTGAATCCTGCTTGTTCTTCAGCTATGATTTGTTCAGCTTGGGGTTTCAACCTGTTGAGTATTATTTTCAGGAGGACCTTGCTGGGATGGCTGATGAGGCTGATGGTGCGGTAATTTTCACACTCCTGAAGGTTACCTTTTTTGGGAAGAGTGATGACAAGCTACTGGGTCCATGGTATAGGCCACTCCCCACTCTGCCAGATCTTGTTACAGATAATGGTGAGGGCATCAATCATCGCTTCTCCTCCTGGACAAACTGCAAGACCCGGAGGTGGCAGAACTATTTCAGACCACAATTGGAGGGAAATTTGCACCACTGCTCATTTTGGGGGCTGGTGAAGTAGATGTCAACACCATGACCACCACCTTCAACTCAGCTGTGACAGATGCCGCCACTGAGATCCTTGGCAAGCACCGACCAAAGAAGAAGCCGTGGATCACACCTGAACTTTTGGATCTGTGTGATAAACGAAGAGAGAAGAAAAAGAAAAAGAACACCTCACAGGGAGCTGATGCCTACCGAAAAATCAACAATGACATCCGAAAAGGCATGCGCACAGCAAAGGAGAACTGGATAGAAGATCAATGCCAGGAAATAGAGAACAGTCTGAACAAGAACAACAGCAAGAAGGCCTACCAGACTGTGAAGCGGCTGACAAGTGTCCAACAGCCCAAAGTCTCCACGATCCAAAGCAAGACTGGCATATCCCTTACAGAAGAACAAGAAGTCTTGGACAGATGGACAGAGTACTGCTCTGACCTTTACAACCATACACCAAATGGAGACCCATCAGTTCTAGCATGTCCCGAGAACAGAGAAGAAGAAGAAATCCTCCCAATTCTCCGGGAAGAAGTTGAGGCAGCAGTGCAATCGCTAAAGAAAAGGAAGTCAGCGGGAGTGGACAACATACCCGCGCGGAACTGCTTCAAGTCATAATTATGTGTTGTTGTTTTTTTTAAAGTTATTTACTTATTTTAATAGTTTATTTCCTTTTCAATTATTTCATAATTTATTAATATTATTATTTTTAAATTTACTTTTGGGTAATTTAAATGTAATTTTGTTGATTTATTCATGTATTAATTTATTATTATTGTAACTTTTATTTTTATTTATTTTATTTTTATTTTATTTTATTTCTATTATTTTTGTAATTCCTATCCTATCCTATCCTGTCCCATAACCCGAAGGTCGTAGGGGCACCACAGATGATCGTTTAACCAGCATACTCCATCTTTCTCTGTCCTCAGCAGCCCTCATGGCTTCGCTCAGTGTCAAACCAGTCCATTCTCGAATGTTGTCCTCCCACCTCTTTTTCGGTCTCCCCCTTCTTCTACCTCCTTGCACTGTGTTTTGCAGAATGGTCTTTGCAAGGCCTGATGATCTGGTGACGTGGCCATACCATCGGAGTTTCCGTTTCTTCACCACTGTGAGCAGGTCATCGTGTTGTCCAATGGCTTGTGTGATGGTCTGTCGGACTTCGTCGTTGGTGATGTGTTGGGTATAGGAAATGCACAGAAGTCTTCTGTAGCACCTCATCTCCATGCTTTGTATTCTTCGTTGGAGATCTGCTGTGATGGTCCATGCTTCGCAAGCATATAGGAAGATGGAGATGACCAGAGAGCGCAGCAGTCTTACTTTAGAATGTAGACTGATGGTTCTGTCTTTCCAAATGGGCTTCAACCTTGTCAGGGCAGCAGTTGTTTGTGCGATCCTGGAGAGGACTTCCTGTCGAGACCCATTGTCTGACACAATGGCTCCTAAATATTTGAAGCTGTGCACTGTGTTGAGGGATTGGCCTTGTACTTTGATGTCCGTGTTGATGCCATTGGTGTTTTTGGTCATCATTTTGGTCTTCTCTGCACTTATTTCCATTCCATAAGCTCTGGAGGTGGTGTCAAGCCTGTGTACAAGCTGTTCAAGTTCTTGTTCCTCTCCAGCCAATCCATCATTTTTGTAATTAGTATTTAATTATTTTTTAAATTTTAATTTTCTGTTAAAATTTTATTTTATTATTTAAATGTTTTTTATTGTGTGTTTGTGTGCGCGTGGGTCTTATCATTTCGGTGAAAGAGACATTAAAAGAAAAGAGAGAAAGAGTGAGAGAGAGAGAGAGAGAGAGAGAGAGAGAGAGAGAGAGAGAGAGAGAGAGAGAGAGAGAGAGAGAGAGAGAGAGAGAGAGAGAGAGAGAGAGAGAGAGAAAGAGTGTGTGCGTGTGTGCTCGACGCCAAGAACACACAATAAAGTTGTTGTTGGCAGGTAGACGTGTTAAAAATAATATGTATTACTAAGGTTTGGATTTGGAGGTCGTTCTCTAGTCAGGAATGCCTTTCGGCGGCAAAATCAAGGTGGCAAGAATACAGCGATTTATAAAGGACACGTTTATTGCAGTCAAGATGTTGACATTCCTCCCATTATAGATTTCAGTTTGTAGTTTACCTGCAGTTATATGGAGTTGATATTGTTTCAATCCTAGAATGGGTGGATTTTCTGTTTTACTATTCGCTTGTGATGGCTGCTGTGTGTGGGTGGGTGTATGTGTGTGGGGGGGGAGGGGTGTGTGTGTATGTGTGTGTCCTTAGTGTTCGTTTTAATTTGGTGAATGACGTTTCTCGCAGTGCATAGCGAGTTCTTAGGTTTTAGGCGCAACCAATGCTAGTTTCAACTGTACTAACACTCCACATAGTGTTTCTTTGTTGTTGTTGTTGTTGTTGTTGTTGTTTTTGTTGTTGATGATGATGTTCTTCTTCTTCTTGTTCTTCTTCTTCTTCTAGTGTTGAACCCCAATCAGTACATTGAATTATTTATTACTTCTCGGGCTGCTCTCCTACCTACATCTCTGAACTTCTTTCTGTTTACACACCCTCCCGGCAACTCCGATCCTCTTCAGATAAACGCCTTCTCAACATCCTTCCCACAGGCATAAAAACCTATGGAGAACGCACTTTTTCTTTCGCGGCTGCAACACAATGGAATTCACTCCCATATGCTCTTAGACATGCACCCAGTCTACCTGCCTTTAAACGTGCATTAAAAACACACCTGTTTAAGCAATACTATAAATAATTCTGTAGAATTCCCTTGCGTCAGCTGAGATATGACTTGTCAGACGGTAGTAGGTCAGTGTGTGCGTGCTGTGTGTGCGTTTGGGAGCGTGTGTGTGTGTTTGTGTGTGCTGTGATAACTAATGTGGCGTCTGGACGGTTGATTGTTGGTGCAGTCGACGGAGTAGCTGTTTGATGTATTATTTTGTATGTTGATCCTATGCTGATTTTAATTGATATGATTTTTGTGAGCTGTTGTTTGTCCGATTGTTGACTCTGTATATTATGTTATTTTATATTTTTATAATGAGATTTTATAGCTATATTAGTATTTAGCCTGTTTGAAAAACTTTAAATGTTAGATATACATGTTAATCTATTATTTGCTAACAATTTGTAATGTGTGAAGTTGTCAACCACAGCGAGTGCGTGTTTTATTATATGTAATGTTGTGGTATATAAATAAACAGTTATTATTATTATTATTATTATTATTATTATTATTATTATTATTATTATTATTATTATTATTATTTTAAAAGAATACGTCCTGTTCCCCCTTGTCCTGGGTGGCGCGTGTGTTAATAGACCGCAGCTTTATATTTGCTCTCAACACTTTATTCCAAGCTTTGCCTGCACTATAAAATAAGCGACAGTACGATGTCTTTACAGCGCCTGCTAAACACAGAACATTCTAGCACAGACCTAGCTTCACGGCACCCTATCCTCCTTTCTGCGCAACCAATGTACCACTAATTTAAGTTCTTTCAACTATATTTGTTCTTTTGACCTTTCCGTTTCTTAGTGTGACCAGGTCACGTAGGCACGTGCCAGCAGTCAACTATGTTACCCCTACCTAAAACTGTGATACTGTAGCTTACTGGAAAAGAATAGACTACAAGTAGTGATGAAAACCTACAGAAAACTTTGGTAAATAGAATTGCATTTGCATAAAAGGAACTGTGCTGTGATCCTTACAACAGTCAAATGTAACTGCTTATATCTGATTTCAACCTTCGGATGAGAGTATAAACCGAGGTCTAGTCTGTGTCACATACATTCCATCATAACGGACTTTAAAGATCCTGACGCTCATGTCCTAGACGGGTGTGTGCCGGTAACAAGAACACACCCAGCATGCACCTAGGTCCTTCTCCCCCATCCCTGGCTGCCCAGGATTGTGCTCAGTTGTCCGGGCGTCAGACCATGCGCCCAAAGGCTGCGGGTGGCGTCTCGGGCGGCTTGAGTGAGATCCTGTATCGGCCAGCGCCTTGAGCAGCTCTTGAGCTGGAAAAGCGCTATATAAGAACGATCAAATAAAATAAATAAATAAATCTGTCAGCGACGAGAGCGGCCCATCGCCTAAAACAGGGTAAGCGTGCTCAACCGACAGAAGACTTAAAACCAAATGTCATGACATTACATTACATGATTATTGCTTTAGGTCCAGCGGACTCTTCCGAGCCAAATCAGGACCGGACAACCCCTGATCCGCATAAAAGATCTGCCGAAACAACCCTAGTGGTAAAACTGAAGGCTCTCCACCAGCCAGTCACTTTACAATACAGACATCCCACGCTGAGGCCATACTCTAATTTATCGAACCCCCGTTTACAAAAACAAAATAGAATACAAACATCATTATAAATTATCAACAAAACACATACATATAAAATGCCTACATTGCTAAATAATAACATCATAGGAAGCTCTAGTGACCACCTGGCAGAAAGCGTCCAATATTCCCAAGCTGATCCAACAGACCTCACACAAATAAGGAGTCTTGTCCCGGAAGAGTTTGAAGAAAAAAGGTAGGTGACTGGTCTAGCGAAGAAGAAGATAGTATAGCAGATTGATAGAACAGAGCAGGAATGAGAAAGAACAAATGAGAAAGACAGCGACAGTGGGAATTTAAAGCAATAAATTTCCAGAAAGTGGGGATTTTATTTATATGAAACCCCCGGCACCCCAACGGAGGAAAAACCAAGTGTCAGACGAGTCATTATATGCTGCTCACGTCATGCGAGGTGAAATGGCCGACCACCATTTACATTCTACAACTGCAGGGATCACAGCGCATTTTGTTTAAAGCAGATGCAGCCTTATTTACGAACGTTATAAGCAATTGTCGATAGGGACTTACTTTTCAACCACAAGTTAAACTGCCAGACGGGCAAAGACCCAACAGTTCAGGCCTTCGACAGCTCCACAACTGTACGTCTTTGAAGCGACCAATACGATGTCTCTAAAAGCCCCACATAACAAGGAACATACTAGTGGCGATAAAGGAGAGTGTTGACATGTTTCATACTAGTGCCTGATCATAAAACAACCGTCTAAAGCGCGGCTGTAGTGCCTGTGAAGTTGCCTGTACCCAGTAGCATCGCGTTGTTTATGACTTACTCCAAGTTTTTCATCGTGCAGTGTGTCTTGGGCAAAAAGAGACCTGGCAGGGCCCAATCCTCTCCAGGTTGTTGGCCACAGCCGATATCCACGAATACAGTGTGGCTCGCCTTGGCCCCGATCACGTAGTCGTTGAACCTGTAGTAACATGAGGTTCCTCCGTCCTGGCCGGTGACTTCTGTGTAGAAGACTTTAGCCCAGTGATGCCGTGCTGACATCATCCCTGTTAGTCGCCTCTTACGACACGCCGGGAGACGTTTGGTCTATTCTATTCAGTGCCCGAACCCACAATTGAAGAAACCGATACATAAATGTTATTCGCACCTTAGACGTGGAATAAAAAAATTTGTCTATCGGACAATATTGCAATTGCATTCCAAGGTAAGGCTGCTGCGTTCCCTTGTCACCTCCCTCTTCCTAAACGCTTGCGAAGCATGGACCCTCACAGCAGATCTACAACGAAGAATACAAAGTATGGAGATGAGGTGCTACAGAAGACTTCTAGGCATTTCCAATACCCAGCACATCAAGTCCGACAGACCATCACACAAGCCATTGGACAACACGATGACCTCCTCAAAATGGTGAAGAAACGGAAAATCCGATGGTATGGCCACGTCACCAGATCGTCAGGCCTTGCAAAGACCATCCTGCAAGGCAAAGACAAGGAGGTAGAAGAAGAGGGAGACCGAAAAAGAGGTGGGAGGACAACATTCGAGAATGGACTGGCTTGACATTGAGCAAAGCCATCAGAGTTGCTGAAGACAGAGGAAGATGGAGTATGCTGGTTAAACGATCATCTGTGGTGCCTCAACGACCTCAGAGTTACGGGATAGGATAGGATAAGATAGGATAGTACTCCAAGGTGTTCAACATACTGTTTTTGGAGTACGAGTGTTACAATTGAGACGTGCACGATAGATCCGACCATTTTGTTTAGCAAAGCCTGCAATGATATCGTGTATTTACCTTTGATTTGATCTTGCGCTGTTGCTAGAAGAAGCTTTGTATAATGCTGATAATTTTCGTCGATCGATATTGTTGAGAATTTTCTGGAATTACTTGTTAATTATCGATCGAAGCTTCCAGATATTACGGGTAACAGCTGGTCGAATCATCTAGATTCGTAAACAGTATGTGACATAACAAAGTGCATAGTTCCTGTGACGAGTTTTATTTGATTGGGTGTCATTACGTCATGCTGCTGGATTGTTCGAACTTTTTATGGATTGCAGAGAGGCTATATAAGTAATGCACTATCTGCTTGTACGGCGTGGGGCCGGGAGCTCAGTTGGTAAGAGCGTCTTGCTAGTAACCGAAAGGTCGCTGGTTCGAATCCCGGATTGGTCAACGTGTGATCATATTATTTTCCCCTTTACCAACAACTGGCCCGCTGGTGTCAGTATAAATCGGTCCAGTAGTCACCTATATGCGAAAGTGTCGTGTGACTATAATCTACAAAACAACAACAAGCTTGTACGGATGGTCTCTGTAGTGATTTTCGGAAAGCGATCTTGTATGCAGTTGGTGATGTTTGCTGAATAAAGTTGAAAAATTTAAACGACGACTCCTGCCTTGTTGCTGAGTGAACAGGCTGCGTGGAGAAACGAATTCGAGTTACACTTAACCAAGATTCAAGCATCGGGCCTGGATCAACTATTGATAAATAACCGTGCAACAACGAGGCACTCATTGAATATAAATTATACATTGTTATTTGGAGAGTAGATGGTATGTTGATGTTTGGACAGTACCGAGGAACGTCACATAATATTACATTGCAATTTATGTGTGACGTTAACTGTGTTTTGGGTGTGTTTATGGAGTACGGAAAGTACTCGTTGAATAAAACATCTTTTCCAGTGTGTTTTAATTTACGATTGCATGGTATGTGGACATGTGGGCTGTAAAAGCGAAAGGTTAAGACAGGTTACGGTGTTCCTGCAATCTTTGGGTCGTTGGGGAGAGAGGCAGGTTGGGTCTTCTCTTTTCCTGCGTGGGCCAGTTTAAATTTGGGCGATACCCCTCTCCTCTTCCTCTATCCCACCGCCGTAGCTCAAGTGGTAGAGCGTTCGCCTGGCACACCGATAACCCAGGTTCTAAACCCGTGGTGGGCGATATAAAATGTGGCCATTTTCACTGTCCATTTTAGCAGTATGATTGCTTTGGTGGTTCAGTGTTGATTCAGGTCCCTACCCCTTGTTCCCTGGGATGGTTATCCCTGTCTGCCATATCGCCAATGGTGGGTGTAGACGTTAAACCTCAATGTCCGTTCGTTCGTCCTCCTCTCCCACGCTGCTTTCCCGGTTCTAACCAAAGCCAGGTATCGCTGGGTGGGGTGCCTTGCTTTACCTTCTAAACAGATCCATATACCTTGACATTCACATCTGGTTGGACTGGGGTGGATCGAGTGCTTGTTGTGCACTTGTTTCATTCCTTTTGCATATATATGCATAAGAACATACTAGTGGCGATAAAGGAGAGTGTTGACATCCTACTACCCAGGCTTCACGCTCACGTGCGTGCACAGAAATTGCAGATGTCGTTCGTGCACTGCAGTTGATTTCGCCTGATGCCCCTAATTTTGTTCTTGGCGATTTTAATCATTGTGACTTGCGCAGTTGTCTCCCTTCATTCAAACAGTTTGTCACAGTCAACACACGGGAAGATGCTATACTTGACTGTTGCTATGGCAACATTCCCCATGCATATAAATCTTTTCAGCTCCCTAAAATAGGACTATCCGATCACGACTCTGTACATTTGATCCTTCATATAAACCTAAAATACTAACTGAGTCTGTCGTTGCCAAAACTGTAAAAGTATGGTCGGATGATTGTGGTTGAGCAATTGCAGGGTTGTTTCGATTGCACAGACTGGAATGTTTTTCTTGATTCCTCTGATGATGTTAATCAGGCTGCTGATGTGGTCACTGACTATGTTAAATTCTGTGAAGACATGATTATTCCAACCAAACAAGTCAAAATCTATCCAAACAACAAGCCCTGGGTCTCGAGATCACTGAAAAATACTATTAATGAAAAGAAAATTGCATTTCAAACTGGGGATAGGGAAGAAAGAAAGAGGGTTCAGAGGAAATTAAGGGAGGAAATACGTGCAGCTAAGTTAGAATATAAAGAGAAAGTTGAACGTCAGTTCCAGTCAGGCAACATAAGGGATGCTTGGAAGGGGTTGAAAACCTTATCAGGCCAGAATAAACCTCAGAGCAGTGGTTGCCTGCGAAGTGAAGATGAAAAGTTAGCTTTCTCTAACGAGCTGAATGATTTTTATTGTCGTTTTGAACGCAATGATTTGAGTGACAGTTTGTCTGAAGTTTTGGTTGATCTTCAGGAAAGGGTGAGAAATGGGGAGGGAGATGCTTCTGGTGACTTTGAGATCCGGGATTGTGTTGTTGAGTCCCACTTCAAGAGAATAAACCCCCGTAAGGCAATGGGTCCAGATGGCTTGTGTGGAAAACTGTTGAAAGTATGTTCTGCTCAGTTATGTGTTGTTTTCAGTCATTTGTTTTCTTTATCATTGAAACAATGTGCTGTCCCCTCAGTCTGGAAAAATTCCACTATCTGTCCTGTTCCAAAGTCTAGAAGCCCATCTGAGTTGATTGACTATAGGCCCGTTGCACTCACCAGCATCCCCATGAAATGCTTTGAGCGTATCGTCTTGAAAAAACTTCTCTCTCAAACACAACAGTTTCTTGATCCTTTTCAGTTCGCATACAAGCAAGACAGATCCACTGACGACGCAACACTCACTCTACTCAACAACGCTTATACACAGCTGGATAAACCTAGTTCTTTCGTTAGGATTCTCTTTATCGATTTTTCTTCTGCTTTTAATACGATACAACCTCATCTCATGGCGCTCAAACTTCTGGCCCTTGACGTCAATCCCAGGCTTATCCTGTGGATAGTCAGCTTTCTAGTTCACAGATCTCAGTCAGTCTGCTTCCAGCGAGCTCTCTCCTCTACTCGAACTACATCAACTGGCTCCCCTCAGGGCACTGTACTATCTCCTGTTCTGTTTACTCTGTACACCAACGATTGCACAGGCTCTGAAAATACACCTCTCATTAAGTACTCAGATGACTCTGCCCTTCAAGACCTCTCCAACTCTGCAACTGTTTATCTCAAGGAAGTGCAAAGGTTTATTGCATGGTGCAAAGAGAATTTTTTAAATATAAATGTGAAGAAAACTAAAGAACTGATTATTGATTTTAGAAAAAGCCCATCTGCTGTGCCTGACTTGGTGATTGATGGAGAAAAGGTGGAGAGAGTCTTGGAATACAAATATCTGGGAACAATACTTGACAATAAGCTTACCTTTTTTGATTCCAACACTACTTCCATCCATAAGAAATGTCAGTCAAGAATATATTGCCTCCAGAAATTGCGCTCTCTGAAAGTCAACAAGTCTGTTTTATGTAACTTTTACAGATGTTTTATTCAATCGGTGCTGACCTTTGGTTTTCTTTGCTGGTTTGGAGGTCTCAGTGTGAGGAGTAAGAATGTGTTGGATAGAATTGTGAAGGTGTGTGGGAAAGTGGTGGGTGAAAAGCAGGAGAGTTTGTGTGTGTTGTACGAAAGGCAAGTAAGAAAGAAAGCGAGCATGATTGTAAGAGACTCCACTCACATCCTAGCCCAGCACTACCAGCTCCTTCCTTCTGGTCGCCGTTTCAGAGTGCCAACTGTTTCTACAGTTAGAGCTAAGAACAGTTTTGTACCCAAATCAGTACAAATTCTTAATAAGTGTTGACTGAATGAGTTGGGTGCGAGTGGTTTATGGGTGTGGATGTGTGTGTGTGGGTGTGTGTGTTTGTGGGTAGGTAGGTGTTTTATTTATTTATGTTGAAGTGCAATAAGGACATGTAGTGTGATATGTATTTTAAGTTTTACAATGTGTCGGAACTGTTCTTGTTAATATGTACATAAGCGTGATTACACGTACATGTTTACATGTTTATAGTATTGTTACATTTTATTACCTTTTGCTGACAGCAAATCCATGTTAGAATTTCTCCTTGGAGATAATAAAGTTTTCTGAATCTGAATCTGAATCTGAATATTTCATTCCTGTTGCATATATATAAAGGAATGAATATATATATATATATATATATATATATATATATATATATATATATATATATATATATATATATATATATATATATATATATACACACACACACACACACACCCTTAGATATTCAACGATACTTAGACTTTGGTTCAACGATACTAAGCCTCTGTAGTGGCTAAGATGTTTAGGCTTTTTCTGGTCCAGTAATGGCTCTGTCTGTTTTCTAAAAGTAACCCCGTCTCATTCTAATACTGATTCTTTTCCTATCCTATCCTGTCCCATAACCCGAAGGTCGTAGGGGCACCACAGATGATCGCTTAACCAGCATACTCCATCTTTCTCTGTCCTCAGCAGCCCTCATGGCTTCGCTCAGTGTCAAACCAGTCCATTCTCGAATGTTGTCCTCCCACCTCTTTTTCGGTCTCCCCCTTCTTCTACCTCCTTGCACTGTGCCTTGCAGAATGGTCTTTGCAAGGCCTGATGATCTGGTGACGTGGCCATACCATCGGAGTTTCCGTTTCTTCACCACTGTGAGCAGGTCATCGTGTTGTCCAATGGCTTGTGTGATGGTCTGTCGGACTTCAACGTTGGTGATGTGTTGGGTATAGGAAATGCACAGAAGTCTTCTGTAGCACCTCATCTCCATGCTTTGTATTCTTCGTTGGAGATCTGCTGTGAGGGTCCATGCTTCGCAAGCATATAGGAAGATGGAGATGACCAGAGATCGCAGCAGTCTTACTTTGGAATGTAGACTGATGGTTCTGTCTTTCCAAATGGGCTTCAACCTTGTCAGGGCAGCAGTTGTTTGTGCGATCCTGGAGAGGACTTCCTGTCGAGACCCATTGTCTGACACAATGGCTCCTAAATATTTGAAGCTGTGCACTGTGTTGAGGGATTGGCCTTGTACTTTGATGTCCGTGTTGATGCCATTGGTGTTGTTGGTCATCATTTTGGTCTTCTCTGCACTTATTTCCATTCCATAAGCTCTGGAGGTGGTGTCAAGCCTCTGTACAAGCTGTTCAAGTTCTTGTTCCTCTCCAGCCAATCCATCAATATCATCCGCAAAACGAAGATTGGAGATTGCTCTGCCCCCTATGCTGACTGTGCCTTCGTGATCTGCAAGAGCATCTGACATGATGCGCTCTAGGAAGATGTTGAAGAGTGTTGGAGAGAGTAGGCATCCTTGACGCACACCGATTGTTGTTCTGAACCAGTTCCGATGACGCTGTTATGGAGGACTGCACTGGTAGCCTTGTCATACAGGCTTTTGATGACTTCTATGATTTTAGGGCTGATGTTGTACACTTTCATGGTTGCCCATAGAGCTGCATGCCAGACTCGGTCAAATGCCTTCTTGAAGTCTATGAACACATGATATAGATGTTGTTGGTGCTGTAGGTATTTCTCACAGATTATTCTGAGGTTGAAAATCTGTTCAGTGGTACTTCGCCCTGCCATGAATCCTGCTTGTTCTTCAGCTATGATTTGTTCAGCTTGTGGTTTCAACCTGTTGAGTATTATTTTCAGGAGTATTCTTTTGCGTGCTAATAATGATTTCTTTTGTTTTTGCCTCCACCATTTTCGACTTTCTTTTTTTTGTGTGTGTGTGTGTGACGCCGTTTACCATTTGCCCAGTTACGTAGAACCTCGTTACTGTCAACACGCAGTGTACACCATTGTGGTAGTAACAGGTAGTGATCGTCCAAGGCTTTTAACTTCTTCCTGTTCAAACAGAAAGTTGTTGGTCATGTGTCCACCATAAAGGTCCAGTTAGCTGCCCTGTTTTACATCCCACAGCTAAAGTAGGGTAGAATTTAGACAAGGTCATGTTCGGCCCCAGTGGCGCTCATTTGACGTTAACATTATCGTTATTTACACTGGCTTTTCATACCTTTTTTTTTTTTTGGATGTAATAAGATTTGATGTTTTGTATTGTATTATATTGTATTGTATTGTATTGAACTGAAATTGACTTTTGAAGTCGTATCAAATGTGTTTGTGTGTGATGGACTTATGGCAATAGTCATCATGACATTTGCCTGTGGTGTTGACTGTGGTGTTGACTGTGGTGTTGACTGTGGTGTTGACTGTGGTGTTGACTGTGGTGTTGATGTCTTCGTGGCTGTTTACCAACAACGAGGCAATAGACCATGCTCTGAAATACGAAGGGAAACAACTTTGGCCGGTTTGCTAGCATGTTGCGCCAGAGTTGTCTAAAGTTCAGGCGGACATTCTTTGCAAACAAACACAGTTTCTCGCCTACAGTTTTTGCTCTGTCCTCCATCAAACCTTCCGGATCAAACAAAGGATGATTTCAGTTGCAATCCTAGCTGGCTCCTCTAGTTCCGCCTTGCACTGCCAGGCAATCACCACACTCCTTTCTCGAAGAAAAGCTTGCAGCTCGAGGTAGCTTTCATAGTGTTCTGAGACGAGAGGTCCTCCCGGATAACTCTAGGTAACTGAAAACAAAACAAAGAGACAAGTTACCTCCCATTTCCGAGGACGGTCTATTTCCATTTGCGATGTTTTATTTGTCTAAATTAAGTCTGTGGTCTGTGCTGTGCCATTCCAGTTTTGTATGCTATAGCGGACAGCCTAATCGTTAGACATCAGGCCGAAGTCACGCCGTAGTCTTTAGTGTTGAACCTCATTGTTTTTGTAATTAAACACTCGTCGTAGCCAACCAGTTGTTCCATTGGCGTCACGCACAGTTGCGACAATCGATATTGTGGCGTTGCGTGGCCCATTTAGTATATCGCAGGCGACATTTTACAACAGAACGTTGTTTTTTTTAGATACTATCTCACTTTACAACCGATGACGATTCCAATTACTACAATAATGATGTTAATTAGAACGATAATGATAATGACCGTGACAAGCAAGTTGTTGTTATTTTTGACACGTTATTGTCCCTTTTTATTGGAAAATTCTCCCCTGGGAAAGGCGTAGTCGCAGCCTATGACGCGCCCGAAACCAACCTACCTAATATACGAATACGAATACGAAAACTTTATTATCTCAACAGAGAGAAATTTGGATGTGGTACCAACATTTAGAAACATGACAAAAAAAACATTGATATACATGTGTTATAAGTTATCTAAAACATTTGCATTGAGAGTGTATTAGTCTAAAATTTATCAAGGGGTATGACCAAGCAAGCACTTTTATTAATAAATCACACACAATTGTGCACTGTTGCACCAGAACTTATCACAGACATGCCCATATCCTATCCTATCCTATCCTGTCCCGTAACCCGAAGGTCGTAGGGGCACCACAGATGATCGTTTAACCAGCATACTCCATCTTTACATGCCCATACACATGCATAATTAAAACATAATTTAAAATTTCCATAAAATAGCATACACACAGAATCACATAAAACTTAAGCATACACACAAAATCAAATAAACCTTAAATTTTCACATAAAACAAAAAATTTCATATAATAGCATACACATACACACAAAATCACATAACCACATAAAATCACATAAAACTTAAAGATTTACTATAAATAATCCTTGTAAAGAGGCTAGCACGCGTGCATGCACACACACACACACCCGCACACACACATACCCACACACACTCACTAACACTCACACACATGCAGTACATGTTTGCATTTTGTTGCATTTTATCACATATACATCAGTGCAGGTTAAAGCAATTCTGCAACAGGTCCAGACTTCATCTGTTTATTAAGTAACAAAATTGAACTATTAATATTAATTTAATATTAGATGTGCTTTTGAAATTTTGCTGGGAGGGCAGCCCGGAGTACCCGGATCGGAGAAAACCCCCGAGACGTTGCCCGAGTCGAAAGTAAATAATATTCGGAGAAACATAACCTCCAGAGGCGGGATCGTTCCACGCCTGTCAGACACCGTTGGTTTCTAGCCTGTGGACAAGGCAAGTTAGTTCCGCCTTAGTCCACTCGGCCACAACGCTCGCTATTGTTGTTGCTAGGGCCTAGGGATGATGAAGATGGAATAGGGTGATGATAACAAGTATATACAAAATGATGATTATGATGATGATGAGGAGGAGGAGGAGGAGGAGGAGAAGGAAGAGGAGAGGGTCTTCCAGTAGCGACACCCAATGTTTGATGTTTGTGTTTCACAGAATCGCAGACCACCTGTTGTTATATATTAGAAAAAAAGGATCATATCTCAGATGACACTGTTGATGATTGTTATGATAAAAAGGGGGAAGAGGATGTCGATAACGATGAGGAGGAGAAGGACATTGTATGGCCCAAAGAACTACGAGTGACCCATTATTTCTCCTTCCGATCACAGTATAAACCGAGGTCTAGTCTGTGCACGCACGCATTCCATCGCATAGACTTTTAAAGATCCTGACGCTCATGTCCTGGACGGGTGAGTGCCGGATACACACATACACCCAGCACACACTAGGTCCCTTCTCCCCATCCCCGGTCAGGCCAGGATTGTGCTCAGTCGTCTGGGCGTCAGACTATGCCAAACATTTGCAGGTGGGCGCCTCGGGCGGCTTGAGTTAGATCCTGTATCGACCAGCGCCTTGAGCAACTCTTGAGCTGGAAAAGCGCTATATAAGATTGATGAAGGTGATGATAATATTGTTGAAAAAAAAAGACGGGCCAAGGTGACGAGAGCAGATCTTATTTGCCCTTGGCCTGAAACTGCGTGAAAGAGCTCATCTAACATTATTTAAAATATTCCACGACGTCGTGTCAGGCAATGGGCCATTATGGGGCGGCTCTTGTCACTGTAAGATACGAGTACAATCAGACATCAGCATTTCAATTCTACCACTGTAGGGATCAAAATACTTCTTTGTTTCACGCAGAAGTGACAACCAATTCTCAGCAAGGAGTTGCTTTTCAGCCAACTTGTATTTCGCAACAACAATTTCCCTAAGAGTTACAAGCCAACACTGGACAAAAAGGAAATTCCATGAACTTTGTACTAAATGACCCGCGCTCACTGGAATTATAATTATCGACTCCTGGACTGACGCTGGGCGTCGGCAAGGGTGCAGTAGGTCCGTAAGAAATACCCCCCAACTGAGCATGAGATACCTCACCAATTTAGTCTACTACTCAGGCAATGCGTATGTCTCAGCAGTTTGTGACACTCAGTGTTGAGATAGCCTTGATAACTCCCGTTTTGGAGAGCCAAATTGACGTTTAAAGTGTTTGCTCCTAGAATGGTTGTCGTCAATCTGGCAAATAGACTCTGTAC